>OZ038482.1:139531061-139888561 GCA_964036315.1 Acanthosepion esculentum | reverse complement strand
TAAGGAATATTGTTATTAAGCAAAAACTATATTTACTAATCATAAATCTAAAACCTTATTACAATTTAAGGTTATACAGTATTTCAAAAGAATTTTGAATTTTTTTTTGTATATGTATAAACGTGCCGATTTTTGTAGATATGGGTGTTCAAGCACGACATTATCAGAAAATAGGTGCAATAACTATAGTAAATTTAAAGCCAAAGTATCTAAAATTCAATAAAACAATAAAACATTAGATAACGGAGAATATTTCCTAATTTTTTATGTACTTAAAAATTATATAAAAAGCGATCACATTATATTCATCAATTATTTTTAACGGATATATCTACCGTTAGAGAAGTATCCATCTGTTAATAAACTGTCAACATCTTAAATAAACTACTATCGCCGTGTTAAAAATGTATTTCTTAAGTATTTTAAACTTAAAATAATTAATATTTGTTTGAAGTTAAAATTTAAATCAGTTAATATTCCTCAAATAAAGTGTCAGAAAAGTAGAGTTTATTTTTGTAAGATTTTTTAATAAAAAATAATTAGGTTGCGATAAACGAAAGCTAAGAATGGAGCCAAAATCACTTTTTTTAAAGAACAAAAACAGCTCCTTCCAATCAACTTAAATTAATTTTGAAATTAAGTAAGTATTTTGTTTATTGGAGATATTAAATTGAATCTATTAGCTTGAAATTAAAATAAAAGCTTGAAAGATTTTTTCATTTTTAAAAATTCATCAGGTATCGCAAATCTGTGGAGGTACCTATTTCAAATTGGCATTGAACATAAACATTGAATAATTTTTTAACTAAATTTTTTTATATTTATTCTTTACTTGGATTTTAGTTTAACTTTCAAGTAATGACCATAGTTGCTGTTAACGATGCATTTATAAATGTTTGGGTGAAGAATTTATATGGCTATGTTAGTAATTCTCAACGTAATCAGTAACGTACCCTTCAGGGTGTTATCATTTCTAAAGAAGGTCAGTAAGTAATCAAGAGAGAGCTATAATTTTAACAGAGCAATAAAATAATTTAACACTTTACACTTTAATTCGAACATGTCACATTCTAATAATTTATTTATTTTAAACATTACGATGCAATCACAATATATGGAAAGAGCAAAAGCCTACAAGTTAACTAAAGTTTGGTCGCTTAGATGGCCTGAACCGGTGAGTGCCGTCTAACTGTTCTCGCTACAGTTTATTTTCCAGTGTACGAAAGCGTAAACGTGAAATTCTGTCGCATTAACTCTGCAATGTTAACATAGAGGACACCAGTCCACGTAAATATCTCAAAAGGGGCTCTGGATAATAAAAGGTTCTTCTTAGATGCTTAAGAGAAAGGGCGGGGGATTTTCTCCGATTCTCCGAGCTAATTAAAGTTACAGATTATTGGTTTCGCACTTTTCCTCAAACAGGAAACAATAATTATTATAGTTGGTTTAAGTTTTTATTTGCATGCTTTTATGATTGTTTGAATAAGTCGTATAAATAAGTAGCACTGCCGCGTACTACCTCCGAAACCTCTCACTGGGAGGGGCGGCAAGCCTGATTAGTGGCCTCGGGTAGTGCTTTGTGACCTTCGCTCAACAGTCAACACGCTTTTATAATTATTCAAATAAGCTGGAAAACAAGTTTCTATTTTTTAGACAAAAATCTTAGCAAACTGGTCACCCGGGATTTCTTGCACTTTCTGATATAATGATGGTGTACAAAAGTACTTTTGATTTTTATGCGAGTTATACGAGTCGATATTTAATTAATGTAAGCTTTTTCGCATACTAATTAAGATGTGCGTCGTCTTGTAATGTGTATGTGCTCGGAATGAGAAAATCGGAAAACCAAGTTCGAATTCCCTTCGGGTTCGTTACATTCACTTACACGCAAATATCCTTGGGAAAGGTATGAATCCATCGCTTCTCCATGGGTTGCATAGTAGGATAGACTAGGGGCTATAGCCTTGGTTGGCAACCAGTCTATCGCTGAAAGAAACAGCAACCAACTGCGGGAAAATCATCTGCCGAGTCAGTCAGGAATCGAAAGAAACCTGATCGCCCAACCGTGTATCACGTATGGCACTTAACTAACTAAATTAAGTTGTATCAGGGCTTCTTCGCGTGTTGTTATCATATCAGAAAGTGAAAGAAGTATTCGTAAAGATATCAAGTGTTACAGCAGTATTTCTGAAAAAATGTTAATTTACTTAACTTCTATATTATTCACCTATTAAGTGATTTTCCGTCCCCACTCCATTTATTGCATATTGAGAAAATTCCACCTGACCCGGACCCAGTTATTAAGACTATCTTATTGAATTGCATACCTAAGAATAAGGGCCGTGTTAGATTTATTCTTTTATTGTAAGTGTTGAATTAATTTCCACCTTAAAACTACAGCTTACTTAATAAAAGCCTGTATACATTTTGGGGACCACTTATACGTGGAAGTGAACATAGAGAAGGATTGTCAAAACGATTTGACACTATGGCGATCTAATACAAGGACAAGTTAGTATTCAAGAAATATTTATTTGTTTTTTTTCTTTGTGAGATGCCTTATAAAAAGTTCCCTACAAAAATAAGAAAATAAAACAATGAAAAAAAAATTACATATAAAAGCTTGCACAAAAATTTCCCTTTGTGCGCCTTGTACAAAAACTAAGTCTGGATAACAACTCAAATATACAAGAGAAAAAATAATTGCACTTTTTAAAAAAAAAAAAAACTTTGAGGAAGCAAAAAATTATACAAGTACAAGAAAGCGGACCCACCAAATTTGTACGACGAAATAAGAGTGTCTCATCATAAAGGGATTTTGCGGTTTGTATTGGTTGGTGTGACGGGAAAAGTTCAATATGAGTTTTAGTTTCTTTGAAATTCTTCTCTGGGAACATCCCAAATTAATTTGCTGTTGACTCGTTTTTCTTTCTCCTTAGAGATTTATGACCCCTTCTGCGTTGGCACTTTGACGTCTTATAGTGTGGGAGCTTCTTTTTCGATCTTATCCGCTGACATGCCTCCTTTTATATATAAAAAAACAGTAAGCTCACAGAGAACCCCAATTCCAAATTATGTAAGGGCATGAGAAAACGTCTCTGACTGGTCAGTGAATACAATAAAATATATTTTCTACAAATTCAAAAAATGAATCCGCAATAATTGACAAAGAAATAATGTTAGCGGTTCTTTAACCGCTTATTCTAAAATAGATATTCACACTAATGTAAAAATTTGTTTTTACAAAACATCTGTCTTTCATTAAAATATAATTTTCTCAAAAGATTGTGTAAAAAATATGAATAATTAAAAACCTAGACGATTATATTTATTTATTTATATATTTAACTGAAGACTAACTTTATTTTACAGTATTAAAAAAATATTTAAAATTTAAGGCCTTGGTATAAATATGCAGAAAAAGAAAATTGCTTTTTGCCAATATCTCTAAATAAAATATCCACTTTTTTTGCAGGTGATATTGACAAACATCTAATTTATTGACTTACATCCAAACTAAGTTTGAAAATTTTGTTGTTTTTATATATGTATTCTTATTTTTCTCATTTTATTCATTCGATTTAAGAACAAAATTAAGTCACAGACACTTTCATGCATAAATTCTTTCTGCTGTCACGTGTTGAGGTATTCGTAAAAATAATTCTATATTTTAGACTTTTTGGTAGTCGTGGTTTGAAGACTGAAGTTACCTTTACAAACTGGATGTTTCTAGGCGTTCCTTTGTCGGCCATCAACATCATCCTTACTTGGATCTGGCTGCAAACGTTCGTCCTTCGTTGCAGGTAAGTAGACAAATAAATGGAGAGATTCGACTTATTGCGAATGATGAATAGTTTGCGAAAGAAGCTTCAGTTTTGAAATAATTATTTATCTATTTTAAATTTGCTCTCTGGCAAAAAATTGAAAGTTTCTTTAATTTAGAAGTTGTGGTTTCAGATTTTAAATCGGAGGACGAATATTCTCTATGAAAATTTCTCGGACATTCAGGCCAGTAAATGTTATTTAATACTGTTTATTATAAAACAGAGCATTTACTTAAGTACTTGTATCTATAAAAAGAATGTTAAACATAAAAATGTCTTTAAATAATTCTCGGACTTTGTCCATTTCCTAATGTGTGACGTCATTTGTTTACATTTGATACGCCATGAGCAGTTATGAATGTACGTGAAAGATTCATAGAAGATTAAAGTTTATAAGCAGTATATTCGACCTTGCCAACCGAACGATCTTCTGTGGCCGAATCGGTTAAAAAGAAATGTCAGGCTATATGACGGTTCCGTACAGGATACAGGTTCGAATCCTGTCGGAAGACGAATATTTTCTATGACACATTCAGGCCGGTAAATGTTATTTAATACAGTTTATTACAAAACATAGCATTTACTTAAATACTTGTATCTATAAAAAAAATGTTAAACATGAAAAATGTCTTTATATATATATATGCATTTAGTGTATTGGGCCATCAGATCATTATTAACATGTATATTTTTAAATATAATAGACAACAAATGTCTATTTCGTTTGATCATGAGCCGTTCTAAACTTCATATATTTGCTTTAATTTCGGGAGAAAATGAAAACAAAAATTGCCCAACATTTGGATATTTGTATTATGATTCTGTTCTTTGATCTAAGCTTTCGGCTTACATGAGCCATCTTCAAAGTTATCATATGGACATTTAAACAAAGATATTCCCAAAGATGATATGTTATGTTGACATAGAAGATTGCTATGCGACGATTAACATATATATATATATATATATATATATATATATATATATATATATATATATATATATATATATATATAGGTAGATAGATAGATAGATAGATGCACACACTCACACACACACACACAAACACACATATATATATGCACACACACACACACACACACACACACACACACACATACGGTCTGAAGAGATGAATATAAAAATATTCATGAAATAAATTATAACCAATATGCATTTTAAGGATTTTTCTTGATTTATCATTATATTGCTCTGTAACTTACACTGAGCTCACTTTGGATTAATGTCCTCCTTGGTATTATATATATATATATATATATATATATATATATATATATATATACACGTAAATATATAAATATGAACGCACACACACACAGACATATATATATATATATATATATATATATATATATATATATATATATATATTAATAATTACACATATACCTACGTTTATAGTACGACTCTGAGTTTCATGGTTTTCCCATTCATTAGGTATAAATAATTATGAACTGTACAAGACGGTTGTTTTTTTAAATTCCTGGATCTCATTCTAGCAACGCTACACTGTATGTGGATACAAAGTTCAAGATTATATCTATAAAACAGAAGATGTCTGTCTCTGTGTGCAACTGTCTCTGTGTGTATGCTATTTTTGCATGTCCACATTTCTCGTCCGATTTTGATGAAATTGTATACAAACGTTGCAAATTTACCATGGTAGGTCATGTTATGAGGTTCATGTAGAGTGCTTGATAGTTTTCCTGTGACATGAGCGTCACACAAAAATCATTTAAATAGTCATAGTCTATAATAACCCTACAACCACACAACTAAAACCCTCTAAAAAAAACCAATGTAGTGTATCAATTTACATGCCCGTTCAGCGATTGTATCCCTGATACTAATAATAAACCCAATACATATGTTGGTTTTACTACAACCACGCTCTCCCGTAGACTTACCTGTTACCTTTCTAATCTTAGATCTATTAAACAACATTTCTTAGAAAAACATAGGTGCTTGAATCTTGCGCGCTTCTGTCGAGTGAGAGAAGCTGACTTGGAGTGGCACTTTGATGCCGGTTAGGCATCAGCTTATTGTTCTTCCTGTGTTTAACACAGTCTAACCCCGCCCCGATTTAGGTTAGTTTAAGTTTTCGTTTTTCCCTTAGTTTCTTCCTTCAAGTTAACTTAGCTAGGGGATATATGCTCATTGGCCTCTTTTATTTCTGTCCCTATTTTTTTCTTTTGTTTAATTCCCCATACCCTCCCTCGTTAGGTGGTCAGAGATGTCAGTTCTCTGGTGGATGCGGTGCGCTTTTCGTTTCGGGTGTCTTTTTCGTTTTTGTTGTTGTGCTTAACTGAGTGTGTAGTTGAGTGAGTGCTTGGGATGAATGAATATCTTATATTATTAAAGTCCCGCATTGATTTCGTCCAGTGAACTGAGTTTTCTGCCACATTTAAGGATAGTGAGGGGAGTATTACTAACATTATGTTTAGTTTCTTTGTATATAGTTTTTGTAAATATTCATTAGGGTTTAAATTTTTAAATTGTTATTTTATACCCCGCGCCCACTGATAATGATTTGTACACATGAGGATTAGTTAGGACTTTCATGGAGACATTGCGGTATTATGGTGGATGTAGTAAGAATTACAAGAAAGAATGCGTTGTTTTGGTGTTAAGAATATTGTTGTATGTTTGGGTCAATGTTTGTGGCTAGCTACGTTAAGACAGAAGACGACTGTTCCTCTCCCCATTCCATATTGCCTTGTGCCACATTTTGTATAAATACTAATAAATATTTCACGATACGGATTATTGTTCTGATCACTATTCGGTGGTTACTATTCGAGCAAGTATTATCGAGCAAGTAATGTTAGTGTTGGTGTTATTCGAAGGCGCCTGACATTGTATTGTTCAAAAGCGTTACTATAGTTGTATCTGCGATTACAAAGGCTCTACTACAACAAACATTTCGAAAGTGACAATGAGTATTGGATGACATCGCAAGCATATATATATATATATATATATATATATATATATATATATATATATATATATAACCTCGCATAATCTGGCAACCCTGAATCTGAGCTCAACGAAAATCGTTCCCTACGCCTAACTTTTCTAGGGCTTTTGAATGAGCTATGAATCATTGAAATTGGACCAGTGGGATCGGAGGAATTGCTTGGACACATACGCACAAACACACATATACACTGTACTTTATATATAAGTTTATCTGTTTGTATGTATATATATGTACATATATATACGTATATGTTTTTATATATATTTATATATATATATATAAGTTTTTATATATATGCATATATATGCATATATATGTGTTTTCATATATATATGTGTGTGTGTGTGTATATGTATATATATGTATATGTGTGTATATATATAATATGTATATATATATACACGCACACACACATATATATACATTATACATATATATCCACACGTATATATTGTCATATGCCCTACTCGACGAATAATCAGGAATGCAATCATACGCCGACCAGGAGATATATACCTTATCACGTCTGTGGAAAGATACGGACTATCTCTTCCAGACCATGACAAAGGGACAATTAGTAAACAAAAATATTTGAAGAATACTGTTCGATTGAGATAATCGAAATATAATCTTTACCCAGGTTCGCTTCGATTTCAACACGAATACCGATCCACAATTCGAGAATGAACAATAACGCGTAAGAAAATTAGGTATAAGAATTTTAATATATACCTATACATAAGATAAAGATAAAAGAAAAAAATTGTAAGCATGAATGAAATGTCCGACGACCATAATTTCAAGGCTTATATTTGGGATTTCAAAAGTCACTCAAATCCAAACAACCCGAATGGATGCAAGCAAAACATATAATGATATGTACGAATAACCACGAATGACTACGAATGCAGAAATTAACGCATAACCAAAGAGATATGGGGATAGGATTTATGTTACTATTTTTGACATGCGGAAAGATGTTTGAGATAACATAATGTTCATGTATGCATGTGTATCTTTCTAGCACGGGTCCAAAATATAGTCACTTATCTTTGTGATCAGTTTTCTCTCCCGCTTATTATCTTTTCTCTTTTTTTTCTTTATCCACTTCAGCTTCAACTGCTATCTGGCTGCAACAGAGATGTGTACTTTCTTCTTCTCTCTTGTCTTCTCTTTTCTTTCTCTCTTCTTCTCTTGATTTCTCTTTTCTTTCTTCAATTGTTGGCTACAGTCTACGAATTTCCTTGTCTCTTCTGTGATAAATACCTCGATTTATCAAGACATAGCTCCAATTATTGGACCAGTTGTCCATGTCAAATCAACGGAAAAACACTTAAAATAATAGAAATTTTGAATTACAACTTTAGCGTTGCATTTCTGCAGGTTCAAAAATATTCTTAACTGTTAATAACAGCACACTTTTTTAATAAAACATCTTTCGAGAAGTGTCACATACATTTTCGTCTTGGAATTTTTACCCAAAATTACCTGAAATTGGAGGGAGAAGAAGAGGATTAATACCTTTTCCAATGGGATTTTCCACCTGAAACATACTAGTAGAATAACTTCATCCACATGTGAAAAAAAGATTAAAGGTAATGGAAGCCGTAATAATAAAATAGAAAAATTCAACAATTAATAATATTAACTATGAACACGGCCACAATGTATTAACTGTGTTCGGAAAATTAAACATCTTTATAAAACTAAAAACATACACAGAACCCACACACCCAATTAAATTGAATAAATAAAATCATCCTTGATAATGGCTAAAAATACGCGAAAGCGCTCGGAATTATAGAACATTTGGACAGTTTCTACACACTGTGTGCCCAAAAAAGAAAACATTTGTTCGAACATGAGAAAAATTGAATCAGAAGCTTAATCGTAGTACCTTGTCTGTTGTCTTTATTGAAACATATATAAATGAATGATTGTTGCCTAAATACACACAATATATATAGATAAATAGATATAAATATGTGTGTCTCTGTATATATATATATTTATATATATATATATATATGTGTGTGTGTGTGTGTTTATATATTTATATATATATGTATATATATATGTATATATATATATTTAAATATATGTGTATATATATACTTTTGTATATATATGTATATATATACATCTTTATATATACATTTATATATATATGTATACGTGTATCTGTAGATATATATGTGCGTTAATATACGTGCGTCTGTATATATATATATATATATATATATATATATATATATTTTTGTCATCCACAGACAGACTGTTTCGCTGTTTCACAGCTCATCAGTGTGGCTAGACGTCCGGTTGCCTCTAGCTACGATCGAAACCCGACTGATTTTGCGTCAGTCGGAATCTCTACCCGTTAAGCCATCAGGATGGAGGTAAATTTTAGCGTGTTTATTTTTAGATTCGGATAAACACACAGTGACTGAGAGTGACTCAATTCTGTCGAAGAGTCGTGCGATATATATATATATATATATACATATATATTATCGTCTAAATTACGCAAAAGTTAAAATAATACTCTCATCTCATTTTAACAGTTATATTTACCAAAATGACACAAAATATCTTGAAATACTGAAGAGGAAATTTATTCAATAATTCGTCATTGACTTCAATCACTGACTCCAGACGACTTCCGAATCTCCTGCATCCCTTCTGGACGCTCTCCTTGTTCAATTTCGTGAATCCTGCCATAATCTTTGTCTTCAATCTATCTTTAGTGTGTCTCTGCTGGAGTACACATTTTGTCGTGTGCACAGGCCTATTGAACTTTTGAAGTCATAAAAATATGAATGTATACATGAAAATGTAAATGTGTTCTTCCATATGCATAAGCATGCATATAAGCATGTATGAGTTACTATATGCATGCCTATATGTACATAAACAGGTAATGAACCTAGCCCCTTCCCCCAAGAAAAAGGTATTGTATGGCGGTGATATAGCCCTCTGAAGCATATCCATGTAACATTGAATTTCAACAAGCTATTCCAGGAGGATCAGGATTATGATAAATTTTTATTCCCTTTTTCATTTACTTCATTGCACCCACTTCCTTTATTGCCCTTATAGTCATTTTTTTCTCTCTTATTTTTTTCTAATAGAGGATTTAGCAGTTGTGGCGTGAAACAGACTGAGGAAGTAAAACAGAATGTGAAAGCAGTCGTCAGGAGAGAATATGAAAAGCTAGGCCCAATGTCGTAAGTACAGACATATTTCACAACAGAATTCCGTTTTTTATTGTCTGTTTCGAATTCCAACTAGTTGCCATCGATTGATAAGTCATTGACTCTTTAATCCTGAAAACGTGGATTCACAATAAACTGTTCCTTTTCGCAACCTCCAGTCAGCGTTGCTATTATCTTTATGATCTTTTGTTTTCGCTGGCATCGGTAATCCAAGAATAGAACAACAGAGGTTCCATAGAGACTAAAAATTATTGTACGGAGAACAATGAGAACAAGATGTGAATTTTGAATGAGGAAGGGAACATTGCGTAATAAACATCGTTTGACGCCCAGCGGATAGCGAAAGCTTTAACATCGCTAAGCGCTGAACGTGTTAAATTTCCATTTTTCTTTATCCTTTTTTTTCAATTATTTTGCAATACGATTATATTTTATTTTCATTTTATCAACATTGTGACACTATGTGACACTGGCAAACGGAAAGAAAAGGGGTAAAACTAAAATACAACTTGGAACAAGACGAAAAGGGTTAAAGAATGGAACGATAGACAGACAGACTAAGAGAAAGAATCGAGGGTTTTTTAATTTTAAAAGTCTATTTATTTATTTATTTTGTTGTTGAGAAGATATTACCACAGAGGGCATCTGGTAAAGCTGGTCTGACAAAAATGGAAGTTGAGAAAACAGCTTCTAGGAAACAGCCGGTTGAAGTAATATTTGGTAATTTTTAAAGACAAGTCAGAATTAAAAATCTGTTTCATTTCGCCTACCAAAAAGTGGAATTTGTAAGATGGGGAGATAAGCTGACTGGAGAAAATAGCTGCTAAATTTCTGATTTTATATTAAAAAAAACAGGCTGGGGAAAATTTGCTGACGAGAAATTAAAAACTGCTCTCGGAAAGAACTTCACCAACAAATATGGAACCGGGATTGTGTAGCCTACTCCACATCAAGAAATATCTACTCAGAAATTCCGGGCGCCGAGTCATTCACTGCTACCGACACAACAACAAGAAAATCACAAGACCTCAAAGAACTGTTAACAGGACGTTTCTTTTCTGTGACAAGATAATTCCGCAAAATACGATTTTTTTTGCAACACCATTATTGTATACCTCCTTCCTTTCTCCTTTTCTTCCTTTCTCTTTTCTTCTGTTATAATCATAAAAGGTTTGAATCTCAAGGGTTTAGTTTCATTTTTATTTCTCACAACGTGTCACGTCATTGAATTATCCTTTTTTTCTACAGTGGTAATTATTTATCTTTTCGAACAGACTTAAACGGGTGAAATACCAACACTACAAAAATGAACTAGCAGTTTATGCTAGGAAAAATATGGACGAGTTAATTAGGAATTTGCTTAGACGTGACTCGCTTGAGGAAAAAAGTTCTATAGCTGTATTATTTTTGTATCTACTAAGGACTTTGTAGCAGTTCCTACGTTCTTTTTTTTTCTTTCTCTTTCTTACACTTGTGAAATTGATTGTGCAAAACGTTCTTCGCTCAAAATGACCGAATTTAAAACTGTAAAAGATGTAAAGGTTTTGTTGTTTAATCCTGACGCCCTTAAAATGAAAATAACTTCGGTCATAGATATTATGTTAGCAGAGAAGTTCTTCAATAACTTTACCTTGTAAAACAAGACAACCTCATAAGTAATTGGTTAGAACAGGTCGACTTCATAAATTCAAAAATAAGCGAAGCCTCAAAAAAGGCAGATATTAATTTGATAAAAATGTGCCTTTTACCAAAGTATTAGGAACTGAATATATCTCTCACGTATATAGAAAAACAATGGAAATAGAACAAAAGGTTGTTTCACCCAGTCCCACGATGGGATTTCCACAAACTTCTAATTTAGCACACCAAATAAAATTTCAAACGCCAAGGCCCAGATTCCAGTGCGCCAAATTTAGCAGCAGTGAGTGTCGGTAAATTTGAATTTAAGAATTTCTTGGTTCAATTCGAGAATTGTGTTACCTCGGTAAATTATGAGAAAGCAAAACTTTCACTCTTGAAATGTTTTTTAACCGGTTTCGCATCGCAATTAATATCGCATCTGTCACTTGAAGATGATAATTATGTCGTAGCCATCAATTTATTGCAAAGGGAATTTTTAGATATACTCTTCATTATTAACGAAATGTTTAAACAATTACTGAATAATAACCCTAAATATAACCCAGACTTTCTTAATGTGAAAAGATATTTTTCGGAAATTAAACCTGACTGATCCGAACGGAAATCTGTTTGGATTTTTTTGAAGAGAACAAACCAAGCTTTGAAATAGCTATATATTTTTTTCAAAATTACCCGCTGCTCTTCAAAAAGAATTAATTCACAGGGTTGGTAGTAATTATCCAAAACTCAACCATATTTTTCATAATTACAATGAGGTAATAAAAACCTTAATAAAAATCACTCTTAAGAAAGATAGCAGCAATCCTTACGGCCAAGATAATCTTAGGTCGCGGGAAAGGAATTATAACAAGAACCACAACATTAAAGGTAACGTTTCTACACAATAATTTTTTTCGACTAAAGACAGCAAATTTGTTACACACTGTAAGCTTTGTAACCTAAACGGATATTTTATGAGTCGTTGTACTAAGTATTCTACTTTTGAGCCGAAACATTCTACATGTAAAGAACTTGACTTGTGCCTTCTCTGTACACGTGCTAATCATAGAACTGAAGACTGCCCTGGCCAAAACAATAAGTTAATCGTGAATGTGCAATTTACAAATCCAGATTCCACGTTAGCCCTCTTTGTAAAGAACCTGTTAAAAGTAAAAACTATTATTCTACTAACTTGTGTATTAACACTCGCATGCAGGAACAACCCTTTATCTTGCTTATAGTGTGCAAAACAGTCAGTCCTATTTGGTATTGGCAAACGCTAAAGTGGCATCTATGAAGCCTAAGAGTTTACCTACGCTGGAATTACTAGCCGTATTTTTGGCTATCAAGTGTTTACTATTATTATATGCTTACACCTGAATTAAAATCGGAGATATTTTAATATCAGTTGTGTTGTCGTGGCTATTATCTCAAAAGATTAAAACCAAAAATCAGTTTGTGAAGTATACTCAAGGATATTCATCTAATGAATGGAGAACTGAAAGAAAAGAAGTCATTTTAAGTAAAATTTAAATATGTTCATACTGAATAAAACTTAGCTGACTTACTCATAAGAGGGATAGACTTGGAAATATTTCGGCAAAATCTAGACCTTTGGACCTCGGGACCTGAAGGGTTCAGTGAAAATCATATAGAATGGCCATTAAGTGAGCTTCAGTGTTTAAGTTCGAAGAATAAATCTATTGTGCAATCAACTTCCTTAAATTGTACTGTAACTAACAGAAAACCACAACCCGTAGTACCCTTTGACAAATACTAGGATTTTAATAAATTAATTAATGTAACAGTTAATATATTTAAGATCCGAAATAGATTAAAACACATGTACCAGCATCCTAGTCAAAGTGCCAAACTTTATTCGTTTAAGGTAATCCAACAACAAATCTTTGCAGAAGAAAATTGCTTACCTTCAATAATCCCAAAGTAAAAAATACCTGAATTAGTAAAAACTTTGAACTTATTTATAAACCAAAGGTGGGGTGTAATCAGAGCTAAAGGTAAACTAATAAGTTACCAGTCCTGTTCTGTTGGCTAAAGAGTATGCCTTAATTAAACTTATGATCGTTGAACATCACAAAAGATGCAAACATCTTGGTATACAGTGAACTTTAAACAAAATTCGACTTTCAGGGTTTTGGATCCCTAAAGCGAGACAAGCTGCCAAAAACGTTATTTCACAATGTATCACATGTGTAAAATTTAATAATCTAGCATTCAAATATCCTTAAGTTACGAATCTCCCAAAACAGTCAATCTCGTTAAACCATTTCTACATACTGAGATTGGCTACACTGGACATGTTTGGGTGAAAAGTGACCAAGGTGTTAGTAAGATGTATATGCTTATATTTACTTGTCCTAATATTAGGCAGTTCATATAGAATTAGTTAAAGACATGAGCACTCATTCTGGCTTTAGTTAAAGTTACAAATATGTGGTATCCTACCACATATTTACAGCGATAACGCCAGATCATTTATTGCTGGTTGCAATCACATTGAG
Organism: Acanthosepion esculentum; assembly: GCA_964036315.1. NCBI lineage: Eukaryota > Metazoa > Mollusca > Cephalopoda > Sepiida > Sepiidae > Acanthosepion > Acanthosepion esculentum. Next base: position 139,874,379 of record OZ038482.1, on the reverse strand, counting down.
TAAGTTTTCGCTTCCAGTAAATTTAATGAACACTTTCAAGTGTACAACATAAAACAAATCAAAATACCCTTATACACCGCTTGGGTTGGGAGTACATGGCAACTTATGATTAGAATTATTAAATCGTGTTTGTATAAAAAAAATTGGACGTTCTTGAATCAAACATTTTGATCTTCTGACTGTGATATCTAATATTCAGAATGCCATAAACTCAAAACCTCTTACTTATAGATGTTTTACAGACTCAAATCTCGAAATGATATCTTCGAAATGTTAAGGCAGGACTTGTATTGAAAATACATGATCAAGATATTTGGAAATCTGACCCTCCTTCAAGATCTGATGTAATCAAATCTGTTGAAACTCGTGATGCCAGGTTAGATAGCTTTGGTATCAATATTATTTATTGAGCTTAAGAGAACAGTGTAGAGATTTGCATGAGGTTAACTTTCACAATAAAATCAGTGTTGATGGTGTGATTCTTGTAAAAAAAATCATGTGAAAACTAGACCATTTTGGCTTTTGGGAAGGGTTTTGGAATTAATTATTGGTGATAACAACAAAGTTCGATCCATGAAAGTCAAAAGAGGTGACAGCTCTGTTCAGGTTCATTTAATTAAACTGTAATATACAATAGAACTATCATTAACTCATGCTCACCACCCTAGTATCATTCCTGATTCAGAAAAATCTGTTGATGAGGAAGTTAATATTTCAAATTCAGATGTATCTAATCAAGTTCCAGATTCTAATGGTGCTTCTAACAAGACTTTACAACTTCCTAAAAGGACCAAAAACATCAAAGGCAAAAAAATCCCCCAAAGATCCTTATGTATACTCCTAAAGTAAACATTACTTAAAACTAATTTGCATATTTAAACCTGTAAATTATATATTGCAGAATGCTAAACATTTGACAAAATCTTATATTCTGTAATTACAGTCGCTTCTTTAAGTTCATTAAAAATAAATAAATGAACATTTAAAACTTTTAAAATTTTGAATTAGAAAATAGTGTTTCCAACCTTGAGATTATTTTCTCATTCTATTATTACTTTCCTCTCTTGGAATTTTTATGTAAAATGCAAAAAAATAAAAGTGAGATCTTTTCTCATTTTATTATTGCATTTCATCCTTGGAACCCTTTTTGACAAAACAAAATAAAAAAAACAAAGAACACTTGACTTCCCGAACTGTGCGGCAAGTTACATTGCAATAAATCCATAATGCAATCTTGTTTTGGGGGAGAATATTGAAATTATTGCGAGTCTTTCGGAGTAAACCCCATTGGACGGGCCACTTGGCATTGTTACAACGATCCCTATTACTGGCTGAAAATAAACCAACCCTTACTAAAGCTGCTTCGTTCCGATCTGCATGCCATGTTTGAATCTGTCTTCCTCTTTCCCAGGTTGGCTTTCAACGAGTAGCACGTACAAAAACTACTCTCGGAAAAAAAACTTCACCAACAAATCAGAACAGAGATTATAGCGCCTACTTAACGTTAAGAAATATCTTATTCGGACGCCGAGACATTCGCTGCCACGGACACAATAACAAGAAAATCACAAGACTTCAAAGAACAGGACATTTATTTATGTGACGAGATAAGTCCACAAAATTTTTTTTATTGCAACACCATTATTGTAAAATTCCTTCCTCTCTCCATTTCTTTTTTCTCACGCCGTGTCACGTCACTGAAATTTTTTCTACATCGGTAATTACTCATCTTTTCGGACTAAATTAAACGGGTGAAATACCAACAACACCTTAATTCTCATAATATTTCTTCATATACGGAAACGATCTCCGTAGTTTATTTAAATTTATTTTACGCGCAATTTTTATTTTCTTTTAAAATCATCTTTCTTTATGACCACTTCACATAAAATCACTCTTAAGACATTAGGGGACCCGAACTATGTAATATTTTGAATACGCTACAGTACGCGTGATAGAAAAAGAAAGAAAATCATATGAGCAATGTAACGTATCCCGCTTAAGTTTTAATTATGATTTAATTAATAAATTTGATCTTTTGTCAGTTACTGAAGACATTGATTATTTACTAAGGTCATTGTATCGGTTACAGTGATTAACCTCACTAGATTAATGAATTAGTATACAATAGAGGCCTCAATGAGACTGAGAAGGTATCGAGATGTCAGATAAATCTGTATTAACGGATATAAACCTACATTGACAAAACTGTTAGCAGGTTCTGCACGCATACCAATTCGCCAGTATAGCGTGTTCGATCGTTCGGTGTCTTATTATCTTTGCCTTGTGCTCGGTTGAGCCAAATGTAAACAACTCTAGTGACAGATAAATGACAAATTTATTTAGTTATAAAGAATTTAATTTGGGTTTTGTTATGATGGAACTTGTTTAACTCCTGTTTTTGGTGAGTAAAATATACGTATATACATCATAACAACAAAGTGAAACATTTATATATATATATATATATATATATATATATATATATATATATATATATATATGTATACATATATATATATGTATATACATATATATATATATGTATATACATATATATATGTATATTGCTATGTGTAATCAGAAGGGTTTGTGATAATAAACGTGAAAAGCATGTTCTTCATATTAATCACAACAATTTTAGCGTAGACATACAAATGGAATAAATCTCAAAGGCAATATTGAACAAAGAAACAAAGGTAGTCGTGAATTCAATTAGAAACAAACATTGAATATTTATGTACAAATAAATTACAATACAATTTTTGAAAAGGTTGTGTTTCAGTTGAAATACTTGAATGTTTGAAAAGTTGAATTAAGTATTTTATGAACTCAATGTTCAGGAATGTTCCTTTGTTTAGGAAAAGTGTTCACATAAAAATTTAAGGAAAATTTATCGAGAGATAAATTTTAAAGTAATGTAGTCGCGAGATTTTTTTGCTGAATTTTGTGTTTTTGTTTTGGCAGAGTTATTCACCTTGGACCGTATTTTTTATATATTAATGCTTAAGTGGTAGTTTCTGTTTAGTAGTGTATATAACACTTTTTTTAGAAACGTACAAAGGTTTCAGAGAGAGAGAGAGAGAGAGAAAGAGGTTGAAGGTTGTCAGGTGTTGACGCGTGAAAAGTCCTTTAAGTCAAGATGTAGACACGCGTGGATCTCTGTAGAAATCTCTGACAGTGAATTGCCGACTGGTGAATTGGACTGAGATTTGTCCTTTTATTTACTCTGCGAAGATTGGATCGGCTCCCAGCGCATTGGCGGCAAAAATTATCCTGGGGGCGTCTCGACCAATAATAAGCCGAGTTTCGCAATGTGTGGTGTTGATTGGTCGAAACTAGCTCTTATGGAAAATTCCACCTTTAAACGGGTTGAGTGGAAAAATACGGACGATTCTACAATGCTATTTTATTTGCCCCTATTTTTGTCCGTATCTCTAGTAATGGCGAACCTGAAGAAACTGACTGAGTTCGCCTTATTAGTTTTCTGAATTGCTGTGAGCTGGTGATTGAGATCGTGAATTTAGTAACATTTTTCACGTTTTTGGGGGGGGGTATTAACCATCTGCACCATGTCATTACTCGCAAAATAATACGTGTGCGGCATATTTTAGGTTTTAGAGTTTCAACGAAAGAATGAAGTCCATTTGCTATGTAGTTGTTGGTATGCGACCTGCTAGCTCTGTTGTGCCTTATTTTGCAGTGACGTAGCAGTCTGTGTCATGTACACTGAGGTACATCAGCTTGTTGTCCTAGGCGTACGAGCGCAAAATCTTTCTACATTACTGGAGCTGTAGTCGATGGAAGTGCTTGTATAAACTTATGCAGCACGATATTTTGTCCTATATTTAACCTCTTAGCTATTGCCATCATTTCCTGGGGTAATTTGAAGGACGTCCTGTAATGGATGCTGTGAACATTAATTCACCCAGAGTTCCAGTTTCGTTTTTTAATGTGATTCTACGATTTTTTTTAATTCATCGTAATTCTGTGAGTCTAAAACTGAGACAGTAATATTTGCTATTATTTCCGTAGGCAGTGATGCGATGACCATATAAAATTTTGTTGTAGAAGCTGTAACAACTCTTACTTCGACTATTGAAAACCAACCATTAACAGATGTTTCCATAAAGTAAGGTGTCTTGATACTTCTGTGTTGAATAGAGGTGTCGTTTTCCTTTTCCATTATTTTGTTTAAATATGTAAATTCTGGAAGACCTGTAAGGTAATATCTCTTTGATTAGTTCCTGTATGCAACGAGTCCAAATGAGATATTTAAAGACTGTTTTATAGCATTACCACGATTATAAGAACTTGGACTTATTGTCATTTGTTCCAGGCTCGTAGTTTAATTTTTTTCATACATAAAATCGTTTTTGGTTGGGTTTGCCAATTTTTGTTTTCTTATCGTTCTATTTTTTTATTTTGGCTCAAAATTTATTATTTGTGGATTTTTATGTGAGTGTATGGTAAGCTCACGTCGTGGTTACCACTTTGTGTTTTCAATGTTATTTGACGAAAATTTCACGTCGTCGCCAGTAGTGTTTTCCTTTGTTTAATTGCGTTAGATCGACTCAAATGTAGAAACGTTGGGAGCATTTAAACGTTTTTTTAACAGGTAAAATATTGAGGGTTAGGGTTAGGGTTATTTCACCCCAAGCAAGACGGGATGCCAAGAGCACTCAAGGGGTTACAGAGTGGGAGCGAGAGTAAAGAGGCGTGATAGAGGAAAGGATGAAGAGAAGGACAGGGAATAGATCAGGGGGTCTTGACATTACATTTGAATAGCTGTCAGGGAAAAGAATTCCATAGACGGGAGGTGCGAGACATGAAGCTACTGGAGTAGAAGAGACAGACATATTTAACCGTTTCGACAGCGAAAGGGTGGAACCGTGATGCCAGCTTAGTAGCACGCTTAAATTCATGCAGTTTGGGAACTAGCGAAAGTATCACGTCGGAGCAGTTACCGTGAAAGTATTTGTAGAAAAGACAGAAGGAAGGCGACGGCACGTTTGTGAGAGAGCGACTGTAGACTAGATGCCAGATCAGGAACAATCACATTGCATATCCTTCTCTGGATTTTGTCGAGGACCTTAAGGCGAATAGCGGGGGCACCAGACCATATATGGCAGCAGTATTCAATGCAAGGGCGAATGGTTGATTTATAAATTTGAAATATTGACTCGAGCGAGAAAAACTTTCTGGCACGACACAGGGAACCAACTTTCCTTGCGGTGGATGAAGCAATTGATTCAATGTAATTGTTCCATCTCAGGCAACGGACAGTGTGAGACCAAGTAGTCGCAAAGATTGTTCCCTGTAGTGAGTAATAGAGAGCAGTTTTGTTTTAGAGGCATTAAAGTTAACCAGTCAATTCCTGTCTCAGTATACAACTGATTGGGGTTCCTTTTCGAGACTAACGGCCAGGTCAGTTTTGTCAGCGATACCAGAGTTGCTATTGAAGCAGGAGTAAATAGTAGTGTCGTCAGCATAGATGCCTAGTTGGGAACTGATGACATCGGGGAGATCGTTAATGAAGATAAGGAACAGAGTAGGACCCAGAATATAGCCTTAGGGAACACCTGCGTTCGTGGGAAAGGAGCTGGAGGGGAATCCATTAAGGATGACCTGCATTACATGGTTTAACAGGAATGATCGTATTAAGTCAAATAACCGACGAGAAATTCTGTATCTCTTAAACTTACGAAGGAGGCTGGCGTGCCAGGCGCTATCAAACGCTTTAGAGATATCTATAACCACAGCACGAGCTTCTCCGTTATTGTGGAGTGCTTGGTAAACAATTTCAGTTATGGCCGTGAGCACATCAGCTGTAGAACGGGCAAAGCGGAAACCATATTGCTTATCAGATAGCAGATCATGGTATATAAGGTGATTAACCACTTCGGCGTTGATTAAAGCTTCAAAGACTTTGCCGAAGAGTGGTAGGAGACTGATAGGACGGTAGTTAGATAGGTCAGAAGGGTCTCCAGAGTTCTTAAAGACAGGTACAATGAGGACTTCCAACAGGTTGGAAAGCAAAAGTCGTTGAGGGATTCGTTATATAGTTTGGAGAGAACATGAGCCAGTTTAGAAGCACATTTCTTCAGGACAACGGCTGGTATCTCGTCCCCACCACATGTCCAAGCTGGTAGTTGACTCAGAGAAATCCTCAGCCCTTTGATAGGTCTCCTTTTTAGTCCTGCTGACATGCAAACGAACCTGCTAACTAGGGATATTTTCGACAGGAGTACTTACCAAGGGGTGGGGGGAATGAAAAAGTTATTTCCCCTTCTTTAAATGAAGTCTTAACTTAATATACGACCCATTGCCCCTTCCTAAAACACTATTCAGTTATCCAACATTGCTCAATCGTTCAGTGGAGACTGGCACGATATTTAAGTGAACCGCGTGGCTATTTGGAAGAAAATAAACCAAGGCATATGTACGCCTCTTCCGTTAGCCAGCGATCATATCGTTCATTTTGAAGGAGTCAACGAGAGAAAAGAAATTTCAACGAATTTATCCAAACTTTTCAAAAGAATTGAAATGTTGCATTTCCATCCTGGCACGTTAGTTGCGGTGATGAAAGCTTAAGTTAACGTGTTATATTGAATATTTCGAGTAAGTTTGTTGATTCTTTTTTGGTTTTATTTTTCGTTGCAGTTGGTATGTCGTATTAATTCCTTTTTACTTTTTATATAAAAAATAAAGCATGGGTGGAGGTTAGTAAGGCTGTTATAAAGTTAAAGGATTTATTGAAACATGGAATAACATCTAATACATTTTTTCTCTCTCCAGATTCGCAGAGATAATGGTTGTTATTCTTTTTTTCACCCTTGCTTTGCTCTGGATAACGCGGGACCTCCAAGCTGCAGGCGGTTGGGGTCTTTTATTTGGTGAAAAGCAAGTAATAGATTTATTTTATTTATTTAATTTACATAGATAAACATCTTTGATACAACTTAATTTAAAATTAATTTTGAATAGGCAGAAATTTTCTATGTATTTACCATTGTAAGTAATATTCAAAATGTAGTTAAAAGGTAAACAATCTAATTAGGAGGTATAAAAAGAGATTTTTCATTCAGTCTCTGTTGATCAAACAAATGCAAAAAAAATTCAGTTTCTCTTCTAAAAACAGATAAATACGAGACTTTGCAACAGGTCGCAGTCAGTCAATTCAAAAATACCAGCTCGTTTACACAAATCCATGCCAAACGAATACCTTTCCCTAAAAAGTAAACAAAGCAACGAGAGATCAAAAGACTTACAGACAGCTGAAACTACATGTCAGTTTCTCTAAATTAATACACTTGCACTTCATTCTCTCCAATAAGCTCTGTGTCATGACATTTACTAATTGCATGAATTTTCTCTCTATATGAGACACATGTTCATTTCTATAAATGATATAATAAGATTGACCGTTATGAATTTTCGACTAGCATTTCTTTCATCTTAATTTTGTTATTTCATCTCAGTCACTCAGATCTTCATTCAATGGATATCAGAAAACAATATTAATCAGAGATAAACAAAGTCTCGACGAGATTCGAAATCACAACAGTTTTGCATCGGGTAGCTTTTTCCGTAACATCTGTCTTACCACTTGAGCTACAGCAGCTTTATGGTTGGCAAAAAATAAAATCTAACGATATATATTTATTCTTCACTTATCCTTGATCGTTCGACGCAAATGTAATGTTATTGTTTTTACAGAGACTAGTAGTAATGATATTATCTTGAAAGTTTATTAATTAAAGCATCGTCAACCATTATTAATTTTTGACTAGATTTTATTTTAATTGAATTGCTTTTCATGACGTGGTGTTATAAGTGGCTGCAATAAATATCAACTAAAATTAAGATACAAGAAATATTGGTTAAAAAAGAAAAGAATGAATAATGATTGACAATATTTCACCTAATAAATGTTCAAAATAATGCTGCTAATATTAACTGTGTTGCAGAGAATAATTTGCTCAATTAAACCATGTCTTTTCACGATGTTAGCGATCATGGTCCTCCACAGCCATCTTTCCTTTAATGTCTGTAAACTATGCATTGTCATGGTTGTTTTTTTATGAAAATAGTGGAATGACTTTTCGTTGCTTCTCCACGGTTTTCACTCCAAAGTGGTTTTTATATTAGACGGGTCACCAACGTTGTGCTATGTTCACAGTGTTAAATCATCCTCATTCCCTCCGTATTCTAAGTGCAAGGAGGAAGTCTCACTCGGACAGCTTTTATCGAGAACTGCCACTTTGTGGAACAGACACACGCGTGGATGCTTCACTGAACATTCTAAATTTAACCTCTGAAAGTCTAGGGTTAGTCATTATCTATCATTCTTATCCTCATGATTTTCACTTCCGACTTGCAACGCTGACATTTATATCACACACGACATTGAATAACCTTCTACTTTGAATGACTCTCGAGCCTTGAATTGTTGTGTTACTTAACTCACAGCTGAGAAATAAAAAATGGATCGCTGACTTTCCTCAAAGGCATTTGTACGAAATGAACGTATCAGCCTTCGTTGAAATTTGAACACGCCCAAGCGATGCTATTTTCCTTGCCGATAACCATTACGCTATTGCACATTAACTTTTTTTAAAATCTTTTTCGTCTTCTTAATTTTTTCTCGTTTTATTGTTTTGAGCTGCAACATGAAAATAAAATGACTTAGGTGAAACATTTGTTTTATTTATTTACTAGTAATTAACCATGAAAAATATACGGATATATTTGAATATCTATGAGATTAGTTTAAATGACATTTTTATATGCATTTAAATTTTAGTATAAATTCATAAATATTTTTAAAATTCCGTTTTTATATTGACACGATACTTCTTGACTTTAAGCTTCGACAAGCACGCACTGTATTAAAAAGTTAAATAATTTGATCATTATATATTAGTAAAACAGGTTGCCACTCATTATCCGATGGACGCATAGCGAAATAAACAAACAGGAAAAGTTTCACAATTCATTACGCAGTTTATTTATTTTATTTTATCGTTTCTTGCAGATTTGCCTCCGATTCTACGCCGGCCATTTTGATTGGTGTGCTTTTGTTTATCATTCCTTCGGAAATACCAAAATTGAAAACCCAAGAAAATAATGGTTAGAACCTTCTTACTATTATTCTAACAATTACACTATCATAATTTTTCTTCATAGACAGATATTTGTTGTTGGTTTAAACCAATTTTCACCTCAAGTCAGATTCATAAAATTTCTGCCGTAAAATAAATAAAATCACTTTGGCTTGCAAGATGAGCACACTATCGTCATACTGTAAAAATTTCACAAGTATTTATTTTAAATTTAAAGTATTTATGTGGATTAGAGTAATCGGCCCGGAAAATGGAATCGCTCTATTTCTTTTCACTTCTCATTAATGCCCTTAAGAAAGGCATAAATCATTTCTCCTTTCACCCCACTTCAGCTATATGTTAAATAACAGAGTAGACTGGGAGAAAGACAAGATGACAATGGGAATCTACTCTAAGAAGTCATGATAATTCACAAATATTAAAGGAAAAATTGTACAGAGACATAATCGTCTACGTGCTGAAGGACATGGTAATTAAAAATGTTTGCATATGTATAGATCTTATTATTTTCGATACAAGGCAAAATTTAATGGAAATGGATTTAAGACAACTGGATTTTGTTTGAATACTTGGGATGTGGAATTATCATTACTGACATGATTTACAAGCGGACTATTCCCCTCATCTTTGTTGTTGTTATTACAAAGATTCGCCCTCTGGCCGCCATCAGGGAATTTCGAACTGAACCCAGTCTTTCATTCACGGGTGTAGATGATTCTCGTTCCGCTGACCATGTCTAGAGATATCTCGTCAAATTCTTATTTAGCACTACTCAATAATTGTTCGTCCCGTTTCCGTTGTGTACACACTGTCCGGCCTATTGATTGAACTCACAGTTACTATATCACCAAATTCACGAACCAACACTTTAATCCACGGGACAATTCTGAGTGGAGAACTTAGCCCTATATCTAGCCTACATGTTAATGATTATAAGCAGGTTACACGGATCGACAAACACTTGATGTAGGCTGGGGGACACAACGGCCGAAATGTTTTGATAATAAAAATGTGGAAATATTCTATACGTAAATAATTGCATTTTGCTATATTCTTAGTAAAAAAGACTTGCTTCCTTGAAAATCAGCATTCAAAATTGTCTTTTACCCGAGAAATACTTACCTGTTTCCGACATAAGACAGGTCCTATGTATTCATATAAACCGATACGTAATATTTATTTTTTAACAAGAAAAACTTTTACTAAAACTGCTGTATTATTTATTGTTAGCTTTCTAGCCTTTGGCGTGAAAATGGCGCTCACTGCAGCAATACCTACTTCTAATAGTTCAAATCAACATATTTATTTCATTCACTGCAATGTTTGTGGAACAATCAAAACTAAAAAAAATCATCCAAATTTAGTTTCGGGTAATTAATTGTGTATTGACGAATAACAAATGGCTAAAAAATGAACACGAGTATGATTATGAAAGGACTAATATGGCGATAGGTGATGATGGTTATGTAAGGTGAATTAATATTACAAAAAGGACAATATCTACACTCAATTCCTTAATAGCATAGAAACCAATACTAAAAATAATTATTAAGTATAATAGCCGATGAATGAAAATTATTATGTTATGCTATTATGTTCTACAATTAAAAGATTTAAATGACAATACAGGTAAAATATTCAATTCAACAATTATTTTTATAAAATCACCTCCTCCTGACATCAGTTTAAACAGACACCTTTTTCTATCATTTTTTTCTTTTCTTTTTTTTTCTTATATTCTAATGATTTTATTTAAAGTTGCCATTTTCTTGATTTCAAATGAAAATCTGGAAATTTTTCAGTTACATTTTCACTTTCCAAAATCATAGTTTACAAGTAGCACTCGATAAAATTTCACAGTTTTTCTATTTTAATTTTTTGATGAATCTTGATTCTTAGTTTATGATTGAATAAGATCTTTGCGAGTTCTACGACTATAAAATAACCGTGGAAATTCCCGTATAATCTTGTTAAATATTTGAACTTAACAAATTTATCAAAATATTGCAATAACACTCATAACTATGAATGCAGGTCATTATTTAAAGATGTTAGAAAGTACAAACGAAAAGATTTAAAATTAAGAATGTTTTTCATTTCACGGAAGCAGACGTTAAACATATGAAAGCGTTATCGCCTCCTCTTGCTTTCTTTTTATCACCAAAACCAGATTCTCTGATGCCTTTTCCTTATTTCCTCGCGATAAAAACGAATAGTTCATTATTTATGAGGTATTGATAGGACGTAACATATGGGCTAACTAAGGAACAAGCAGAATTATAATATAATTATTTTTTATGTGTTATATTCCTTCAAGACATGACTGATCATAGCTCTCCAATAATTCCTGTCTTTTGTAGTTTTGAGCAATGGTTATCCTTACAATACCCTCCCACTCCCTATTCTGCCATCCATTTACACAAGCTTTTTAGGTAGGTTACATCTCTATCACTGTTGCATTCAGTACGTCCTGTGAGTATCAAATTCTTCAAGTCCTCTTTCCTTATGAGCCCCAAAAATTGAAATTCGGTTATACTCCGCTTTAAATGAAATCTCTTTCTAATTCACTTTACATGCTGACTGGATGTAAACGCTACGAAAGTAAAACAAAATTAAAAAGTAGTCATCTGCGCATAGGCTGTGAGCATAACATCCGGCCCACAAAACAAATCCTTTCAAAAAATATAAAGTACATCATAAAAGAAGCCAATCATGAACGCTGCTGATAAATGACGAGTATGGGAGACACTGCATTTGTTTTAAGAAACCCGCTCGAAAACAACTGAGAGATAATCGCGGCGAACGAGTCAGTGATCGACGCCCAGAAAGCTCTCAGCATCACCACCCGTGACCTCAGTCAACCGACCCGACAAACGCATCTCCACCAGGCCCAGGCAGAATCACGGTGAACGAGCCAGCTATCGACGTCCGGCAGGCTCTCGATGTCTCACCATAACCTCGGTCAACCGACCCGACACTTATATCCACTGGAAACCCACCCGCCACAAAATTGTCTCCATTACACATATAGAGACATTCCGCTTACATCCCCTGTGTCGGCAAACACGAAATCGCAGCGAACGGGTCAGTGTTGATGCCCGCCAAGCTCTCAACGACACCACCCGTCACCTCAGTCAACCGGCCCGACAAACGCACCAATTCTAGATACTACTAACTCTACCCTTTATTTAAATAGCTTTCCTTGTTCACATTAGAGACATTCCGTTCAAGCCCTCTGTATCGGCAATACAAAGAATTTTATATTAACAATTCTTGTCTTCTTTTTCTTTCGCCAAACCGACGGTAATTTTTGTTTCGTTTTTACTTTCGTGCTGCCATACATGTGTTTATAACATCTCTCTTTCTGATTCTAAGTATAAGTGTCCTTTTTGTTTACATTTTCCTTAAAGTTTTCTTGTTACTCACATGTTCTACCCATGCTATTCTCAGTATTCTTCTGCAGAACTTTTGTTGGCTCGAGTCCTATTTTCATTTGTCATAATTATCCAGTATTCACTTCTATATAGGAGGATTCATATTACATAACAGTTCAGTATTCTTTTCTTTGTTTCTAACGAAACGCTCTCGTTTCTTAATTCATTAACATTTGCAAGGCATCTTTTGCTATTCCAATGCACTTTCGGATTTATAATTTATGTATATGAAAAAAATAGTGTCAGTTTCAGGGAATTCCACAAGCGAATTTTTTTGTAAAACTGTACAATCATTAGACCACATTTCTATTTAATATAATACAGATTATTTCAAGAAATAAAATATTAAAACAGTCAATTGGTTTCAATAAGGTTCCTTTTGTAAGAAAAAATCCGTCCTTCCTCGAAGCACAGTTAAATATATAATGTACAAAACGTTATTTCTTTACAGGATTAACGTTTTTGTCCTTTATTGAATAATATATTTTACATATAATGTTTAACTCTTGTGTATATGTGCAGAAAATTTGTAAATAGTCCCAAAGAAATCGAACGGATTGACGTATGATAGAAATCTCAGTAGAAAAGTCAATAATTTACTACCGGCATGAATGAGATTAAGAGAAACCGTGTATTTATGTACACGTGTACTCGAAAGTTGTCGTAGGTGCCTCAGCACACGGGTTTACCCAGGGGCCCATAATGCTGTTAAGACGGCCCTGCTTACACGCATTAAACAAACAAATCCAGCCGGACTTGGTCTATATCAAATATTCCATTTTTTTGCCTTAAAGTGTTACTTTCAGTTTTGTTTCATTTTAGACGACAGAGACTCTAAAAAGCCTCCAACACTGTTGACGTGGCCTCTTATTCACGAGAAACTCCCGTGGGGGATTGTGATTCTACTTGGTGGAGGTTTCGCACTCGCAAATGCTTCCAAGGTTAGAATTTTGTTCTCAAAATGATAATTGAAAAAAACGATATTAATTTGAATTTTCGGTCATATCTATCTATCAATCTATCTATCTACAGGGTGCGTTGAATAAATTACCGTCTAAATTACGCAAAAATAAAAATAACTTTGACATCTCATTTTAAGATATATTTACCAAAATTACACAAAAATATCTTGAAATACTAAAGAGTAAATTTATTCAATAAAATCGCCATTGGCTTCAATCACGGCCTCCAGACGACTTCGGAATCTCCTGCAACTCTACTGGATGATCTTTTTAAGTTTGTGAATGCTGCCATAATCCTTGCCTTCAGTTCCTCATTGATGTTACAGGGAGTGTTGCTGGTCTCACTCAACTGCGCCCCACACATAATAATCAACGGGGCTGCAGTCTGAGGAGTTAGATGGCCAGATGTAAGAGATGATGTAGTCACAGAAATTGTCTGACAGCCGTAACTGGGTTCACCTGTTTGTGTGGCAGGGTGCAGAGTCCTTTTGCCAAACATGGGATCTTCCTGAAGTCACCCAGGGAAACATTACTTCCTCAAATGACTTGATGTAGGCCTTCATGTTGAGCCTGAGCCTCTGTGGGAAGATGAATGGAGGCATAACGTCGCCATCACGAGTGATCACTTCAAACACCTTCGTAATCACCATTAGACTCATCCAACTCATTCCAAATCCTCTTCACTGTCTTCAGATTAAAACCCAAACGCTCTGAAATGTTCGTGTTGGAGATTCCAGTGCGAATGCTAAGCAGTGCTCGTTTTCTCATAGACGGTGCCCAACTGACCCTACAATACAGTGTAATCGACAAAACGCACCTGCGCGAAATTAAAAGTATAATGTGGTCACACCATCGCACTCGGTATAGGGTTTTAGATAGAACACACCAACTAGTCAGCATATGTGAGGTGAGTTAATATCTCTGGCACAGGAGGGACAACAGAGATGGATTATGTCAATGCCACAGTTACATACCGGTCCAGTCTTGAGAAGAGGTTAGAGCAACGCGTGCTTCAACCAACGTCCAGACTCACAACATGGGGCACAATGATATTCATATATGATAGCTGACCACCTCACCTCACCTTAGCTCAAAAGGTACTTATCTTGTAGAATGCAAACTTCATTGACTGTAAGTACCATGTTTATGTCATGTTATATTACTATTTTATACTGTTGCATTTAATAAAAATGGTGAAAGTATTTTGGCACCCTTCTTTTCATTTCTCTTTTTAGTACCTCGTATTCATGCTTGTTTGGGAGCTCCTTGAGCCTTTATAAAATAACAACCCAGCAAATTTGTAATACCCGACGTGATTATTTTCAACTCCAATATAATGTATGATGAAATGATAATATTTTTACGATGTGAGAAAATAATTGTCATACGAAAAAAGTTTTTTAAATTGACATTTTTTTCTCTAAATTCTGCTAAAGAGCATATTTCTTTTTTTTCTTTGTTTAGTTCGAAAGTCTGGTATATATATATATATATATATATATATATATATATATATATATATATATATATATATATATATATATATATATATGTTTACGTTTTCAATATAGCTGTTTCCTTTATTCTTCGTCTTAGTTTATATTTCGCACTCCAAATGTGATTGGTTAATTTAATCCGCTATGTCACCTAATTACCTCCCACTCTGTAGTGTCAACCTTAACTGCTGCTACTATTATACTAAATAGTAATAAAAATCATTTTGTAAAAATAACATAGCGCCGCCACCTTTCGTCTTAAATGCAACCACGTGTGTATGCGAAAATCCATTTTTATTCTTTGCACAACTAGACCTGTTTTTATCAAAAAAACATTACTTTATAGGCAGATAATCTTGTCTATGTTGCATCGGTCTTACCACAAGACGTAATTTCAGGGGTGAGGGATATTAATATAATTATTCCATCGTCCTCTGAGAAACTATTTGATAAAATCAACGAGAAAGATATAACGTGTTCGACAGTGTCGATGCACAAGCGCATCTTGCAGTTATTGGAGCAAGAAGCACTCCATCATAATTCTTCAAACGTTGGCAAAAGTTAGCAGAGAGTGAAGTAGGCAAGAGTATTGCCATGAATATTTTCCTCCAATATAAAGTGGCTCTTGCCTCACTGGATGAATCTATTCCAGTGGAACATTTAGCTTCTGTAGCGGATCATATTGCCGACTTACTATCCACACAGGCCTCAGCGGTGTCCACCTAACAATCACCTGACCCTAATGTCTTTACAAAACTAAAGGAAGGGCAGCGAAGACTGGAATCCCGTCTGAACAAAATGGAAGAAAACCTAGCGCGTTTGTCTCTTAATTGCAATCGCGTGCGTAGTTGTTCATTGCAGACATTACAGGGAACGAGAACAAAAATCTATATGTTGCAAACACAAAAGATTCGGAGTATAGGTGACTTCCTGTGTTATTTTAAAGTACACAGAAAAGCCTAAACCGATAAAAGAAAGCAACATCTACTGTCGGTGCACCTAGCTCTGGCCACCTACTTTATGTGACTGATAGGGCTTCTGGAATATCCTTCTTAGTGGACAGTGGGGCACAGGTATCCCTCCTTTCAGCGACAACAACGGATAAGAGGTCCAAGCTTTGCAAATTTGTGCTACGAGCCGTAAAGAGTTCGTTAATACACACGTATGGCCAAAGGTGTATAGAGCTCAACATACACCCACATTTTTATAGATGCTGATGTGGACAACGCTGTCTTGGGTACCAATTTTTACAAAAATTTGGTCTTGTTATTGATCTAAACGGCCGGTGCTTAAGAAACCCGGAAACACATCTTAAGACACGTGGTGTTGTTAAGTCTGGTGTTGTTAAGTCTCTAAATGGCATATGCCAATCAGGATGATGCGTTCATCAAACTTCCATCACTGTTTCTTACTTTTATGAGGAAGCTTTGCCACACACAATTACACACTACATAGAAACAAATGAGCCACCTATTAATAGTAAAGCCAGACTTTTAGTACCAGTAAAATTACAAGCTGCTAAAGAAGAATTTTAACAGATGATGAAGTTAGGCATTATTCATCCCTTAAAGAATGAATGGTCTTCACTTCTTCATCTTGTTAGCAAAATCTCCAACATATGAAGTGCATGTGGAGACTACGGAGTACTGAATGCTGTTTCAAAACCTGATAGATATCCAATACCAAATATACAGGATATAACAGCAGTGTCTCAAAATAACAAATATTTCACGAAATTAGACTTAATTCGGGCATACCACCAAATACCTGTGGAGTCAGAACAAATTCAGAAAATAGATATAGTTACGCCGTTCGGACTGTTTGAGTATGTACGAGTCCCATTTGGCTTGCGAAACGCGAAACATGTCAAATATATCTAGACCAAGTTTTACGTGATTCACCATTTTCTTTGTATACAAAGACGACGTACGCATAACTAGCGAAAATAAATAGGACCACATTGATCAGACACTTTCTGAACGCTTGAAGCAATATTGAATAATAATAAACCCGATAAAATGTGTTCTCGGTCAACCTGAAGTTGTATTTTAGGACAGCATATTCCCACTGAAGGTATTTTTCTATCAGCTTACATGGTAGAAGTCATTCAAAATTTCGCCGTCCCCACTAAGATGAGTCAATTGCGCCAATTCCTAGGATTAATAAATTTATATCAAAGGTTTCTCAGATTGTGCATAAACATTGTTGCCATTAACTAACTTGCAAACGAATGTAAAAAAAGCAGCAACATCACATTTTCAGAACAAACCATAACAACATTCAATAAAGTGAAAATAATGTCAGCAGACACCGTCAAGTTGTCGCACATCTAACCCAACCTTGAACTTCGTCTGGCGGTAGATGCTTCTTCAATCGGCATTTGAGCTGTCGTGCAACAAGTATATGACTCATAATGGAAACCAATGTCCTTCCTCTCCAGGAAATTGACAGAAACGCTTTATCGTGCGTTTGGTAGAGAACTGCTAGCCACATTCTCTGCAATACGGTAGTTTCGGCAACTCCAGGTGGGCCAAAAATTCCATATATTGACAGACCATAAACCTTTATTAGGTACCTTGTAGTCTTCTTCCAACAAGTACTCTCCACGAGAAATTCGTCAAAGGGACTATATACTGCAATTCACATCTGACATTTGATACGTGAAGGAACAAACAATATTCCCGCGAGCACCCTATCACATGGAATTAATTCCTTCCTATTGGAACCTCCCATAGATTTTTACGCTTTGTCCAGTGAACAAAAAAAGTATTAACATCTTCTCAGGAACAATGACACTTAATTACAACTTGTGACAATCACTAATCCCACTAGCAAAGACAAGAAAATCTGTGACACCAGCATTGGCAGAGTACGACTGTATGTGCCAGCATCTTTACGCGAGATATCTTTATTGCAGTGCATAGTCTGTCGAATCCCGGAAAAATGCATTTCTACACCTACTGAAAGAAAAATTGTCTGATCCCGAATTAAGGCAGATGTGAGATCATGGTCAAAGTTATGCTTGATGTGTCAGAAAGCCAAGATTGGTCGCCATAGTCATACTCTGCTAGGCATATTTCCAGTGCCTGATGAGAGATTAAACACATTCGTATTGACATCACCAGACCATTTCCTACACGTGAAGGTCAGTCTTACCTGCTAACGTTTATCCACAGATTCTCTCGGCGGTATGAAGCATTGCCGATGCCAGATATGACATCATACACGACAATCAAAACATTCCTTGCAGCCTGGGTAGCAATATTCAGTGTGCCGGAAATTATTACAACAGACAGAGATCGACAATTTGAATCCGAACTATTTTAAAAACTCTCGCGACTGCTAGGAACCAAAAATATCCACACTACAGCATACCATCCCCAAGCAAATGGCAGAGAGATTACACCGTAGTCTGAAAGCCTGTTCACGAGTTGAACAAAACAAATTGGCTAGAGCATTTTCTACTCATACTTTTGGGATTTTGCACTACAGTGAAGAAAGAAGCATTGTATGGAACCACATCTCGGTTACTCGCAATATAATATTTCGTTGACTCACCAAAGAAAGTTTGGGATTCGTTGACAGACTTAATATCAAATGGCTAAAATGGTATATTCACCTTCAGGACATAAGAACGATAAGAAGATATACCTGACTAAACTTTCGAAGACATTTACTCATGTATTCATCCGGGATATAACCAGGTCACACTCACTGCAACCTCCGTATCGCGAGCCCTTCAAAACTATTAACAAACACGACAATGTTTCCACTGTTATTATCAAGAACGAACAAAAAACATTTCATTAGACAGAATAAAACCAGCAATATTAGAGAACTTAGATGTATCACCCTACAATATAGTCTAAATGGACATTACATAAGGAAATAAACAGACATATTCGGGTAGACACGTTGAGACTTGTTTCTCAGTAAATTGCATATTTTTTATATTCTTCAATTTTCAGCACTCTGTATTTTAGTGGTGGTGAGTATTGTAGGATTTTAGATAGAACACTCCATCTAGCGAGCAGATGTGAAGAGAGTTCTCTTGGCACACTATGGACAACCGAAATGGATTAAGGCCATTGCCACAGTTAGATACCGGTCCAGTCCTGCGAAGAGGTCAGAGCAACAAGTGCTGCAACCAACGTCTAGTCTCACACCATAGGGCGCAAAGATATCCATAGCTGGTAGTTGACCACCTCACCTCATCTTAGCTCAAAAGGTACTAATCTTATAGAGTGTAAACTTCATTGACTGTAAGTACCATGTTTATGCCATGTTATACTCTGTGTGTGATGCTCTGAAGAAAAATTGCGAGAAACTTGAATTTGAAAAGAGTTCTTCACATGTTGACTTGGTAGAAATCATTAAATTTGCCTGTGTGTAGTCCAGTAACCTTAGGGTATTGTATGCTGTGTACTATTTTGTACTAAGAAGCAAAAAGGTATCCTGTAGGAAAAGAATTTTTGCAGCATCTAGTGGTTGTTAGCAGAAGTGTGGTAATCCCACAATTACGTATAATTATTACAAAGAAGTGGTGAGGGGAACATTTCTTATCTTTTTTCCAAATTTTTTTATGAAATCTTTTATTACAGTTCGTTTTAGTTAAGAATTGATTGTTTTGATCATTCGATTACTACGCTGTTGTTTATTGATTATTTACCCCATATTTTTCCACCAGTTGGAAAGGAAAAGCCCTTGTTTTTTCCTATATATATATTTTTTTCCAAAAGTAAATTGTTATAATTTATGTTTACACAGTGAAATGTAATACATAGCATGTAATACAGTATCTTTTCAATAAATAACATATCTAACTCAAATCTTTAGTGAATTATGATTGTTGTTATTTGATTTAAATTTAAGAACAGATTTACATATTTATTTTAGTAACGTTTGCCAATTATATTCCTCACTTGCCGACTTCGGGATTTGAAAACTTGACGGTGCCGACTTAAGACATCAGTAGAATTACTCCTGCCCATTACTAATCTATTGTACGCATCCTTGTCATTTGTTTCTCGCGTCTTTCCATTTATGCCCGTCCAATTCGCAACACGCACATATATATAATTTCAGTCCATAGATTAGCATAGCTTGTCAATATTTTTAATTTATCAGTATTATAATAAAGAATACATATCATAAATTATGTGGTTCAAGAAAGAAAGATATTGCAAAGAGGGCATCAAAACTACATTGCTAAGCATTCATATTGAAAATTGTTTACAGTATATAGAACATTTTTAACTTAAGTATTTCAAATATGTCCACGAAAGTCTAAAA
The DNA here is from genome assembly GCA_964036315.1 of Acanthosepion esculentum. Taxonomy (NCBI): domain Eukaryota; kingdom Metazoa; phylum Mollusca; class Cephalopoda; order Sepiida; family Sepiidae; genus Acanthosepion; species Acanthosepion esculentum. The sequence continues at coordinate 139,854,070 of OZ038482.1, read as the reverse complement.
ATGTCAATTTCATAATGTGTTTATTTAATAATGATATAATGAGTTCATGTGCATTGATTTTTTAAAAATTATTTCACGCCAAACAAGGCGATAACGCCACCAAAACGCAAGGAGTTACTGGTAGTAAAAGAGAAGGAAAAAAGTTAGTAAGGAGAAAGGAAAATAAAAGAACAGGGTTCAGGAAGACAGAAGAAGGCGGTCGGCATTGCGTTTACATTTTTGAAGATTGTAGGTGGCAGAGAAGCAAGAAAACTTAAAGGATGTTGTACAGGCGAGAAAATATACTATTAGAATAGAACGTACGGTTGCATCTAGCACGTTCAACAGTAAAACTATGAGACTTATTTGCCAATCTAATTGCACATTTAAATTTATAGTGTCGAGGCACCAAAGAAGGAAGCTCATCAGAACAAATGCCATTAAAATATTTGTAGAAAAGTCAGGAAAGCCAGACCAGGATCGATTATATTACAAATCCTTCTTTTGAATTTTTTCAAGAATCTCGAGATATATAATACAAGCACATGATGATGCGATTTCCGGTGGCTTTCAGTACATGAGAATGTCCAGCTGCGGTGAAAATGGCTTTGGTTGTTTCCCGGGTTTCCCACGTAATTGCGGCTAATACTCCCGAAATTCGTATCTCTCACAGTCTTGGAGGTCCTACAATCGTGCCGTTTCTTTCTTGGCGAAAGGGTCTCTCAGGAATCGTCTAACCGTGTCCACATGACGACCTAACTTCTCGCAATGACATGAAGAGAGGTGTATTTAACACTTTCCTTGATGATGACTGACTTTTCTTCATCATTTATATCTTTTCCACGTGCCTTTGTTCTTAGAGAGGAGGGATGCTGTTAGCGTGATTCACCCCAAAACTGTTGAATCTGAAATTAAAAAAAACAAAGGGAGTTATACGGAATAATAAAAGCTTAACAATGGTGTGGCCATATTGTGCAAAGCAGCTGAGAAAAGTTTTATCAAAATCAATTCACAAAAAAACGAGAAATCCTAAATTCCACTACGAAGCTATTAGCTTGGTTCGGGTGTGTATATTATCGCATTACAAAAATGGGAATCGACATGTAATCTCTGTTAGTTTGGTACATACGTTATTATATAATAGATTATAGTAACTTTGTGTGTGTGTCTACAGCAGAACGCCATTGGTATTGTCCAAGATTTCTGCTCCAAATGACTTGTGAGAGGGGAGGTATATGGTCATTCAGCTGCTTTTTGACGGATTCTGTTTCCAGAATAGATTCAATTCCACACGTTGCAAACTTGCATACATGCCAGCTAGCTTCTTTTCCAAACATTTGGTCAATGTCCATGTGGTACAAGACAGATACTTTTATGGTTTAGAAAAAAGACTAATTTCATTTTACCTGGTAGTGAAGATTTCTAGCCTATTGACAACTTGTCAATTGCAGTACAAGCATTGTCAATGGGAATGTTCATATCACTTTTAATGGAAAAGATAAATGAACTAAATCGACCATTTTTAATGGCTTGCCAGACAAGAAATTCATGGTGCCCTGTTGATTAAAACACAATAAGCTCTGTTTTGTATTTATATAAAGATCGATTCTTCTTAGACACACTAGCATTATTTACCCACTCAAAACATGCGTTTAGCAAATATGTGAAGCCATGGAATACCAGTCTGAAGACCTACTAGGTATGATGGATAATCGGAAAAACTGGAAAGTCGTGAGACTCTATACAATCAATATACCCTGATTATTTAGTATCTCTAAGAAATGAAACATTTTCCCCTTTCCAAGCGCGTTTGTGGTTTACAAAAGAAAACATTACACTAACAAACTAAAAGGTGTTAGCCTAATAAAATACAGTCGTTTAGGCTACCTAATTTATACGAGAAAAATTAAATTTACAAACACTATTCCATTTGTTCTGTCGCAGTTGACCAAAATTGTGTCGTCTTGATGCTGTATACGACGTCCGTTCATTGCATATACTGAGTGCGGCAAACATAGCTCCTACATATATATCTCACATACTGATAAGACATTTGTGACAATGTCTTACCATTATGTGTGAGATATTTTTGACGCACCCTGTATAAACACATAACAAGAGCTATTTCATGTCTTATTGTGTGGGGGGGAGATCCCTCGGATGAAGAAGCTAAAATAGTACAGATTTGGAGTCAGTGGAAACAAGGTAAGCAGTATAGTACTAAATAAGAACAGGATGAGATACCTCTTGATATGGACAGCAGAACGAGAACAACGAAGCTCGTAGATTAATTAGAGGTTACTCAGATTGATAGACATGTGAATGAAAAAGGACGGTACAACGGCTGAAAAGCTGCGGTAACAACAGTGGGGACATTAGTCCGAGTATAAATAACATAAATAAATGTAAATGTAAATAGAAACTGAGCAAAAATATTCTCCATCGAATATTCTCATATATAGAGACAAATTCATTAAAAAAAAAACAAGATATTCGAACTGTTAAATTAATGTCAAAGTTCTTAGTTTTATTCGTCGCATCATTATTCAGTTATCAACGTTTTTCCGGTTTATCAGTTTTTACGTTTAGATATCTTCAAAAAATTAATTGCCCAAATAATATCTCCCTTATATAATTTCACAATCCTCGATTACTTGTACTTTTTGCATCATCGCCATAAGTTTCATGACACGCCGCTTTGTTTCCGCTGTACTTTTTTCTGAAATTAAACCTAAATAATGAACATTATCAAATTTGCATTTTAGATTCAACCGAACTTTACACCAAAATTATCATTTTTCTACAAACAACTCTTAAAATGTAGTAGGCTGATTTTTACACTTTACCTTTTGTTGGTTTATATAATGTCGAATTTTATACGGATCGCCCAATGAGGGTCGATCTTATTATTCAGTAGTACTTCTTGCTTATGAAACTAGGTTCTTATTTTCCTGTCAACTACAAATTTTTTGATGCAACGTCAAAATGTCAATCATCTGTTTCCTTGAATCCTGTCCTTCTTATTGTCTTTTCTCCTCAGTAACGTTTCTCAGTTTCCTTCACTATATTGCCTTTCATCCTCAGTAACCGTTTGCTTCTTAGTGACTTTATCGCCTGACTTGAGGTGAAGGGATTAAAAATAGTCAACCAAATTATCTTACTTCAAGAGTATGCATTCAAAAATAATAAAAACTCCGAGTAAACTTCAAATACACTTCTAAAGTTTTCGTAACATTATACAAAAGATGACACCGAAAACGTTTGCATTAACCTCATACATTAAAGCATTCGATTAACATGATTGTTCTAAAAGTTGTTAATTACTTGATCTCTTTCCTGTTTGAACCACAGGTTTCTGGATTATCAGCATTAATTAGCCAACAACTTATTCTCCTTTCGTCGATGACCCCGTGGGTTATGAACATGGTACTGGCATTTATTGTTTCCATAGCAACAGAAGTGACCAGTAATACAGCAACAGCGGCTTTTCTGATGCCCATCATGGCTGAATTGGTAAGGTCAAGTGTTCGTGATTTACACTGGCATGTGCATGTTTTGGGGCAAGTCAACTTATACTTTTTCTTAGCTAATTTAGAGACGGTGACTTTATGAATAATGTCCACTTTTACTGGTTATCTCCACATTTATCTGTACAAAACTTGAGTATTTAAAAATACAATTTATAGCCAAATTTCCCATAATGTTCAAACTAATTCTGAATGCTTCCAGGAAAAAAATCCATGAACGTTACAAAACTCTTGATTACTAAAAAAAAAAAAATTGGTTTTCATAATGGCAATGGAACTGCATTGTTTTCAGTTATGAATGGAAACAATATAAAACTAATGGTGGAAATTCAGCATTTCACAATTACCCAAAACATTCCATTTTTATAGTCCTATGTTATTCAAGAAAATCTCTCTCTCTCTCTCTCTCTCTCTCTCTCTCTCTCTCTCTCTCTCTCTCTCATATATATATATATATATATATATAGAGAGAGAGAGAGAGAGAGAGAGAGAGAGAGAGACAACTTTAACGTTCATTTTAGTTAATATTTGTATTTGAATAGACGCTCCGTTTATTTATTTAACAGTATATTTATCTGTTCTCACCTAGCGGCCTGAATATTCGCGAAATCTTATTAAAGAAAAATTTGCTCGCCTTACCAATTGGAAAAAAGACGGTCAGGCGGAGCCAATTTCATGCTTTCACGCGAAATTTCTCCCGTCATAGATACGAGTATTCACTAAAAATAACGTTTTAAGTTATACAAATATGTCGCATTAATAAAACTCCATTTTGAAGTATCTCTTTGTTTACGTTTGGATACGAAATCATGTGTAATTATGAAAAAGCTTCGAGAGATCTATGACGAGAGAAATTTCGCTTAAAAGCATGAAATTGGCTTCGTGGCCAAGCGGTAAGACGCGACAGACGAAACGGTGGCGTTCTCTGAGACACAGGTCCGATTTCTGCCGAAAGGCTCAATTTTTTTGTAAGTTTTGTCTAATATCCAGGAGAAAATAAATAAATAGACTGTTTAATAAATAAACGGAAAACTTACTTAAGTGCGAATATCCACTAAAAATAAGATTTAAAGTGATACAAATCTGTCGGATTAATAAAAATCCATTCGAAAATATATATTCACGAACTTTTCTCCAAAGTAACCATATACTATAGGACCTCGCTAACTTCATTTCGTTATGAAACTGATGAGAAAAAATAAAACCAAATATGTAAAATTAATATTCGTAGTGTAGATTAATCGTATAAACAAACGACGGCAGACGTGTGCGTGTCACAGAAATATCAGAAAGCGACATTTTGATCGGAGGCAGTGCGCACAAATACTCTGATCCGGGGCCTAAGTACTGCATACATAAATAATCTCGTCATTTTTAGATATTATGCTCATACATATATGATCTGAAATTCGCTTAGGGTATGAAGCTGAAAGTCACTGTGCAGTGTTGATTCTTATGTCAACACCTTATGTTCGTATCGATAAACGCTCTATATTCGATATTGAGCTCTCTTTCCCAAAACATTATCTTGAAATCAAAAGGACTTACGGCCATATATAGAAACACTGGTTCTCGTACGACCAGAGAAGTTAAGCAACGTCAGACCTGGTCACTACCTAGATGGGTGTCCGCTTGGGAATGTTGTAAGCTTGGATGTGTGGGTGGTGTAATGGATAGTGGCTCGGAACTGAAAATCGGAGAGCTGAGTTCCAATTCCAGTCGGGTTTATTATATTCACTTTCGCGCAAATACATTTGGGAAAGGTATGAATCAATCTCATCTCCCCGGCTATGGGTTAATTAGTAAAATTTATATGAGTAAATCATTATTATCTCAAATAAAGAAAAAAAATTCTCACAATCCAAAATTTTTCTCTGGCTTTAGATAACCTGCAAAAGGTTGATAAGCTGTAAAAATCTAATAAATGAATCACTGAAATCAAAATGTAAAGTACACTTCATTTTTCGATAAATATAAATTTATCGTTTTAAGTAAGGCTTAAAATATTCTTATCTCTGTAATCCGGCTAAAATACAACACGTTTCAATTGTTTCTTTTTATTGCTTACTTGTAGGCTCTTGGAATCAATTTGAATCCTCTTTATCTCATGATCACAGCTACACTTGCCAGTTCTTTTGCCTTTATGCTTCCTGCGGCTACAGCACCCAACGCGATTGTATTTTCAGGTGGACACTTGAAGGTTTCCGATATGGTAAGCAAAGTTTGGTTTTCTTACCAAGTATTTGATCCTAAGTTAATTCAAAACCATGTACTTCTCAACTACAACTTTGATCCTGTTTTGTTTTTAAACAAATGCTTATTACTTATAAAATGTTTTAATTCACAACACAAAAGTTAGCCTACCATTCTGTTTCCATGCTAAAATTAACAACAAAAATATTGAACTGTATTTTGCTTTGAACGGGTTTAATATCACGAGCATACCTTAAGTTTTTACTGAACCAAAAGGTGCTGGTTCCTCGTAGAGTAACTCAATAAATAAAAAGATTTTAACCCAAATCAAACTACTTCTCTACATTTTTCAAAAGAGTTCAGTATGAAGTGCAATGTGTAGGTGGTGGAGAGTTGATACAGTGAGCAGAGTTTAAGTTCTGATCAAGTCTGTTGCGTCCACTTCTCATTAATACCCTTGAATTCAATCTCTTCTTCGCACAGCTATGGGTTAAATAACATTATAATCTAGGTTTGGTCGGCAACCAGTCTAGAACAAGGATAATTCTGAATTCAAAGCTGTAGAGTAGGTAACGGTAAACAACTCCACTATATTTCCCAACAAGTTATAGTAATTCACTTATAATAAAGAAAGGAAGTCTGTAGAGAGCTATGATCGCCTACGTCCTGAATGGACATAGTATATTCATTCTAAACGTGATAAGGGAATGTTGAGTAAACTAAATAATAATAATTAATAAAGGTTTGTCAATTTTTTTAAAGTTCACTTAATACAAAACCCAAGAGCCATTCAGAGTAGAAGGTTAATGAATGAGATGCGTGATAAGAACATGAAGTGCAGGAAGTGAAAATTATGAGAATACAGAGGATAGATAACGATTAACCCTTGACTTGAAGAAAGAGTCTGTTCCACAAGGCAGCGTTTCTTGGAAAGAAGATTTCTGGCTGGAACATTCTTCTTACTAATGAAATACGGAAGGGAGGAGGGGGAGTTCAACCCGGTGGCCGTAACCGTAGCAAGGTAGATTTGGGCTGCATAGGTATGAGATGGGAATACTAATCAACGGAGCTCGTCTGAACATTTACCATGGAAGTAGCAATATACGTTTGTAACGTTGTGCCTGTAGGAAAAAGGCTGTAGTGTGGAAAATAAGTCATCCCCCACAAGGCCGTGTAAATATTTTGAACTTTGTGAAAGCTAGAAAGTGAGGACTGGTACTTCCATCTCGGATATAACAGTCAAACTCCTTTTTTTCTGATCTGACTTTTGTAAAAAATAAAGCATGGCAGAAGTCAGGTACGTTCTGAGGTGTTACAAAGAATCGACCATTTTTCCAGCATCTTTAACGATGAATTTTTTTTTTTTCGTCTGTAATGTCCAATCGCGCGTTTCGCCGGTCTTTGCCAGCCTGTTGAATGACCGTTTCTTCACCGTGTCGATTGAAAAATTCTCCATTTTGGCATTGCTGCTAGCCCCACTGTTTAGGGGTGAGGTAGACTAGCCGATTCCCCCCACCCCTGATCACTGCGTTCACTTTAAGTGATCTACTAGCGTGACTGGTGCCTTTAATTTCGGACGTGACTTTTGGATAGCTTATGGTCGTGAATCGAGCCTGTTCTATGTATTCCTTGCATATGTAACTAATATATTTGAAAACTTTGGTATTAGTGAATATTTATTTTTTAAATTGTTATTTTAATTTTTTTTTTTTTTTGTTAACTGTAAATGCCCCCCCCCCCCACCTATTTGATGCCGCGTTCCTTGTGTATGTATATATAACTTGTTAATGTATTTCCAAAAGTTTTATTGTAAATTATTTATTTAATGTCTTGTTTTTTATTCATTTGTATTTCTGTAATTTGCTTTTTGTTAACCGTCCTTCCCCCCCCCCGTCTTATTTTAGAAGTAACTATGTGAGAATTTGCTTCTTCTTTTCTCGTCTGTAATGTCCAATCGCGCGTTTCGCCGGTCTTTGCCAGCCTGTTGAATGACCGTTTCTTCACCGTGTCGATTGAAAAATTCTCCATTTTGGCATTGCTGCTAGCCCCACTGTTTAGGGGGGAGGTAGACTAGCCGATTCCCCCCACCCCTGATCACTGCGTTCACTTTAAGTGATCTACTAGCGTGACTGGTGCCTTTAATTTCGGACGTGACTTTTGGTGTGTATAAGTTATAGCATTAAAATCTAATCTTACATTTCAGTTGTTAATAAGGATTCTATTGATTAGCACAGAGGAGCCCTGTTATCTTATATTCTTTTCAGGGGAAAGAGAAAATTGAAATTCTCCTTTACCCCATAACTTGTTACGGCCTTAGTCGGAATGTTTGGGTCGTTGTGGTTTCCAGCCTTCTTCAGATATCTGTTTATTTAGGTATCCGTTAGGAATTTCGAATTGAATCCTTAATTTAATCTACAGAATATCTAAACTTGTTCTTCTTATTTAATATTGTTCTGTTATTTTTCGCAATTGAGCCTAAGTTTTTGCTACCTGGCCCAGGTATTAAAAAGTCATGTCACCAAATCCACAAACCAACGATTTAATCCTTTAGAATATGATGGGATAATCCTGAACATAGAACACCTGAAACATGATGATAACAACAAAGATGTCCGAATAAATAATGTAAATAATATTTTATTGCGTATGTTTGAAATTATAATTTTACAAAATTGTAAAACATTAATAACTCCCAAAGTAATATCAACACGGTTATTTATTTATTTTTTAAAGTCCCTGAAAACATAACCACAATCAAGAATATTATAGCATTGACGAAGTTGAGTCATGAATAGTTTTCTTTTTTAGTCTATATCGTCTTTATTCTTCAAAAAATAAAGTATAATTATATTTTATTCAGTTCTATATTCACCATTATTTGCAATGAAGTGTTGTCGCTTAGGCAGCTCTTCGATACCTTTTTTTGAGTAAAGATTTTTCAGGTTTTAATGTGAAAAACTTTTCGTCGAACACTTGAAGAATCTGGTTTTCATTAGAGAAAGTTTTCCCCTTCAAAGCGTTTTGCATCGATCGAAAAAGATAATTGGTTTGTGTAAGGTCAAGTGAATGTGGACCGTGGAGGAGAACAAACCAACCAATCAGTTCTTGTGTTATTCTGACTGTATGTGGTCTTGAGTTGTCACGGAGGAAAACATTTTTCTTATTAATGAGATCAGAGCCCTTTTTCGATCAAATTGTATGGGCATGTTACAGCAGCTGGACATATTTATGTTTCAGAACAAAATTAATAATACCCCGATGATCCTGCCACAGGTAGCTTTCATCCGTGGAGCGTAGCTTTGGAGGTCGGTTGTGGAGATGTTTCATTGCGAATCGATTATCTTTTTATCCTCTCCAAGTTCTCCACCGCCTTAACCAAGTATTGAACTCACATTCTTTGGGTCCTGTCACTGGATCTAACTAACGCCTTTATCCACTGTGCCATGTCCTCAAGTTAAGGCGGTAGAGAACTTGGAGAGAGGAATTAACAGGAGATAACTGATAACTGACATCCATTAGACATGGCACGTGGAACTAGAACAGTCTACCCCAGCGAGCGAAATAAAGGGTTCAGTTCGATATTCCAACCACCTGAAGAAGGCCGGAGCGCACAACGGCTGAAACGTTGTGATAAATATGGCAACAAAGATGAGGACAATAGTCCGAATAATCTAAATAAATTACTTATGATTCAGCCTAATGAAAACACTGAAATCGCCATCTTTTTTTTTTAATTTTCTTAAAGGAAATTGGTTTTGTTTTTAATTCGTGGCATAAAATGGATTAATTTACAAAAGAAAAGAACAAAATTAAAAAATAAAGCGGTAAATTAAATAAAACTAAAAAAATAAATACAAAAGAATCAAAACAGTCGTATGTATTTATTATTAATAACTAAGACATATCCCTTTATTTTTCTTGCAGGTTTCAACTGGACTATTTATCAATATCGTTTGCGTCTTTACTTTGACGCTAGCAGTCAACACATGGGGCGATTCAATTTTTGATTTTCACCACGTACCACATGCTTTCTTTGACAGCACCACCCTCATAACGACTTTGGCTACGTCCAATGTCAGTCTGCCATAGTGCACACACACACACACACTGTATATATATATATATATATACACATACATGGTCAAAATCTTAAGACCAGATACAAAATCGTTAAAAAACAAATACTGTTACTTTAATCGAAATATATTTGCTAAACATATACATTTAATTAGAAAATGTAGTTAATCAACAAACAAGTGAAGTTTTTAATTGATTAATTTAAACAAACATTGAAAAAAAAACAAATTACTGGACAAAAATTTTAGAACTAGTCAGTGCGCTCATAGCTTCAGGCGTGTAGACATTTATGTAGCTCATTTCCAGTATTAAATTTCAGATTTTAAAATGGCTAAAGGTAAAATTTTAACAAAGTTCGAACAGGGCAGGATTGTTGAACTTCAAAAACATGGTCTTTCGCAACAAGCCATTGCAAATGAAATTGGCCGTAGCGTACTGTCATTACCTAACTTCATTAAAAATGCGTATGCTTCTCAAAAATCAAGCGATCGCTCCAATAAAATCTCACCATATCTAGACAGACGCATTAGGCAAGAAGTGAAAAGAGATTCAAACCTAACATCAAATCAGATAAAAGTGAATACAGATGCTGAATGCAGCTCTCGAACAATTCGATGGCATTTAAATAAGAAAGGGTTTCAGAACTTGAAACGGCTGCAGAGGCCTCGCCTTCTTCTTCGCAATAGAACCTCCCGTTTACAATTTGCTTCCGGTTATCAAACTTGGGATCTGGATAAATAGAAGAAAGTGTTGTTTTCGGGGAGAAAAAAATTCGATCTTGATGCCCAGAAGGTTTTCAGCGTTACTGGCATGCAAAATATGTCCCAAAAGAAATTTTCTCAACACGACACAGTGGGGGTAGATGAATTATGGCCTGGGTTCATTTTCGTACAATGGAACTCTTGAGTTACAGGAGGTAAAACGTCGTCAAACAGCTGCTAGTTACATTGACATGTTAAGAAAGGCATCACTAATTACTGAATGTGGAGAAAACAAGATTTTCCAGCAGGACAATGCTGCAATCCACAACGTTCTCCAGATTGAAACCCAATCGATAATGTTTGGGGATGGATGGCAAAGGAAGTTTATAAACATGGATCACAATTTGAAACTGTGGATGCTCTTCGTGCTGCAGTGTATGCATCTTGGGTGAGCATCCCAATCACCATCATGCAGAAGTTAATAATGAGTATACCAAAGCGAATTTTAGAAGTAATTTGCAAAAATGGAGGATATACTGAGAATTAAATGTAACTTATTTGTTCTGTGTTTGTTATTTTTGTTTACATGGTCTTATATTTATGACCAACCCAAAAAAATCTTTTTTTCAATGTTTAAGTTAATCAATTAAAAGCTAACATTTTTCACTTATTTGTTGATAAAATACATTTTCTAATTAAATGTAAACGTTTGGTAAATATATTTCGATTAAAGTAACAGTATTTTATATTTTTTTAACCTTTTTGTATCTGGTCTTAATATTTTAACCAGGAATACATATATAATATATATATATATATATATATATATATTATATATATATAAATAAAAATAAAATAAAAAAGGGGGGAAAAAAGGGAACATAGCTCTTATCTCAAATGACAACTTAAAAGAGACTGTTTGACCAACACAAGGAATGTTAATAAACTCATGTTAAAAAGATAAAAAAAACAAATAAATAAATAAATAAATAATAAAAAACAAATGAAAACTACAGACAAAAGTTCGTTTTCTTCATCAAGACATTCATTTCTGTAGTTTACTGCTACAGCAAGCAGAAACATTTTTTTCTCCCAATGATGGCCATGTTGGCCGAAACTAGTCGAGGAATATAAATGAAATAATAATAATAAAAGCATAAGAATATTAATCTACAACCCAGTATGTCTGAAGATTTTAATTGATTTTTTTAATAATTTTTATCGTTCAAAATATATATATATATATATATATATATATATATATATATATATATATTATACTAGCGGGGACTCAAAGCGCAAGATTCAAACAGACTTAAGGCATTTATCATGCAGCTATGAAACTGGAAGTTATTTTATCTGTTTCTACGACTCATACTACGTAGGAATCAGTAATCAAATAAGTATGCAAAAATAAAAATTAAAATCGTCATTTTTTTTCGATACCTACCTTATACTAACGGGGAGTCAAAGCGCAAGATTCAAACTTCGATTTAAGGCTTTTATCATGCAGCTATGCCACTGGAATATATTTTATCTGTTTCTACGACTCATACTACGTAGGAATCTAATAAAATGAGTATGCAAAAATTAAAATTGTCTCTTTTTTCGATGCCTACCTTATACCATCGGGGACTCAAAGCGCAAGATTCAAACTTAGATTAAAGGCATTTATCATGTACCTAAGCCACTGGATGTGATTTTATCTGTTTCTACGTAGGAATTAGTACTTGGTTACACAATATTTGTCAAAATAGCTGAAAATTTGCTTTTTATTTATTTTTTTTTTTTGTTTAAACACCTTCCTCTTGCCACATTCACATATAAAATAAGAATCAAATGAATGCTTGAATAGAGGGAAAGGATGTGAAGAAAGTCTGAATGACATTAGGCAACAGACATGCAATACACAGAATGTACCTTTTATGTAAAGGTTCATAAGATTTTTATTCTGACTGCTTATCACAAGCAAACTTTCAGAGCTATAAAAGCAGAATCCACCAATACAGGCATACTACTGACAGGGTGAACCGAGAAATATCAAGTTTTATTTTATTTTTTGATTATATATATTGTTGCGGAAGCGAAGAATGGGTAACCTGCAAGACAGAACTTGTCGCTGTTGTTGTTACTGCTGTAGAGGCTAATTTCTTCTTCGCCTCAGCAAACGTGAATTCAAGGAAAAGGAATACATTGGATTTGGGGCAAATAAATTTATAATTTATTTCCATATATACAAAGTCATCACTACCCGTTGCTGCTTTAAAGGCAACAGAGTTGAAGAAGAAGAAAGATAAAGAATGTTGGTGGCTATCGGCTGATGTTCTGTCAAGACGTCAGTGTTGAAATTGATAACATTGCAAACAGTGTGCCTGCTGCCTTCTCAGTCAGCCTGTGCGTATCGACATCTCAGCCGGGTCTCTAGCCTTTGCTGTGTTGAATCTGGGAATTTATATCGACTCCACATCACAGTTTGGGTCTTTTAGAGGGAGTCATTTTTACTGACCAATATATAATTCATTTTATTTCATGTAATACTGAAAACATGCATCGAGCCATGATGCACATACGCGTTTTCTCATTCTGCTTTGGGTTGTCAAGCAGTGTGAGCTTATATATATATATTATATATATATATATATATATTATGAAATGGATAAAGTCCGACAATTTAAGACACTTTTATGTTTATACATTCTTTTTATAGATACAAATATTTAAGTAAATGCTCTGTTTATAATAAAAAGTATTAATAACATTTACCAGCCTGAATGTCCGAGAATTTCTCATAGAAAATATTTGTCCTCTGACAGGAATTGAACCTGTATCCTGTACGGAACCGTCATATAGCCTGACGTGCCTTAACCTATTGAGCCACAGAGGATCGTTCAGTTAGAAAGGTTGATTTTACTGCTTGTAAACTACAATCTTCCATGAATCTCTCACATACATTCATATCTGCTCAAAGTGTATCCAAATGTAAACAAATGGACAAAGTCCGACAATTATTTTAAGACATTTTTATTAATACTGTTTATTATAAACAGAGGATTTACTAAAATATTTGTATCTATAAAAAGAATGTATAAACATAAAAATGTCTTAAAATATATATACCTGTGGTTTATTTTTTACTTGGAGGTAAAACATTTGTATTAATGAGGTGAGGAATCATTAAGATCCAGGAAATCTCTTTGAACTTGTCAACTCATCTTGACTTTTTTCATTACATAATGAAATAAAATAAACTTAATAAATAATCTAACTAATGACTTAAAAGAAATAAACTGAAAATTCCAATTTTGTGTTGACTCTCATTACAATCCACTTGCAATAAACTCTGTCAAACAATTTTCCCAATATCAAAATATGATTCAGTTATATATTTTGTTGTTTTTAATAGGTTCTCGTTTGATTATAGAAGACAAATTATTTTTTCTGGGTCTTTCTATATTCAAATAATCTAATTTCTATAATGTAATATGGCGAATAGATGCAACTGTTCACTCTCTCAACAATAGTTGTGATGCATTTATGCACTTCAGATGTTTTATGTTACAAAGCACAATATGATTAGCATCACATGATTATCAAAATTAAAATGTTTACTTATTAATTTATGGGATAAAACCTTTGACAGATAATAAATAAGAAATAACCATATCTTACTTAATTTACAATTTCTCAGCATTCATATTATCCGGGAGTTCATAGGAAATAAAAAAACAATATTATTGATGTTTTCTTGCATAAGAAGAATGTTTTTCATATCATGTAAAGATATTTTTCTTCATTGTGAAAATAGATTAAATTGGATATTGAAAATATTTAAAAATATTTTTTTTTATTTTTATTTTTGACAATGGATTCAACCACCAAGTGCATCAACCAAAGGCGATCTGCATCATAATAGTGGTTTCGGTTGTCGGACAAGGATTTGGAGAGGAGATGGGTGCTGCCAATTTATCTACAAGCTCACTGAAAGGATTCTGAAGCAAGAGAAGCGAAATATAACTATGCCATGGCAGCGATGGTTAAATTGACAAGAATATGGAGAGACAAGATCAGTTTTCAAACAAAGTACAGACTGTACAAAAATTGCTGGTAGCCTCCATTCTCCTATATGGATGTGAAACCGTAGACACTGTTGGCAGATACAGAGAGAAGGATCCAAGCTTTTATAGAACAAATGCATGAGAAAAACTTTGGCATTTTCTATTGGGTGGAAAGAACAATGAGTTTGTGCAAAAAAGGGTTGAAAGTTTTGTGGGACACCAGGAACCTCTTCAGCCAAATGGAGAAAAATGGCATGGTTTGGACACATTACAAAGCATGACAGCCTGTGTAAGATCATCATGCAAGGCACTGTTGAAGAGCGTCAATGCAAAAACTGATTGGACAATGTCAAACAATAGACAGGTATGACTGTACCTGAATTGCTGATGGCTGCTGTTGATAGACCATTATGGAAACAAGTTAGTGTGGATTCTGCATTTGGATCCACCCGCAACCACTACAAAAGTCAAGGGGATGATGATGACATATCCAAATTATTTTTTCTGGATAGCTCATTTAAAAATTATTTAACATGGAAGACAACTCATTGATAAATTTGGTGTATTTTAAGATATAAAACTTGAAGTAAAATCTGAATATTCAAAATTCTTAATTTTGGCTGGAGAGAAAAAGATTACAAAGAACCATATTAAAGTTAAAAATAAATCTTTATTTTCTATTCAATGAAAAGTGTCAAAGCTTGGGATACATCAGTTCTTTAGAGAGAGACAGATAAAGTTATTGCTTCAGATTCCAAAATTATACTGAGATAAGAATTGTTGTCACAATACCATTTTAACCTGATCAGTTTAGTTTTGACAAAATCTAAATTAGTCACAGACATTCTCATTATCATAATCTCAAAACCTAAACATTTTATCCACTCAATTGTAATTAAAGGTTTTTAAACTAATAAGAAGCCATGAAACAAGGAATAAAATTATGTGAAGGGAATTTAATTTTTTCTATAACAGTAGTCAGCCAACAAATGACTGTACAAGTATTGTGGTAAGCACATGTCTTGGCAAAACTTTGATGGTTATCTTGGGTGGAAAGAAAAATGGCCAACTGGTAGGAGGGTGAGTGGGCAGCAGCAGAAAGAAGAAGCAGTATTATTTGTTTTCAATCAAAGTCTGTATCTGAAGGACCAATTCTTGACTAATTTTCAGCACATGCTTGTCACTGTGGCGTTCTGCCATTTCATTGAAAAATTTAATGATATCAGTAAAGTCCATGTTGTTGTCAAGGATAATGTCACGATAGTATTCAACTAAGGCCAGAGCAATGAAGAGAACAAAGTGGGCTGAGCTGATGTATGTACACAGATTAAGTCTATTGCAACACAAATAACAAAAAATCAACACTAAGACTTGTCACACAAATGACTTCACAAAGATTGCAGCAATTGTCTTACACTTTTTCAATTAGCAGTCAGCAGTGTGTGTGTATATATATATATATAGTGACCTCAATCCATCCTGACGTTTTCATCACTTGTTTTAACATTGGTATGACTCAATATGCATATTTCATTCAAAATGCAAGCAATAAAACTTGGACCTTCAATAATTATTTCACATCCTCAGCTGAGGAAAATTTGATTAGTGACTTTTCGGCTTTGTCTTTGAAAATTATTTGCCAAGTACTTTTTACCACTCACATGTCAGTACAAAAACTGAGGAAGGAAACATTTACATCAAAACTTACATACAACTTGAGTTTCAAGCAATTTTCTTAAAGTTTCTGTATTTCGATCAGAAGAACACCTTCATTGACTTGCATTAAATTTTCATTTAAAAAACTAAACTTCTAAAAAGTATATTTGTTCACAGCATAATTTTAAACACTATTTTCATTTATATAAAAAATTCTATCACAAATATTTATATATTTCTTTCCTATTGTTTTTCGCTTAACATTTGATTTGTTTAAACAAATCACATAATCTTTTGAAATTTTACCACTCCAATCTTCTTTATTTGAGGCCATTTAATTAAGTGGTTAAAGAATGTAAAAAATTAATTTCTACATAGAGGAACTAAAGTAAACTATCTTATAGCATTAAATTTAAGATGGCCTCAAAATGTATTGATTATTTAAACAATATTAATGACCCTGTTACCTTCATGTTTAGATCACCTCTATAAATTGGTGATGCTAATTTTGCCATAAAAGTAAATCTCTTTGCCATCTTGTTACCTATAGCTTAATGACATTCTTAGAGTACACTGATATAAATGAGTTTTTTCTTAACTTTTGTGCTTGAAGTATTTCATATTGTTGCTATTTTCAAACAGATTTTGGGAATTAAACAAACAGAACATGAATTCTTCTTTTCAGCACCTGATATTTTCTGCCAATTATTTGAAATTTTCTTTTATATCTTGATGTTTAAAAATCATAATTAGAAAAATAAGTATTTTGTAATTTTAAAATTTAATGTGGCTAATGATTTGTTTATTATAGTTAATGAATGTGCACTTAATATTTAAATAAATACTTGGTAAGTAGCTGCTGCTCATGTTGGGAAAGAAATAGGCTGATATTGTCATGTGTGTGAAATAAGATAAAGAGAAGTAAAAGAAACAAGATCAATTAACATTTATTTTAGTGTTTATGATCAGTAGCTAAAAAGAAAAAAAACATGAAGGCTTACTGGCAAGAAGGTTTTGTTGTATAGTTTACGTGTCAAGTCAGTAAATAGTAGTAAATGGACTGCTCTGTAGAAGATTTCTACGACTGACTTCACCAGCCAACTCGCTTAACTTTTATGCCAACTAATGAATACTAATATCTGGATAAAGACCGTCACTTTGTAAGGTCATCTGACCACAACAAAGAGTTCTTTGAATTCTTTGATGTGAATGATCCAGAACTCTGTGCAGTTTCATCCATAAAAATAGATTCTCTTAACAATATAAATGAATGAATTTAAAATATTCAACATGGATAGAAAATGCAAAGCAGTACACTATTTCACTACTTATTTCAGGAACATCATCAACAAAACCAACACAAAAGTTAGCAACACTCCTTTTTAGATTGTATAATCATATCATAATTACAGTTTGAAATTATTTATAATCCCCTTTTCCTGTTTTAATGTGAAATAATTTCTTTAAAATTATTTTGTGTTAATCAACATCATTAGTTTTCAGTTTTCTTCCTTATTAATTGAACCAGATATACAGAAGCTTATTGCTATAAAAGAATTTAATTTCTTTTTTCCAGTTTGAAGAAGTTGACAACATGATGGGAAAATAAGTGAAAAAGATTGTTAACCTTCCAAGAGGATGGGCCTGTTTGCATTCAAAATTAGCATTGAAGATATCAGTTTTTACCTAGTGTCAAATACTGACCACAAATACTAGTGGCAAATACTTCACCTACCAAACAAACCTGAAAAGTTGATTTATCATAATTGAAGAAAAACTTCTGAATTAAAAATAATAGTTCCAACAAATGAGTGATTTCTACAATTCTTTAAGATTTTTGATGATTTTAAAAAATCACTGACAAATTTGTGATTTATTTAACAAAACTGAATAAAATTTACTTATGATTGTCAGTGAAGTTTAAACTTTCTGTATGTCTATTGTAATGGACAATCTCCCATCGACCAAACCAAGGCCCTGTTACTCTTGTTTCAAATTCATCTATAGATGCCTGAAATTGAGAAAAAGGAAACAAATATTTTGGGATTTTTTTTCATTATTTTGTGAAATTCTAACAGAAACCATTAGCATTATTCTTGAAAATGTTTGAACTGATATTCTTATCTTTGTTGGTTTTATATTTTTAATGGATGCATTTCTCTGAAGAATTCATCCAAGAGTTCATCAATAGTTTAACATTTGGGGATCATTAGAGATCCCCACAGAAATCACAAATCTCTATTTTCCTTTCATATATAAAATAAAAAAAACAACTATTATCTGACAAGCATTTTCACAAGATTGAAAGTTGACTGACAAAAATAGTTTTCTTATTTTTATTATTCATATAGAATAAAAAAATCAAAGCAATGATGTGAAATTTGTTCTAAAATACAATTATTCATTTTTGACAAAACAAAATAATTACTGAGATGCATTTTGAAAACCTTTTTCAGTGCCTAATGCTTGCCTATTAATGGTCAATCTAATCCATGATAAACACAGTTATTCTACTGGTCACAGTTATATATTCTTGCTTTATACCATTTTGCAATGTTCACAATTCAAATGAAAAATGATCAATCAAATAAATAAATTCAATATCTTATCAATACTTTATAACAATGTATAGAACTTTATTCCAACCAAAGACATCTTAACTGTTATTATTGTTGTTATACTTTAAATCAAATCTTCTCTCTTCAATTTCATTTGTTAATGTCAATATTTCTTTACGTGTCAGTACCTATCATAAATAGGTAAAGAAGGAAACAAACAATAAACACACACACACATTATATATATATATATATATATATATATATATATATATATATATATATATATATATATATATATATAATTTTTGTCAAACAACCTCAATGATACCTAGTTTATCATTTTTTTTTTACTTTAAAAATTGAGATCATGGGGGTTCTAATATCTTTAACTGTTGAACTAGTAAGAAATAAAATGGAGGAATTATATTTGAACAACACAATAATAATCTTCTAAAAGATTGATATGTTTCTTTTCAAATATTTTGAGTTATAAAATATAAAGTAAGCATTTTCTGATTTGTGGAATTAGCATTCTTTATGCTTGTCACCACTATTCACAGTTTATAAGACTCAAATTTAGAACGAGTGAGCCATTTATCTGGGTTAATTATTCTTTTGAGGAAGGCCAAAGAATGCATCAGTCAAAATGTAAATTCAATGGAAAAGAGAATATCAGTCCAAATTCTTTAAGTTTTAAATTTTACATAAAAATATTTTTAAATAAAAAAAGAATCTAGTGTACAAGTAACTGATATTCATATTTTAAATAAAAAATATAGCGTGAAGTAGCAGATGTTAATATTTTTAAATTAAAAAGTACAAAGCTATATACAAATAAATTATATATAAAAATAATTATTCAGTACATTTTTACATTTAAAAGTAAAAATAAAAGTTTAAAAGTAGCTGATTTTTATATTTTTAAATTAAAAAAAAGTAAAAAATATTGCATAAAAGTAGCTGATTTTCCTTTATAATAAAGTAATAATCTATTGTAAAAGTTTCATGTTTTGTATATTTAAATAAAAGACAAAAAATTCCACAAAGTGAAAGATTATTTTCATATTTTTAAATAAAAACAAAAATCAAGTGTAATTATTTTAATTTTTAAAGTAAAAATAAAAAAAGTAAAAAACTAAAGTAAAAGTAGCTGATTTTCCTATATTGTAAGAAACTATTGAAAAATTAGGTTATTTTAACACTTTTGAAAAAAAAAATTCAAAATCTACCATACAAATATTTTTTCTTGTATGAAAAATATAAAAGTAGTGTAAAACTTTTATTTTCTTATTTTTATGTAAAATTTAATGTAGTTCCAATTTCTATTCTGATTATATTTTTATATGAAAACAACAAACCTGATGTAAAAGTAGCTAATTTTCCAATTTTTATATAAAGAAATAATAATCTAGTGTAAAATTTGCATATTTTTCAATTTCTTTAAAGAAAAAGATTATTATAACATATATTTTCTTATCTTTATATAAAAATGTCTGTAAAATAGCTGATTTCACACTTAATATGTAAAAAAGTAATAAACT
Organism: Acanthosepion esculentum; assembly: GCA_964036315.1. Taxonomy (NCBI): domain Eukaryota; kingdom Metazoa; phylum Mollusca; class Cephalopoda; order Sepiida; family Sepiidae; genus Acanthosepion; species Acanthosepion esculentum. The sequence goes on along the minus strand of OZ038482.1, from coordinate 139,833,780 downwards.
TATGTAAAAGCAGCTGATTTTCCTATTTTCATATCATTTTGAGATAGAAATTTTTTTTTTAAATCTATGAAAGTGACTGATTTTTATATTAGAAAGAAAAAATATAATGCCAAGTAGAATATTGTTCAATTTTTACAGAAAAAATTGAAAATACAATGTAAAAGGAATAGATTTTCCAATTTTTACACACAAAAGTAAAAATATTGTTTAAAAGTAGCTGAATTTTCTATATTTATATAAAAAAGTAAGTTTTGTGTAAAGTAGATTTTCCTAATTTTAATTAAGTAAGTCTTTGTAAAGTAGCTAATTTTCCTATTAATATTTTATAAAATAGTCATAATATATTGTAAAAATAGTAAATTTTTCTATGAAAAATTAAAAATCTTTTGTAAAATGAGCTCATTTTTATATTGATATAAAAAAAGTAAAACTTTTGCATAATGACTCATTTTCCTATTTTTATACAAAAATGTAAAAAAAACTTAAACTACAAATATAGAGTAAAGTAGCTGAATTTCCAGTTTTTATAAAAAGTTATGATATAAAATAAAAGTAGATTTATATATTTTTATACAGAAAATTTAAAAATCATGTAGAGAAGCAGCTGATTTTCCTATTTTTACATGGAAATATAAAAATTTAATAGAAAAGCAGTAGATTTTACTATTGGTTTGAAGTAAAAAATATGTAAAATCTTGTAAAAGTAGTTGACTTTTCTCTTTTTACATAAAAAAAAATTATAGTGAAAGGAAGATTTTCCTATTTTTATACAAAAACTATTAAATTCATGTGTAAAAGTAATTGATTTTCCAATTTTTACATAAAAATATTAAGGTATATTGTAAATGTAGATTTTCTATTTTCATGCAAAAAAGTAAATATCTTGTGTAAAAGTAGCTGATTTACATCTTTTCATATAAGAAAGTTAAAATATAGTGTAAAGCTAGTAGATTTACTTTAAGCAAAAAATGTTAAAATTCTGTGCTAAAGTAGCTAATTTTCCTATTTTTACATAAAACTATAATGTGAATGCAGTAGACTTTACTATTTTTATGTAAAAAAAGTAAAAATCCTATATAAAATAGTGATTTTCCATTTTTTATATAAAAATGTTAAAATATAGTGTAAAATAGCAAATTTTGCTATTTATGCAAAAATGTAAAATCTTGTGTAAAATGACTGATTTTTCCTATTTTTACATAAAATATAATATAATGTAAATGTAGACGTTACAATTTTGATGCAAAATGTAGAATCTATAAAAGTAGTTGATTTTCCTCTTTTTATATAAAAATTTCTAATATAAAAGTAGTAGATTTACCTAATTTTCTACAAAATGTTCAAATCAAGTGTAAAAGTATATAAAAAAAATAAACGTAAAAATATAATGTAGAAGTAGATTTTACTAATTTTATGTAAAACGTAAAAATCTTAAGTAGTTTTTCTTTATTTTTAAAATAGCTGAATTTCTTATTTTTATATAAAATGTTAAAATATTGTATAAAAATTTACATATTTTACATTAATATTAAAAACATGTAAAAGAAACTGATTTTCCTACTTTTATATAAAAGGGTAAAAATATAGTGTTAATGTAGTAACTTTAGCTATTTTTATACAAAATGTAAGAATAATGTGTAAAATAACTGAATTTTCTATTTTCATATAAAATATTTCAATCTAGTGTAAAAGCAGTGGGTTTACCTATTTTTATAAAAGAAAGTAAAACTCTTGATCTTCCTATTTTTATAAAAAAAAATCTTGAATAAAAGTAGTTCATTTTCTTACTTTTATACAAGAAAGAAAACACGGTGTCAAATTAGTGAATTTTCCTATCTTTATACAAGTCAAAACCATGTGCAAATGTATCTGTTATCCTACTTTGTTATAAAAAGATTAAAATATATTGTAAATGATTTTCCTATTTTTATACAAAATTATAGGAAAATCATTGCAGTTGTGGTAGTTTTGTCTTTGTTCAAAATAGTTGAGAATTAGGAAAGCCATACTTAGAGTAGTGAAGAAACAGAAGAGCAACTAAGTAAAAGCAAGAAGAGCTTTATTAAATACTCATATAGAGAATGGTAAAATTTGAGTAAATCAACTCCTCAAATCCTACACTAATGTGGCTACTAGCCATATTTATAAGTAGGAATAGTCTATTGCCACAATAGTAGAGAAGATTATTACTCTACAATAATAGTAGATTTAAGTATTTGTAGACAAAATGGAAAAATCATGGAAAAATAGCTGATTTTTATATAAAAATGCAAAAATATACTGTAAAAGTTTCCCATTTTCCTCCATTTGTACAAAAATGTCTAAATCTTGAGTAAAAATAATTGATTTTCCTATTTTTATATAAAAATCATATGTAAAATTGACTAAATCCTGGCATTTTTAAATTGGTGGAATTGGAATTGAAATCAATTCAAAATGACGTCATATGTAACAGTAAAATGGAAAACTGTGTATCAAATAATTTATACATATTGTTATTTTTCTAAATCTGGAAGTGAGTCTTACTTTAGGTTTCAGACATTTTTATATTTGAGAGCTGCTACTGATAAGTTTTATTTTAGGGCTGCTACTATGATTAAGGTAACTTCAGTATCAAAATCTTCTATAAAAGCCAAAAATATGTTAACCATAAGCAAGATGTATTTTCTCTTAGAAATATCAAAGAAATACACAAACCTAGTTGACCAGAATAAGAAAACTAAATTATCTACTATAAAAAATTGAAAACAGCTAACCTTATCAACAACAATAACACACCTACAAAATAAAAATTACAGAGAACCACTATTATTTATGAGTTCAAATGCCTATTAAGAAACTGTGTTCCTGATCAAATCAAATTTATAAATAATTATTTTGGTCAAAACCACTACATGCCTATCAAGATGACTCACATTACCTATCCAATCATAGCTCAATTAGGACTCATTTAAATACACATGGAAACCTACCAAACTACATTTTTTTTTTTTTTAAGCATTTCACCCCGAGCAAGGCAGGAAGCCACTAGCATGCAAGGGGTTACAGAAGATTTGGAGCGAGAGCAGATAGGAGTGATAGAGGAAAGGATGTGGAGAAGGATAGTGGATAGATCAAGGCAACTGGAGATGTCAATTGACATTACATTTAAATAGTTGGAGATTATAGCTTTCATGGAAACAGGAATAAGGAAGGGAGTTCCACAAGCGAGAGGTGTGAGATATGAAGCTATTTGAGTAGAAGAGATGGCTACATTTAACATTTTCAACAGTGAAAGGGTGGGAGCGGGATGCCATCCTCATAGGACGCTTGAATTCATGAAGTCTTGGAACCAGCAAAAGCAGCTCATCGGAGAAATTACCGTGAAAGTATCTGTAAAAAAGACAGAGAGGCAACGCCACGTCTGTGACAGAGTGACTGCAGACGAGATGCCAGGTAAGGGCCAATTACGTTGCATATCCGTCTCTGAATCTTATCAAGAACCCCGAGGCAAACAGAAGGGGCTCCAGACCATATATGGCAGCAATACTCTCTGCAAGGGCAAAGGGTTGATTTGTAGATTTGAAGGATCGATTCCGGGGAAAAAATTTTCCTGGCCCAGCACAAGGAGCCAACTTTCCTTGCGGTGGATGAAGCAATTGACTCAATGTATTTGTTTCATCTCAGGTCAGCAATCAACGTGAGACCGAACAGCTGTTCTTTTAATGTTTTCCCTCTCTAATAATCTTTTTCTTTTATTTTTTTAAGTACAACAACAATAAAATAAGCAAAATAAATTACTCCAAACAAATTACAAAACCACACCTGTTAGAATATGCGAAATAAAATCAAAACAAAAGAACTGACGAAAGTTATAACTGTTATATAACGATAAAAAATTTTTAAAAAATGAATAAAAGATAATATACTACGTTACTTAAAAATCGAAAGCCAAAAATATATAATGTAACAAATAAATAACAACAAGTATAATAAATTGATCTAAATACATCCAAATATATAAATAAACTAACAACCGATTACGATAAACTAGCCATTTAGAAAAAACAAATAAAGATAATCAACCTAAATAGATAAATTAAAATCTGTTCCGACCAAAATAATAGTAAGAACAAACCACAACATCCCACCCCAAAATTCAACAAATAGATTTAATCAATGACAAATAAACAAATATATAAGATAAAAAATAAAAATTAAAATAAATAAAAACAAGCAAAACAATTTGACCCAAATAAATAAGCAAACACCCGACTTCCGGTAAATGACCGCCATAATAGACTACCAACAATAAGCTATATAAACAAATTTTTACTACGTTAACAAAAAAACACCGATCAAAATAAAAAATAAATAAATATATAAGATAAAAAATAAAAATAAAATCAAAACAAACAAAAAAACAAGCAAAATAATTTGACATAAATAAATAAACAAATAAGCGACTTCCGGTAAAAGTAACCGCCAAAATAGACTACCCATAATGCACCACTGACCCTTATATATAAATAGTCGAGAAAAATAATAGCACTAGTTGCCTGACGATTGCACTAGCATGAAACAGACTGTCGCCTCTAAGTGCTGACTTCCATGTCCAATTTTATATTTACACACGCTCTATCTCTGACATTGAGCACTTTATCCCATAAATATAGCACACTTTAAGACTATATTTCTTCATATATATATATATATATATATATATATATATATATATATATATATATATATATGTATGTATGTATGTATGTATGTATGTATGTATGTGATAAATATATAGTTTTAAGGTATGCCATATTTATAGGTTAAAGTGATTGATATCAGGTATAGGGCAGATTTAAATCTAAAAATGGACATTGAGGTCAACATCCAGTAGCGACAGTCTTTTTTCATGTTTAAACAATGATGTTTAAGCATGAAACTGACTGTCACCACTGGGTGCTTATTTCAATGTCCACATTCATATATATATATATATATATATATATATATATACACACACACACACACACACACACACACCAGGTGTAAAAACAAAATTGTTCAATTATTAGATTAAGCTTTGAACCATTGTATCTTAGAAATGATTAAAGATATCTTACTGGAATTCTCTGAGGTTTTTATAACGCTACTGGACTCTACTTTGTGCAATAAGCATGTATAATTACTTTTCAAACTTTTCAGAAGAATTGTGATGAGATTGATCATAAACAAAAAGGACATGTTCAAGAATCAAAAGTTTATGAAGGGTTTAAATAAAGTTCATATATATATATATATATATATATATATATATATATATTACAGGATAATTTTCCAACTTATACAAGATGATTTTTGCCTACTGTAACCTTCTAACCTTCTGTCCTGGAGTCAAAAGATGCCTCACATATTTCACATATGATTTGATTTTCAAGTTTTTTTCACTGCTCTTTAGTGAAACACCTCTCTCATGTGAATTGAGTTGGATCTTTTCTAATTGATCTCTTTAGCTCTAAGTTGAAATAATGATCCCTCTTTCTGTTGTGACCTCTTGATCCCAGCATCCTGCACCATTGGAATGTGCCTGAAAACCAAACCATGCAAATGCTCTGAGTGAAATTGCGTAGATGGAATTGTCAATGGCTGAGAGGTTTAAACATGGTTATGGTGATTTTCTTTTTCTTGATTCTGAGGTTAGGGTAAGCCAGTATAAGCATTGTTACAATGATCATGCTCAAGTCAGCCTTGAGTTGGAACAACCAAGAGAAAGTGTGACTTCATGGGTTGAGGTCTTCAAAGAATGTGTTGAAAAGTGGGAAGAGTTTCCACTCATTAGGGAGCCAAGGAAACCAACATTCCTCAGTGTGAATGTAATTATCATGTGGTCCTACATCTTGGTGCAAAAAGAAGAGAGAGACTGAAGCAGGAAATATTTTCAACAGCATCACCTAACAGGGTTTTTGGAAGCCAAGTGGAATAATCATATTTCTGGCTCATTTACTCTAAGCGTCATTCATATAGCACACTCTAGTTTACATCTCAATTGTTTCTCCCATGTTTTGTGTTCTCTGGTGGACTCTCACACATGTGGAGAAATGCCAGAGGTTCTTAGCAATATTTATCAGAAACTTCAAAAATTAACAAACAGAATCAAAGTTATAAACAAATAATATATATTTACTTATTTAACTTTGTTTGAGGCAAGTCCTTTGTAATTTGGTTAGCAAAAGTTTGTTCCACTGACTATTTGATAGTTTACAAAGCTACTTTGGTAGTAGTCGTCATCTTATTAGCTGATGTCGGGAGTACAATTACTTTGGAACTAGGTACAGCATCAATATGTGTGTATTCTCAGCCCTCAGAAAGAGCAGAAAAAGTCTTAAGCAGATGACCACTTAGTTTCGTCACGTGACATGCTTGCCCGGTTTCTCTGATGGGCCATTCTCTGTCTCTGCCTGTCAGCTATCTGTTTACATCCCCTTAAGAAAGGGCTCCAGATTATTGGCACAAAGCCTGGTTTCATCTAACATCAAAAGTCTCTCTCATTTTTTTAAGTCAAAATCCTTTCAGCAGAAGTTATGCATAGAACCTTTCTGATTTTGGTAGATTTCTAGTCAAAATAACTAGACTCATGGACCAGCAAACAACCACCATTTTGCAATCATATTCAGTCTTTGCTTCTTCCTCTTTTTTTATTTGAGGATTGCCTTCTCATTAGCTAAGAGAGAAGTGTAGAGAGAGAGAGAAAAAGTGATAATGGTTTTAATGAAAAGCAAATGCCAAATACTTTGAATTCTTTTTTGTTTATATATTTTATTTTCATATTTTGATCTGGATTCATCAGACACACTTGTGAATTTAATTTCTGTCGAATACATGCCAAATTTTGCTTTTCCTGATTCGAAATTTTTCTCTTGAGAAATAGCTACATATTTTTGTTAGCTCACATATAATAAAGTAAAGTATTGTGGGGTCATTACTCACATCATGGCAGCAGAAATTAGCCTTGTGTTCACAGAGATAAGGCATACTTGACAGGAAATAAAACGTACAGGTATAAAAGGAAAAGTATGGTAAATTGTATATTAATTTCATACAATTAATTAATATATTTCTTGTGTGTATTGGTGTGTGTATTTTGTGATAAAAGGAAGAATTTACTCCATATTATTACAAGCCATATCACAGAGAGAAGTCAGACACATGTTGCCTGTAATAAGGTTCATGGGGAAGAGATTGAATTTAACATTTTTGGCGGGATGTCCATATTTCTGGCAGGAACAGTTTTTGTTGCATGCGAGGAGTATATTTATTATTTTTAATTTTTATTTAATGCAACACTTTTATGTTATTGTTTTATTTTAATTAAAATTTTCATTATTATTTAATAATAATAATAATAATAATAATATTCCTACAGTATTTAACTGCCTTGAGTCTTCATTCAATCTGAACCTACCTCAATATTAACCATGCTTTTGGTTTTGTGAAATTGAAGCTCTGCACTAATGACATTTTTTTAGAATTAATCAACTTTTTTTAAAATAATATTTCTGTCACTTTTGACACCACTTCTAATAACATGTTTCATCTGTGGACTAAGACAAAGATTGTTGATAGCAGTAGAACACCAAAGCCATTACATAAAGTAGGCACTGTCTCACAAAATGACAAGATAGGAAGACATCTTATTCACACATTTTTTTTCAATAACTAATTTTTTAAAAGAACCGCATGTTCAAAAGGGAAGCAACTGTTGCTTAGTAACATTATTATTACTATATATATATATATATATATATATATATATATATAATTAAAAGAAAATGATTTATGATATTTAAACTATCTAAGCAATAAAAATAATACCTTCGATTTTCCCAGCATCATACAGCTTTTTTACCTTAGTATCAACCATCCCCTCAATATCATTGCAACAGGGTGTAATTGTTCTTTGGTGAAGAAAACCCTAAAATGTACAATGCCAAAATTAAAAAAAAAAAATTTGACAATGAATGAATCTTGAATATAAAGTGGTTTTTCCTTCATCAATCCAGTATATATTCCAAGCACTTTTTCAATTAAAGTAAAGTTCATTTTTTTTATTATTACTTTTTTTCAAATATTTAATTGCTCAGGGTAGAATAAATGAGTGTTGCTTTTCATCATTTGAACTGTAATGTGTTTATTTAAATTCCACTCACTCAAGTGGATTAATTTGTGGACTTATGTTTATTTCTCCATTTGTGCTGAGTAAAGAATATTTTTTCATGAACCTTCCTATAATTCATTCTATTGAGTATAAATTCAATGTTTGACTTTAAAATGCTTGGTTTACAAGTTTTATCAAGTAATGGAATAAGATTATGTTGTATACAAACATCCATAAGTATATATGTATGTACATAACTATATATGAAAACATTCTCAGAGTTAACTTGTAGAAAAAGTTAATATGTATAAAGGTAAAAGACAATAGGAAAACTGTATTATTAGCCGGGTTTCATCCAAGGTGAACTTTTTCAAGGCAAAAACGAAATGAATTTATTAAAACAAAGTAACTATTAGCAACAAAACAAAATGTCCTTAGCAACTAAAAGAATTTAGAAAATGCTATTGTATTCATATTGTTAACTGAAAATTATGTCAAGTACTATCACGTGTGAAAATATTGTTTTTATCATTGTGTTGATAGATTCAACCATTTTCTTTTGATTTTTTTTTTATACAGTTGTGTACCTTTGCTTGGGAGAGTAGTAATTCTGTTAGGAAAAGTGATTTGGGGAAAAAGCCTGGGCATAAATTAATATTTGGATAATATTCAATGGCAGCACTCTTGAGGATTATCCTTCTAAGTGAGATATTATTGAGTTATATATATGTATGTACATAAGTATATATTTATGTACATTAATTATTTTTTTGCCTAATTATGAATAAAAGCATTCAATGCACTTAATATAATACTTCACTATTAGTCACATAGACTGGACATTATTGTGGTGTTACCTTAACATGTAGGCACTGTGGAGTTACGGATAGTGGCTTGGATTGAGAAATCAGGGAGCCGAGTTCAAATTCCAATCGAATCTATTACATTCACTTACATGCTAATACCCTTGAGAAAGGTATGAATCCTCTTCTTCTCCACCCAGCTATGGGTAAATAGCAGGACAGACAGGGTTCTATAGCCTTGGATGGCAACTAGTCTACTGCAGAAAGAAATGGCAACTTACTACGGGAAAAAATCTGCCTCGTCAGTCATGTATCAAAAGGTGCATGATTGCCTAAGTGTGTATCACACATGGCACATAACATAATGGTGTAAGGGGAATAACCCTGAGAAGACACAAAAGAAAAATGGACTCTTCATGAGGGAGGAAGAGGACTTCTGGTGAGGTGACCAATGTGTATAGACCTTGGAAATAAACCTTGTTAATTATTTCTATTCAACATGTTCCTTACTGTGACGAGGTGTCGTAGAAGGCAAGAAGGGGAGACACTCCACCCTTTCTGCAACCCATCAGCCACAGACAGCGGAGGTCAGTCGTGTGGCAGCCGTTGAGGGAGGGGAAAGGAAGTGGTAGAAGTTATCATGTCCTCTCCATACAAACCCTAGGCGAACAAGGAGAGAGAAACAAATCCCCACTCGTTCTTCGCAAATAGTGTGCAACCAGTTGGGTTAGTGTGTATGGAGGTCAGCTGAGAAGAGGGATAATGTTGGCGCCAAAAAGCGACCCACGTGGGGCAAATTGTTAAAGTTAAAAATCAGTTATGAGCCGATGTTCGCCAAGGCAGGGTCGAAGATATAACGCCAAGGCACACCCAGAGCCCTGTAAGAAGACTTGGCAAAAAGAAGACAAATCCCCCCCCCCCAGAAAAGGGAATAAGATAAGTACTGCCATTTCCGAAATTATATCCTATGCAAAGGTTAACGGGCCTTAGAAAAGAAAAAGAGAGGGAAAAATAGAACAAACGAAACCCTAGTGACTCAATTTATTTTCCCAAAAAAAATAAAAGAAAAAGAGATCTGTAAATGCACATGTGTTAAAGAAGAAAACAAAAAAGGAAGATAAAAAAAAGAAAGGATCCTATATATATATATATATATATATATATATATATATATATATATATATAAAAAGAAAAGATAAAAGACGTTAGCCTTGGCCAGGCTATATAGATATAAACTTTATGACAGAAAGAGAAAGACATTTTTTATTATAGTTATGATTGTGTTGCTCTTTTATTCATTTTGTATGTTGTGTTGATAAATGTTTGTCATTATGTAAATATATGTATGAATATATACATGCATTGTTTTGATTATTTGATGTCCATCAGTATTGTTGCCTTGTCCCCCCCACCCGAGCCAACCAGGATCGAGAAAATCCCGTCATCTAACTTTGGATAATTACCAACCTATAAATTCACATCCGGACAGACAAAAAAACGGGAGACGGAGAAGAGTTTGGTGGTATATGAACCAACGTAGTGGTCCTCCCTGCCACTTCACTGATTTGCAAGAAGCCCTCCCCGCTTAGTAAACTCAGTGCAACGTCACATATACTTATTTGGGGGCTCGTGCCGGAATAGATTTTCTCTCTTTTCAATTTGTCGATCCTAATATTCCCATACCCTTATTCGGAAGCTGTGTTCTGAAGCAACCTCATCTAACCCTATGGCCCAAACAAAAAAAATGGATGAAGTCAACGAATTTTTAGAAGAGCCCTCCATGGAAAAATTAGGAAGGCTTAGAAAAAGTGACTTGATAAAAATTGGTGAGGAACTGGAATTGAACGTGCAAAAGGCGATGAGGAAAGACAGACTCATCAGAGTAATAGCCGAGCACATGGCAGACGGAAATATATTCGAAGAGGCGATCTTAGGGGAGCTATCGAGCGAACCTATAAAAATGACCCCCGAACAAGTAGAACTGGAAAAGGCAAGAATCCAAGCCCAAATGGAGTTGGAAAAAGCCCGGATTGAGCAGGAAACGAGGCTGCGAGAGATCAAATTGGTGAGAAATGGACGTAGGGAAAGCCATGAAGCCTTCGATGTAGTGAAGCAAGTCCGGCTAGTCCCAAAATTTGACGAGGCCAATGTCGATGAATATTTCGCACACTTCGAGCCCAGAACCTTGGATGGCCAAAGGAATGTTGGTCCATGCTGCTCCAGACGGTACTCACAGGGAAGGCCCAGAAAATTTACACGACCCTGCCACCAGAAGGCTGCGCCGATTATGAAATAGTAAAGGCAGTAGTCCTGAAGAGCTTTGAGTTAGTTCCAGAAGCCTACAGACAGAAATTCCGACTGCAGAGGAAAAAGGAAAACCAGTCGTATGTGGAATTTGTGCGTGACAAGGAGAACGCGCTAAAAAAGTGGTGCAACGCCAAATAGATAGAAGGCGACTTTGAGAAACTCCAACAGCTAATATTAGTCGAAGAATTCCTAAATTGTGTGCCAGAAGAAATCAGAGTGCATCTTAGTAAGAAGAAAACCCATACAGGTTACGAGCTGGCTGCACTGGCTGATGAATATATGATCACACATCGGAAGGTAAAAGGAAAGTTCTACCTGGGGAGCCAGGGGAACAGAATAAAAGATAATATAGACATGCACCCAAATCCAAGGCCGAAAGAAGAAAATAGGGGCACCTTTAAGAGAGATGACAGAACGGTGGTCTGCTACAGGTGTGGGCAAGCGGGGCACATAGCCATAAGGTGCCAACTGGGAAAAGGACCAGAAGCAAACTGCACACCGGCGGGAAAACCCCAAGGAGCTGTCATGACAGACAGAGCGAATGAGTCATATCGTCCATGGACGAGGAAAGGGATCATAAAGGGTCCTGATAAAGAACCCGTGGAAGTACAGATATTGAGGGACACAGGAGCATCCCAATCACTGCTGGTGAGAGAAAAGGTACCGAGAGGGGTCCTAAAAGCGGCACACGAGACAGTGCAAATTGAAGGCATTGGCGGGAGAAGGATGAAAATCCCACTATGCAGGGTAACCTTGGAGTCAAAGTGGAGAACTGGACCAATCCAGGTGGGGGTAGTGGATAAACTACCAATGAAGGGTATCTCCCTACTACTTGGGAACGAGATAAGGGCAGAGAAGAGCAAGCCAAATGGGGTGACCAAGCCAGGCACCCAGAACGGGGAAAATAAAGGGGCATCAGAGCCAAGGGAGCAATATAATTTAAGAAGTCGTTCACATATCGACAAAGTGGATCGGCTAAAAAGAAACCTAGCCGGAGCTCAAGAATTAGCGCGGAAGAATCTCAAAAACATGTACCATTTATCAGAGCCTTTATTTTATCAAATTTACATCAAACAACAAATTTGATTTTTGTACAATAAAAATGTTGGTTTCAAATTTTATACTTATTTTATTCTTCAATAACTAGCAAAATTTAGCATGAGCTTATAGAAATGATACACAAATTCAGAGCTAACAAATTTAAATGAGCAACTGAATGTAAACAATCTGGATCATTTTTTTCCTGGTTTTTATCTTTTTTGCCAGCATTTCCTGAGATTCTTTGAATCTAATTGACACTATTATTGTTATCTTTGTCATAAGGCACTTACATGCTTAAATCAGAAAATGTTTCTGGTAATTTCTTTATGGTTGCTTGTAATTTGTTTTCCTAGATTTTGATAAGAGAGAAGGATATAAAATGAAAAGTTAAGCAAAAGCCATCCCCACTTAATCTGTACAGATTTAATCAATACAACTGAGTAATCTTTGAATCCATATCCAATATCAATGGAGAACTGTGTAATATAATCTTGGCATAGAACTCATTAAATGCTAGTAACTTTGAAGGATTTGCTTCTTTTCTTTTAAAAAAAAAAAAAATGAAATCACTGATTCTCATATTTAATAATCATCCTGGCAAATTGCTGCTTATTTTAAAATTGATTGTAACAGTAAGAACAATCTAAACACTAGGATTCCAAACTTAGGTTTTCCTAGATTTGCAAATATTAAGTCTGTATTATATTTTGCAGGTTTGATGAGCCAAGCTGAAAATATAAAATTCAGCATGAAAAATTTGCAATAAATGAATTTTCTTTATGATCATAATCTCCTCAGTTTGTCAGAACAAGTTGTCTTAACTATCAGACTGCATTGATAAGATTCTTGAAAATCTGGGGCATTATTAATGGACAGAGCCCAGTTAGATATTTAATAATAATTGCATATTTACAATATATTTTTTTAAATAAAAGCAAAAAACAAATATTAGTTTGTTGCTGAATAGATGTTTGAAAAATCATTTATGTAAATGGGGTTCTGAATAGAAATTTTGGAAATCACTGGTTAAAATCAAGAATGTACTTAAAATCTGATTATAGAATGTAAACTTTAGATGAGGTAAATAGATTAATAGTTAATATGGGCTGGAAGAATGCAAGTACCTATGAGAAAAGTTTTCAATAGATAGAACATATGAGAGAGAGATGATGAAGAAAATATAAATTTTTCAGTTATAGCATTTTTAATGACAGGAATAACCTTATAAAGTCATTCATTACAAAACTATAATGATTTATAGAGTAAAAATAGAGTGTTATATAGTCATAAAAACTAATTAGATTTCATCTAAGCTATGAAAGGTTTTCAAATCTATAGCAAGTAAGTTTCTTAAAAAAAGTGAGTTGTATTACTATATATTGTTATATTTGTGAGTCCTTCACCCAAGGAAGCATTTATCATCTAATGAAAAAGGCTGCAAATGGTGTTCAGGCACTATTTATTTAAATATGGAAAGTGTTGAAAGCAACCATGAAGTGTAGAGGGTAAAAGTTAACCTCAAAAGAGGCAGAAATACTTAACGGCAGTGGAATTTCAATAAGAAATTTAAACTAGTTAGTGGTTAAAGAGAAACTAGTTATAAAAATGGAAAATTTATGACGTGAATAATAAACTAAGCTGGGGGATATTTCAGTAAAATCAGATGACAGCATGAAAATAGATAAGAATATTGAAAATATAATAGATAATTTATTAAAATTCTCAAATAAATAATAAATGTTCTCTTAATAGACGTAAGATTAGACATATGTACAGAGATGCATGCTTAGAAAAAGTAGATGAGAATATTTTAACATCTACAGTGAAGAAAGGAAATTGAAAAAAAAATTTGCTTACTGAAATTTATTTTTGCTAATCAGTATGAAACAGATCAAATGTACAACAAATTTTGCCAGCAAATTAAAAAAATGTTTAAGAACTATTTTTAGAATAGAATTTTTTAGGGACATTTTAAATATAACAATTGACTACAATACTCTTGTTATGTATATTTATTTCCTGCAAAAGCAAATTTATTTGCTGTAACACATGATTCAGGTAAACACTTGGAATGAGTCAGCATTTAGCTCTATTAAAACACAGTGTATCACTCAAGATTAAATAATAGTGACATAAGACATCATGTCACATTAAACAGACATAATAATAATTGCTGTTCATGGTTTCATTGAAAGGCTATTTTTCTATTCTTATTAGTATTATTGATAATTTGTAATAAAAATGCTTTAAGTTACCCATTTAGAGAAAAGCATTGTTTACTAAATTTTCTAAAAAAAAAAAAAAAGCCGTCACTCTGAATGATGTAATTTATCTATAGATTTTATTTCACAGTTCTTTTCTCCATCAAAATGCTAAATATAGCTTTAAACTTTTACTTAAAATAGCTGAAAGCAGTTTAAATTGACCACATAAAGAATAACAAATAATTTAAAGATACAGATTTAAATTTTTATAAAAGAATTGCCAAATTTAGTTTTCCTTCAATATTTTAATCATTTTCTACACTTCAATTGTATATAAAAAAAAATGATTTTAAAAAAAAACAACAAAATAAAATTATGCCAAGATAATTTTACTTTTTAAAACTTTCTTAAAATGAAGTTTTAATGATTGTTTTTTTATCATTTCTATTTAGAAATGTTTTTTAAAAAATGGCTGACCAAAGGGAGAGCAGCCTCAAGCATGCATATAAATAGATATACATCACCCAGCTTGTCAACAACTGGTGCCATAATACAATATTTGAGAATGCATACAATGGAAATATAACAGAAAGAAAGAAAATTGAAAAAGCTTCTTTTTTTTTCTCTCTCTCTCTCTCTCTCTCTCTCTCTGTGGTGACAGTTTCACAAGAATATACTACAACAATGTTATCAGTAGTAACCTAGCAACAGCATCTCTAAGTTTTGTGAGGAGAGTAAAATTGACATGACTATCATGAAAAAAGCCAAGAATTCCCAGTTCTGACATTTGAAAAGTTATTAATTCAAATGTTTAAATTTTAATTAGTAATTCAGAATAAAGTTGGAACAAGTTGTTCCCTGATATTTGGCAAATTTATTATTCATATTTAAAATTCTCTTTTGAATTATAACTTATAAAATCTGATCAGCAAGTAATATTGTATGAAGCTCAGCTGATAGATACAAACCCAAATACAACAGTTTGTTTTAATAGCATTTAATATGCGAATATTTTATATAAATATAATGAGATTTAATGAAGTAGAGCAAACAGACTATGTTCTTTTGTAGTAGTAAAAAAATAAGAATGATATGCTAATTTATGAGTGTTTTTTTTTTTTTTACCTTATGCAAAAGTTTAATTTTTATAATCAGTTCACAATCAATACACTTGTAAACTAATTTCAAGACTTGTGAACTAATTGCCAGTAAGAATTGAATGAAGTTATTTAAAATTTGAGGCAGAATAATAATATGGCTATTTAAATGCTTATGAATTTATTACTTTTTAGAGATGTATGAGTTCAAAATATTACATGTTCATTTTGTGCAAGACCCATTTAAAAAGAATTTATGAAGCGGAAGGACATTTTCACATTTAAAATTTGATATTTTGCTTCCTTTACTTTCATGAAAGAAAATTTTAAATTATACCAGAACTCAAGGTTGAGCATACAAAAATCTGTACAGAATAATAGTTTGATGGTGCATTCGGAAAAATACAGCCATGTAGATCATATATATGTGTGTGTGTGTGTGTGTGTGTGTGTGTGTGTATGACCAGAATTAATGATATGACCAAAAGAAATAACTATAATTATTTTCATGCTGCACTGCTTTCAGACTATTGGCGTTTTTGTTATTTTCTTTTTTAAATATATGTGTATATTTTAAGCCACCATAATCTCTTTGTTATTTTTCTTTAACATTTTTAAATATTGTTTTCAAAAAAACGAAAGAAAATATTAAATTTATCACAATTAAAAAAGACATGAGATGACCAAACCAACAGCTAATGGGAGAGAATATTTGTTGTTATTGTTGCTGTGGCTATAATAATAAATAAAGTGCAGTTGTTGTAGCCTATAAAATAATAGAAGTCAAGGGGATGTAGATGACAACTCTTGCTGCTGCAACAAATAGGTCAGTGTTGAGAGCCTCCTTGGTGATTAGAGGAAGGAGGAAAAGTAAATGGAAAGTTAGAGTGTAGCGGTGGTTGCAGTGATGGTGGTAGGAAACACAAATAAAACATCTAATATTAAAAGGTCAGAGGTTGCTAAAGCACAAAATCATGGATTACTCATGGAACATTTCCATCAAAACCAATAATATCTAGCATGCCATGGTTAGAAGGATCAGCAAACCACAGTTGGTTAGTTGACATGGCACAGTTGATATATCTGAAAGAAAAGAAAAATTAAATAGGAGTTGAATCAGGACATCTAATTCCAAAGACAGCACTTTTAACAACAAAAACACAAAATTCATAATCTTACCCTTCAAAATTATCAACAAAATTTGAAAATAAATTAGTTATCTCAAAAAATAGAATCTTTACCAAAACCTCCAAGACAATTGGAGATATAGTTAGGAAGAAAAATATATCAATATCCCTATTCAACCTACTGAAAAAAAACTTTTAAACATGGATTAAGGAAGAAATTACCTAACAGTTGATATCAATTTTATAAGTATTCTATAGAAAACAAAAATTTGAAATCAAGAGAAATATAGCAAACCAGTTTTTGGATGCTGTAAATTTTGAAAGGAAACCCCAAAGACATGGTTCGACATGGTCGAACATCCACTTCCCTCTATTCAACCAAATGAAAAATCCTTTTATACATGGATTAATTAATAAATTTCCTACAATTTAATACCAAGATTTAAAATATTTCATTCAATGGAAAAAATTTAAAAGGAAGTGAAATTTTGTGAAATTCTGAACATGTACTGCACTGAATTCATGCTGAGATATTTTAGGATTCAATTTCCACCATATGTTGAATATATCTATGGTATTAAAATCTGAGTTTCTTCCTTCTGGAAAGAGTTTGCAACAAAAGCAATAAAGAGATTTCCTGGAAGGGGAGTACACCATCCATGATCTTAATATTTTTTCACCATTTGGCAAAATTTAAAAAAAACACTCGCATGTTAGATTTCTAGCTCACCCTTTGACGGATTACAGATTAGAATCTAGATTTTGGATCACAGATCCATCTTGACATACCAGTAAGATCCGTGTGTCATTGTTAAGCTTACTTTTAAGTCCACTCTGTCTATATCTAGAATATTTTCTTTTTTGAGAGGCTTAGTTTGGAGTTGAATCTTGAATCTGATAATAGTTTGGATTCAAAAACTTCTCCAGTTTCAGTAGTGGTTTGATCGATGCTAGTAGTAGTTTCTGTAGGTTTGCATTTGATGTATTTCAATAGTGTCCCATCATGCTTTTTTATTAATTGTTCTCTTGTCTTTCTCTTTTTTCTTAAATCAGCACCACTTTCCTTCATTCGCTTCATCTGGGGAAAGAGTGATAGAATCAATAAAATATTGATGAATGTTAAAACTTGAATAGGCAAACTTCAATGATGTTTATGATTCATGTAAACAGTTTCCCTATAATTAGTAAAAGACAAAATAAATGGAAAAACTAGGTATCAAAACTTTACAATATCACCTGCAATTAGGCTGCAGTCTAGGCTCAATAGTAAATTATATAGTTCTATTTTCTTAGAGAACATTGAGAAGTGTAGAAAACATATGCATGCACACTACTGCATAGCCTAATAATTATGTTGTTTGCATCCAGGAATTAACAGTACCTTCAGACATTGAATATTTTTATACTTATTTTATGACAGCTTCTACTGTATTTTCACACATACTACACATGGGAAAAGTTCATGTTTCTGTTATGGTATTTATAACTCCTCACTGATAAATTATGAAATAAAAAGTACAATTGTGTTTATTTATTTAAAAAAAAATAAAACTGGGAAAATGTAAAAAAATGAAGATGTTAGTTCTTTTTTTTCTAAATCAGGAAAACTGTAAAAACGTTTTACGATAGTAAAAGAAAGATAACTTGTTTTTGTTTATATACCCTGTTTTATTTAAAAAGAAAAACAAAAAACAGTGTACTTTTAATTCATAATTTATCAGTTTTTTTAATATTTATTTAAATTCTAACAAGTGAGGAGTCATAAATTAAATGCCATGTTAACAGAAACAGTTTGTTTTGCTTTTAACGATGTAAAAAATGAATGTCTTTAAATTATTTTGTTTTAGGTAGTTGAAGTTATTATTTGAGAAGATTTTATCGCTTTTTCCAACGAAGGTGTCTTCTCGTCAACGTTACCAGAGAAAGAAAGAAAACAGAAAAGGAAAACAACAAACAAAGGAGATGAAAGAAGAAAGGCCTATATAGACAATTCAACTTTATTAGAGAGAAACAAGAAGTATAAAAAAAAAAAAGAGAAAAAAAAAAAGGGAAGTTCACAACTGCACTGCTAAAAAAGTCCTCTTAGGTCATAAGAATTCAATCTTATGTTGGTAACAAAGAAAGAGAGAAAATAGAGAAAGAAAGAAGAGTCAAGATTCCACTTACGATATTGTGTCACAAAGTTGTTTTAAAACTCTTTCTCGACCCGTTTCTTTTTTGTCGAGTAAAGGGGAAAAGAAAGGGAAAGGGTTAACTCCCTTACATTCGAATATTGTAGATAACAGTCCTTTGGCTGGGGACAAAAATGGTCTATTTCCCTTCTTTTGGTAGTTCGAGTAGCTCGTCACAAAACACTTCAAAATGGCTGCCTCCTTCCCACGTGTAGCAATATTTTGTGGTTAGATGATCCAAATGTCCTTTTCTATCTTCGAAGGTTTCCTTTTCCTTTAGCCGCAGATAAATTCTACCTTGTTGGTTTATTCTTCCGCGCCAAGGTATCCACCAATCTTTTCAATTATTGAAAGTGTCCTCAAAATTCCATTTATCCAGTACTTAGGATAAAACAAACAGTTCTCGGAGAATACTGCGCTAAATCTCTGTCTTCACACGGAGACTATAACTAGACACGCCTAGCTTTTTAGGCAAATTTTTTCTCTCCTCGTAACTTGAATACTTGCAACTAATTCTGTCTTTGTCTTAGTCGATTTGCTGGACAACTTTAATGTCTTATTTCGACGGAGGAGAAGATAGCTCGTCCTTTCACTGTCGTCGCGAATCTCCCACTAACTTTCCACTTTGAATTTCTTCTGGCAAGGCGGGAACTGTCATCAGGACCAATCAGGAGACAATATCCGATCACGTGACATATTCATTGTAAGGGAGAGGAACAACATATAGAGAGAAGGAGAGAGAGAGAAAGAAAGGGAGAAGAAAGAGACAGGAATATAACGAAGTGTGCCAAAATAAAATTTCAACATATTAGCAAAGTAGTAGACTAAGAATTAAAAGTTCAAAAAAATTAATTTCACTTTTAAAAACTGAAATAAATGTTATACTTTTAATTCTTAGTCTATTTTGCTTAATAAAATTTCAACTATCTAAACCAAAAATTAAATACATTGCATTGTTTTACTACTGTGAAAACATGCAAATTGAAAAAAATGCCCATTTTTGGACTTTAAACAAAGTTTCTGCACTTAAAAAATATATTAATTTTTTATTTTCTTTTATATTTACGTTAGATATTTCTGGAAAAAAATTGGAATGTGTGTGATACCCTTAAAGTATTGGAATTATTTCAATTTATCTATTTTATAATTTAGGAAAAGTAATGATTTTGTATCCGTATTAAAACTAGGCCTTAGATAAAAAAAACAATTGGTTGACTTATTTAATTTTTTTTTCACTAACATTTAACAGACATGAAAAATCAAAATTTAAGAACTGACATAGATGTGAAAAAACTGTGGATTCACTAAGTTTGCTTAATCCAACCCCACATCAAGCCCTTTAATAATGTTCAAATTTTTTTCACACCTTTTGCTCACATCTTGTAAGTGGGGTTTATCCCCACCAACTGACAGTGCATTTAGGAGACATTTTTTTCTTTTCTTGCTGGCTGGCTTTGAGCCAGTCATATCAAAGACAAATTGGCTTTATTTGAATCCTATCTTCTTATTGCTGTTTTTTGTAAAAATTATGCTATTGTTTTTTCTTTTCTGAAATCTTACCGCGGATTGCCCCCTGCCCTAGCTACACCACTGAAAGAATAAATTGAATAAGTATATTAAAAAAATTATCTAATAAAAGAAACACAATCAGTATACATATATACCTTTATATGTAAATGCATAATAGACCATATTTTTAAACATTTATCTCATGTGTAGAGGTGTCAGCTATAAAAGAGTCACTCTTGTTATTATATGAATAACCATTTAAATATCCATTACCTCAGGTCTTTTTAAATTTTATTGCGGTAAGATATTATACTTTAGTGCCTGTAGGTAAAATTAAAATCCTTGCTTTCTTTATCCTCGCAATTAAATAGTGGAGAGTATAAATTGAAAAGTGAAACATCAAAATAGGAAAAGAAAAAACTCCTGAACAAATCAATACATTTTATTGGTGCTAAAAGACAAGAAAGATTAAATATGCAATTAGTGAGAATATTTTTTTATAAAAAAGAATTGAAACATTTTATAGGTAAATATATTTTACATTTTGAATTTCTTTTCATAAACCAAGTTAATGTGCACTACTAGACAAGTTCTTCAGAATGAAGTAATTTTATGAATTATAAGAAATAAAAAAAAATTCATACATAATATGGAAAATAATTGTAAACTCAAGCTCTTTCCAACAAAATTCATTTTGAAGAAATAATTTAAAACTATTTTA
The DNA here is from genome assembly GCA_964036315.1 of Acanthosepion esculentum. Taxonomy (NCBI): domain Eukaryota; kingdom Metazoa; phylum Mollusca; class Cephalopoda; order Sepiida; family Sepiidae; genus Acanthosepion; species Acanthosepion esculentum. The sequence goes on along the minus strand of OZ038482.1, from coordinate 139,812,666 downwards.
ACCATATGCAAGTGTAAATATAAATGTTTGTATTTTTTTGCTGGAATTTTCACAATGTCGATTCTTGATTTGTAAATTAAAGAGAATTTTGAAGATTAAGAGACACAAAATTCCGAGTTGAAATTTTCTTGTTGATTGAGGACTGTAAAAGTTTTTCTTAGGTGCAATTTGAATGGTGAATGTATTCATATTGCATATTCGACAGAAATGGGTGAAAAAAGGTTTGGACTGAGCTCATTGGTAGCTAACATGTGAAGTCACTTGTTACATGATGAAATATTTGGATTGCAGCATTTCAGAAATTACTCTTGGCATTCATTTTTCAATTTGACTGGTAATTGGTTGAATCTTTCGTAAAATAGCATGTTTGTGTGAGTTGGTTCTTTTGTCAAAGTGCACCTGTAGAAATGTGCAGAAAGTGTTTAGATAGTTGCATAGCTTCTGTGATTAACTACCAAACTAACTTAGAAAAGGGTTTTTATCACTAGCTGAAATCTAAAATTAGCACACAAATGTCTGTATTTCTTCAATTTGTTTCAAGACACTTGGCAAAAAAACATTTTTAAGTTGTCTATGTTTTTCAAATGATTTAAGACAATTTTTCACTGCTGAATCTGAATATGACATCCATTTCTCTCGATCAGATCATGTTTTTGTGCTAAGTTGATTTTTTTAAAATCCCATCTTCTGACTAAATCGATTGCATTATTGTGACATTATTGATAGAATTTTGTTAATATTAATTAAATTATACAAACGATTACAATAAATTGAATAGTATACATTGATAAATGTAAGTACATATAAATTGTATGTTATGTTAACATTGTTCAAAATTCAGGACTTGAAATTTTGTTTATTCAAACCCTTAGAATGATCAGCAGTAGGGGTGTTTCTCTTCAAAGTCCAGCAGTAATCAGCCATTATGACTGCATCCCAGCATCCCTGATACATGGTCTCCATCTCTTTCATGTCCTGATGGAATCTCTCCCTCTGTTCGTCACTCACTGATCCCAGATTTTCAGAAAATCAATCCATATGTGAGAATAAATAATGCATTTTCATAATAATGCATGTTCATGTTGAATTCAAGATTTCTGAAAGCAGTCAGCATATTGATGACAAGTTCTGCATAATTCCTGGCCTTGTTGTTGCCAAGGAAGTTCTTCACGATCAGAACAAAAGTCTTCCATACTTCCAGTCCCACTTCATACATTAAGTTTTAAAATTTTGGATCTCTGATGAGCTGACAGATTTGCAGACCATCAAAGATACCAGCTCTCAAATTCTCCATCATCAATCCTGGAAAAGCCTGGCACAAGTAATTGAAGCACCCACCATCCTTGTACAGGGCTTTGGTGAACTGTTTGATCAAGTCGAGCTTGATGTCCATCCAGAAGCTGTTTGATAACGTTAAATGCTCCACAAGGCAGCAAGTCCTCCCAAGCAGGCCAGTCCTTTTTAGTGCAATGCTGATTAGTGTCCCTACTATCCCACATGCACAGAAAGTATGGGTACTTGGTCCCAACAAAAAGTTCACCATCTTCAGGTCAACACAAATAAACCACTCATGCTGATCATAAAAAATTTTCTCCAGTACATACTTCACTGCTTCATATTTCTCCTTCAGTGTAGTTCAGTGAGCGAGGCATACAGATACAAACTAGTTGCCATTGTGCAGTAGGAAACTTTTCAGTGATTGCTCACTGTTGTTAATGAACAGTCTCCAATCTTTAGGTTCATACTGTGGCACTTCAATTTTGTGCAGAGATAAAAAACAGAGGTACTCTTGATGTATGTTGCAGTAGAAAGTGAGGCGACCACTGTAAGAGAGGAAGTTTTTTTTCTTCAATCTGGATGCCAACTGTTCAGCAGAAGACTGACAGGCTGAGATTGCAAACTAGATCATTTAGTTCCTTTTGGGAAAAAGGATGTGGAACATCATCATCAAAAACCACTTCTTCATTTTGTTGAACACTGGAGAAATCAAACTCACTGATGTCAAGAAGTTCCCCAAAGACAGGTATTAGAATTTCATCATAATGAGCTACAGGGCAATGTGCTGATTGAAGATCGGGATACTTGAAGATGCTCTGGTTCTTTCCGTTGATCCCAGTCACACCAATAGCACAGCATCAGCAGTCGATGCTATGGTTTGTTGGTCCCTTACAAACCATGGGAATTCCAAATTTCAGAAAATTCTTCTTACCCTTGGTCCACTGACACAGATACTCTGTATATGTCTTGCATGCCATATGTGGTGCCCAAGCTTTATCCTGGTCACCAAGTTGCCGAGTCATTTTTTGATAAGGTGTGTGGAAGCAAATGAGGTCTGGAATATCAGCAGTTAGAGTGACATGACCCTTAGTGGAATTGGAGAGACTGTCGTTGAGGTCAAAGACTATGATTTTTATACAGTTATTCCTGAAAAATTGGCTCCTGAATTATATAATATTATTCCTAAAAAGTCACATGGTATGCTTACTACTACTACGTCCATGTGATATTTTGGCAGTATACCTAAATATTAATGACTAATAAAACAACCTTTCTGATCTCTATTCTATAGTTTTGTATTGTACAATTTAACTGGCATGTTTTGAGATGTAAGCAATTTATTGCACGTTATTGGTTTATAAATATTTTGGAGACATGTTTTAATATTTATGGAGATATTTTTGACTGAAAATAATTCTGATGATTTAAAATTACTAAGTTTATAATTAACATAATTAGTTTTATTGTGTAAAATGTTTCATATTTAGATAATTTAATTGATATGACAATGTAAACAAAAATGTTAAAAAAAAAAAAAAGAAAAAAAGCATGCAGCCATAGCTCAAAAAGTTGAACTGATTGAGCAAAGCCAATGTGATTTTTGGATTCAGCACATCAAAATTGTCCTAAATCAGCTAAAACAATTTAGACAATAAATTTGGTGTTAGAATTATGTTGTGATTCACGTAATGACTTGGAACCAATTTACTTTCCATCAAAACTTTTGGTAGTCTTTCTATTGTATGAGCTTTAACTCATTTAACTTCAGAAGTGGGAATCAAACAAAAATTGATATTTTTCTTGTCATTTCCTATTTCTACTCCTTTCTGAAGTGTGATTTTTTTTTCACACTGATCTAAGCATCTTTACTGGTTAAGTATAAAAACATTATAAAGTACACTAGTTTGATAGATTCCTTTTCGAACCATGTCTATTGTTAAAATCAGGGAAATATAACAAAAATAAAATCTAAGCATTTTTTAAAATTATGAACATAATTTGACAAGGCAGGTTAGTAGAGTTCTTATTCATTTGCAATAAGAAAAAGGATACAATAGCTGCACTAGTAAAGAAATTATGACAAAAATATTACTGTAAACATGAAAAATACTAAATAGAATTCATTACCATAAATTGCAGTATACAAGTTGACCTAACATACATGTCAGCCTCAAGATTTTTATCGCAAAATTCTGAGTTAGACCTATTTCAACCATACAGGTTATCCCACCACCCCAGCATATGGTAGGCTACCAATGACCCAATAGTTAGGCCTACCAGTAAATTAAATTAGGCTACAGTATACAATAACCTGTGCCAAAATTTCAGATGATGTGTATATCATACTTAGTCATCTGAATGGCTGCCTGAGTTAAACAGTGCTTTGCTCAGTGTTTACACTTAGTGTATCAGCTGTTGCATGCAATTTGTGCTGTAGTGTTAATAGCATAATTAATTTGTTTTGCTATTTTATTATTTTATATTAATTTCTGTATTAATATGTCAAATATGCTTACCAAAGTTTTAGTGGGGCACATTTGTGGCAACCTACTGGAGGTAGGTAAGTGGTGATTGTTAGGAGTGCTGTCCCACTTGTTTACAACTCAGTGTTATTGCATTCCATACCTGCCATAAGTTGACCACTAATTTTGGAAATATTTTTTAGGCTTGAAAATTCAACTAGTACACCATGATTTACAGTATATGGATTTTATTATTTTACAAAGATATTCATTCAACATTTACTAACAAATACATCTCTCAAATGGCAAATTTGTGACACTATTTTGTTACTGATAAATAAGAAGGATTAATGAATAAAACCCATGGGAAAAATTGAAAATTTTAATTCTCATACAGACAGCCACCTGAATTGTGTGGTGAGGTCTTGAACAATGAAAACATAAGGTGGATATGGATTTGAAGTGTGACAGGCCAAAAGGGGCAACAATGATTGATACTTATCACACACAGCTAAAAACACGATGAGCTAAGAATGGGAAACTTTATTTTTTATAAACAACGAACTTAGAAGTAATCGTTTCTGGTCAGAGGGTGGCTGAGGTAGCAGGCACAGATGGGTCAACTAGGAAGGTGGAGGAGCCACTCACGCCCACTGAGGAGGATTAGAGGGAGGAAGTGGCAGTTATGAGGCAGAGTAATGCTTGTAACCATCACCCATGGAAGAAGGGAATTCCCCATAATTATAAAGTAATTTAATTCTCAGGATCCAGACAATGGAGATGGCGGGCAGGGGGGAACACTGAATTTTCCAACTGCTCCATGCCGGTTTGGGCAAAAGTCAATAAATATGAATGCCTTGAAGCAAGAAAGCAGAGATTCCAGTCATCAGTCATGATACACCCCACATGATTATCTGCCAACAAGAACCTTCCCAGACATCAGACTTGTGCTAAACTTTACCAAATCAGCAAAACAAACTAACAAAGTCCGAGTTAGAAGCAGGTTGGGCTGATAATTGTTTGCATGCAAAGTCTTGATTTAACTAATTACTTTACAAAGGACTTGATATAAAAATAGTATCTAATTTTTTAAATTTATTTGAGTGTTTTCTTACTTTGCATCTTTGCCCTGCTTGGACCAGCCCAATACAAAGATACCATACAAAGATTCAATCTTGGCCACCTTATGACCAAGCAAATCACAACATAGGATAAGGTCAGACCTGGAGCAAAGTGATCAGCCACAGGTATTAGATGTCTTGGACAACCAGGGAGGGTTTAGGGTGACAAATTAAGCAATTCATTAAGTATTGAACTGCAACCAATAATTAATCTATGATTTTAATAAGAAATGAAATTCCGTATTCTGGAAAACTTTTTCTACAGTGCTATATCTTTGTTCATAATGGTCAATGCATCCTGTATACTTTGTGATAAACATATAATAAATAAAAGCTAAGAAGTTAGATGAGTGTGATTTTTCAACATTTGAAAATATGTTGTAACCTTCCTAAGATTCAAAACTATGGCAATTATAAAGATATATTGACTATGGGCTGAGCAAAAAGTTTTATTAATTTAAAGACAGAATATCCAAGATTTTACAATAATTATTTGCATGATATCATCAATATTTATTTTTTCAGCTTTAAACCAAAATGAAAAAACTGCTAATATTAAGATTTTGTAATTTTTGTGTGTGTGCATATAATATATATATACACACACTTTTTATACTGTTCCACTCCTTATACGTTTCATTTATTTCTTTATAATTTAAGGTAAATAAATTGCAATGAAATAGAAGAAAAATATAGTCTAGTTTAACCTCAAGTTGAGCATTTCAAAGAACATAAAAATAACATTGAACCTATGTTAAAAATAATACTAAATTTTATTAAAAATTTCTTTTCAACAAAAATATAACTTTAAAAGGAAACTGAGGAATAATTTCTTTAAAAATCAGATTAATTGTATAAGTTATGTAAATTTGAATTTTTTTTATATTTCAAAATTATGGTCATATGATCAACATCAAAATCATGAGCACTGAATGCAAGTAATCATCAAAATCAAGTACAGTAAATGCAGAGAATCACCACATTGTTGAAAATGTAATATGCAACAACCTGTCCCCAAAGTAGTAGACATTAGAAGAAGAAATGGAAGTTCTGGTGAACCAGTAAAGGAAATTGCTAAAATCCAGGAAGAGATATAGTGCTAATTAAAAATATTGCACGGTTTTGATTTCTTTATGAAAAATAGCTTTTCAAATATTGTTGCAGCCAAGTTTTCCTTTTAGGTAGAAGTAATTATAAAGGCTTGGCAGATGTACATACAAAAATAGGTTTCTACAATGAATGTTTAACAACTTACAAGAAACTAAATTTCTTGTAAGTTATTAAACATTCATTGTAGAAACAAGGTACGTTAAAAAAATAATGGCACAAGAAAAGCATAAACAGGAAATTTTTTTTTTTTTTTCACGTCTCAATGAGTATTAAGTAATAAATATCAATATTTATTTCAAGAATGTTTGTTAGTAATTTCAATCAGGCTATAATAATTAATGTAATAGTGTAAAGAATTTTGGAGCCGTACAAGCTCCTTCATGATGAAAAAGCTGTACCACCAAACATGCATCCCTAAAGAAGTGGTTTGAGTATTGATTTTAATTTTTTTTTTTAGCTAATTTGAAGCAACCATTAATAGCAAAACATTAAGTTGGAGGACTTGTTATAAATTTACTTTTTTTGGCAGGTGTAGATAGTTCACTGTCAGTGTTGGATTATATTTTTTTGTTTTTGTTCAGTGTTGTAATTTTTTTTTTTTTAGAATTTTGTTAACCTTTTGCTTACCTTTTGCACATTGGTTCACAAAGGATATGGCTCAGAAAAGAGTAGTGGAAAAACTGTACTACATGTAATTGAAATGTTCTGTTTAAATTCCCCAAATTAGATTAGTTCAGATTGTTCCACTCTAATCTGGCATGAGAAATCTTTGATTCACTACAAGTGCTAATAAGAATAATTCATTCTCTGTGCTTGAAAAAGTGGAGCTATCAGATAAATTAGATAAAGGAACTTTTGCAAAGAGTTTGGGGAATGGGATCAGCTGGTCAAAATACATAGAAAAATGGAGAGGTTTGTTATTTTGCTAAAAATGAAATCCAAAAATCTTTAAATCTATTTTTCAGCATTTTATGATCCAACAATGGTTATGTCTTAAGTAGCTACACTAAGATATAGTTGTATAACAAACAACTGAATCAGGATTCAGATTTTTTGTTTTTAGCATAATTTTTCAGTCATGTTAAACATTTACTTGATTAATCTTAACCTACTGAAATCAGAGACCTGACCATTTATTAATACACTATCCCTGGACACTTCAGATAAATTTCACAACTGCCTATCAGGGTAACAAATATCTGTAGAGAATAGCAGCAAATGACTAATACAAATGGGCTCATATGAAATGTTTTATTCTATTTTTATGACTGGCATCTAGTCACAAATAAAAATATATATTACAGAACCGGAGAGATATTTTAGTCTCAACAGGTTAAATAATAACCAAAATCTCTTCAAAATTATAATAACTTACAAATTATCTTCCTTAGCATTGTTGAGAAACTATGAAAAGAATGAAATGTCAATATTACTATATCTGTTTCTTGATTAAAAATGATAACTAGGTTTGTTGTATAATTTATATTTTAACATTGGAACCAAGTATACAGGAATAGGTCTTCAGTTGCCTCACTATTGTGGCCTTATATCAGATTAAACTACATATAATATTTGGAACATCTATACCAAAATACTTAATTTTGTTTTTAAAGACATATTAAATACACTGCATAAAATCAAATACTATTCATGTGAAGAAATCCAGGATCTTGCTTTGGCACAAAGGAGAAACTGCAAATAATAAAAAAATCAATACCAATCTTCTTCTATGTGCTGCGTCCATTCAAGACGTTGACTCTCCTTTGTAGCTCTTAATAAATTTTATCTTTTTCTTATCTCTCCTTTGTTCCACCATCCATTTACTTAACCTTGCTAAATAGGTCATGCATTGTTTTCCTCTGTCCCATGAGTATCAAAACACTTCCCGGATTTTTTAAATTTTAGTACTTGTTTGATTTTGTTATCTCCAATATCTTAATTGCATGCTGGACTGTGTTCCTTTTGTTAACAAGCATGCATTCTGTCTTACTTCCCTTCACTACCTTCTGTAGTTCTTGTAGTTTCCTTTCTATGTCTGCTATCAACACTAAGTCATCTGCATAATTTATGTTGTTAAAATAATAAATCCTGGTATAACTTCTAATTGTCTCAGAATCACCTTACCATATAGGTTGAATAAATTCAGTGAGAAGATACATCCTTGTCTTACACCCATTTCTATTTTTGTATATTTACTGAATTCATTTTCTATCCATATGCAGGTGGTTTGCTGCCAGTATTGGCTCTAAATTATTCTAATATCCTTCCCAAGTATGTCAAGGTTACATAACAGTTCCAACAATTATTTGTAACATACTTTGTCAAATGCTTTTGCATAATCTATAAAACAGATACACTTAATTTTACAATAACAACACTTGGCTTATATCATGTGACATATATTAACTCATATCTCAATTAACAACAAAAATGAATATTTTTCTTAATGTTGTGAAGTTTTAATGACTACTAGACCACCCGTAACCCATTGGATTAACCTTGTTATATTACTGTTTACATTTAGATGAAGAGTTTGTGAAAGTAGAGATATTTTAAAAATACATTATTTGCAGTTATTGAAGTTGCTTTCAACATTAAAAAAAATTGTCTGTGGGAAATATGAATAACCACGCACGCAATCACGGGAAGGTGGAAAGAGAGAGCGGTGGGTGCAAAGGGAGAGCATTTTTTTTTTTCTCCATTTCTTTATCTCCCCTGCCTCCTACACGATAATAAATTCATATCTTTCTCTCACCCACCCTCTATATATGTCTATATACAACACACAAGCAATGTTCACAGTCTTTTATAGTAATAAAGATATTTTCATTTCTGGTCATTCATCATAAACCAAAAGGATCTGACCACTGCGTAAATAAGGCTATTTTTGATTATCATTAAAATGTTTACACTTAATTTCTATTATTTTGTAACATCCTAACTTTTTTTTTTTCTTCAACAAAATTAAGGATGCTTCAACCACTGAAAATGAAAAACAAAGATACATTAATAGAATGGGGACCAATAATGAAATAGTGATTAATCAAATTTATTATCTTTAATAAAGATTTTATAACATTTACCAAAGTAAATAGATACAGAAACACTAATTTCTTGGGTCTACAAGCCATTTTTGTACATAGGTCTCATTTTTCAATTTTCTCCTAGGATTTAATTTTTCAACAATAAAAAGCCATTATAAAAATGTAATGCTTTTAATTATTTATGTAATTAAAATGCATTAACTGATTAAAAGAAAGTAAAGATATAATGCTGATACCATTGCTGTCATTTTTGTCTGGTTTATGCTGTAGTTAAATAAATTGAAAATGTTATCAATGGGATCATTCATGCTGCTGAGTATTTTGTACCTTACGAATATAAAAATGAACATACAAGTGGATATGAAGTGTAAGATATTTTTCTGATATTTAAATGCCAAGTCACCAGCTCAAACGTGAACCAGTCAATCTTATAACAACAAAAATTAACTAAGAAAACAATTTACTCAAACTATAAATAGCTTTTGTCACCTCATTTTTGTTATATATTTTTGCTATTTCTCTCCAAAACATCTTTGTATCATAATTCAATTTCTGTAGTGTTCAACAACTATATATAATACCATATTTCCCACCATAGAATATACATCTAGCATTTGATAAAAAATATTTAGGAAAAAAATGAATAATCTTCTACTGAGGTTTCATTTTATAATATATTTTAACATTTTTATTTATAATCATAATTTAGTGATTTGTAATCTTTCATGCTCGTGTTATCAGAGGACAAGTATGTCAATTGGGTTTTAAGCATTAGTCTAGTACTGATAACAATGCCATTGAGATAATTTGGGGAGTTTCATTGTTTTGTTTTTTATTATAAAAATGCACATTATGTGGTGGGAAATATGACATTCTGTAAATATGAAACAAAGGCAACATATAAGGATATAAATTGATATTTTTAGAGTTTTTCTATTAAAAACATGATAATTACATTTTATATGTTGAAAAATATATTCAAATGATTTTTATAATTTGTATTAATATAAAGGGGCTGGGTTTTTTAAATTTACAACATCTAAAAAAAAAAAAAAAAAAAAAAAAAAAAGCAGCATTTATATGGAGATGAATAAAAACCTAGCATTATTATTTTGCCTCAAGGATGTAATCAATATCATGTATTGCTCTGGAAGTGAGTAGCAGTGCTGCCTTCACTTTGTTTTGGTCCATTACTTGAGTGGACAGCAATTCTTCCATTTTTGTGGCTATATCTTCCTGGAGCAAAGGTTGATAGATTCGCCGGACAGCTGATGATGAGATATCACTAGACTTGCTCACACTTCTGTCACTGAAGAAAGCCGAATCTTCTGAAACATGACTATTGCTGGGGACTTTGGTAGCTGGCATTTGTTTTTCCAGAGTATTCTTGACAATGTCTGCATAATGGTGTTAAAGAAAATAAGTAAGAAAAAGAGGAGTGAATTCATGAAACAACTCTAACCAACTGTAAAAGCCATGATAAACACACAAACATCTTGTCCAGTAGAAAATGAAAGCAATTCCAAAAATTACACTTATAAGTAATCTGATTAACAATTATATAGTAAGGATACAAAAATAAAAAAAGAGAATTGTTTTCATGTTGCAAGGAGGAGGATGAAAATAAATAAATGGCAATGTCAGGAAGGCTAGTCTAAAAAAAAAAATTACAATAATTAGCCAGTGGAGAAGGGGGTTAACATAGTTCTCATAGTGGATCAAAATATTAATCTTAGTCAACCCTTGAAATTCTGGTAATCTTTCAGCAAAAGTAGATCTAAAAACTAACCTGTTTATTTATTTTTGCCTCCTCATACACTGCTAGTTATAGCAGAAAGATTTACAATCAAGATATATTAGAACAGTGGATTTAATTTCCATAATATTCAACTTTCATAAACATCTTATCACATTTGATAACCAAAATTTTGAAAATTATCTGTCTCCTAATGAAAACTAATGTGAAAATAAAAAAAAAGCCTTTCCACCCTAAACATATTATTAATGCAAAAAACTTGTAAGAAAATAATTATAAAAACAATGTTTCATAAGCAACATATATTGGAAAAATATAATATGCATCTAACACTATTGTGTCTGTCTTACCTTGACTGTTAAATTTACATAAGCATTCAGATTAGTCATTCTTCTTTAACTGATTGTTTTTCTTTTACACCATATTGTTTGTTTTTTAACATAGAAGTAGTAGATGTAATAAGTTATCCAAATGTCCGAGATTAAACATTGTCATTATTATTATTAACTAGTTTTTCTTTTATCTTGCTTTTTTTATTATTGGAACTCTCAGTAATCATCTTCTATTTTGTAAGTTTCTGGTACAATTTGAATACTTTCTTTGGTTAAATTTCCTTCTGTCTTGAGAAATCAAATTCAGCTTTGCATTTAAGGTGGCCGAGTTCAATTTCTTCCTGCTAAGATTAGATAAATTTTAAAAGATATAGAAAATCTATGGAAAGCATGCAGAACAATGAATAATTTCATTTTTAAGTGCCAAATCCAAAATGGTGGGAGAGGTCATTATTTTGCCAATTTTGTTTCATTGTATCAATGAAGTAACTAATCTGTACAGTGGTCCTGCTCTAAAATGGCTTCCTTCATAAACAGCCAATTTGGACATAAAGCATGCAGATTGTCTACACAAAATATTTGTCACAATTAGGCATTTATTAGACTAAACTGAATAAATATCTACATTACACATTTTCAGACATATCTGTATGTATGTAGGTACATATACAAATTAACTTCTTAGTTAATAATCATATCAAATTTTCTTCCCTTCTGCATATTACACACATACCATTTGATGGTATATAAAACCTAACTTTTTACTTTTGCTTAGCAGGGAAAGATTATACCTTTACTTTTATATACAAATCTGATAGTCTATGATCTCTGGGAAAATATTAGCCTATCAGTATTTTACCGTAATATTAAATGTATATTGAAGTGGTCTTATATGACATCAAATGTGTGTGAGAGTAAGTGACAGCTACAAATATATAAAGTGTTTCTATAAAATATAAACACTTTAATTGCTTGTTCATCCAACACATCATTAAAGACAGGGAAGTTCTTCATGCTGTTGCTAATAGCAATCTTTGAATCACTAAAATATGTACAACAGAAATACTTCCCACGTAATATTAAGACATTAGCTGGATGAAGACACCATTACAACTAATGTCTTACCAATATGTTGGAGGTATTTCTGTTGTACCCTGTATGATGTTGTCAAATAGCTTTTTGAAAAAGCTTCTGTAGCTGTGTGTGTGCATATGTGTCTATGTACATGCAAATAAGAATTGTATTCTTATCTACACTTCTTACACTTGTTTGATTAGTCATTTAGAAATAGTTCAGAATATAGAAAAAAGAAATTCATTGTGATGTTACAAAATACAATATTGTAACAAGGTGACCAACAAAGAAATTTAACCTAGTACAGAAATCAAAGTTGCATTCCAGCCCCACTCCACAACTAATACAAAAGGAGAATGCTGATGGTATAAAGCACATCAAAACAAACCCTTTATTTTCAATAAAAGAACAAGGTATTCCAAGTTACCATCATTAATTTTATTATTGAATATAATTAGGTATACCAAACTAAAATTTTATTTTCAATATAGATAAAAACTAATACATACAGAGATTTATCAGCATACATTGCAAATTGGAGAATTAGAGAAAATATGGTTAGCCACAAATGTAAATGAAATGAAGAGCTATTAAAAGGAAAACTGAACACTTTAAAATTTCATTTTAATTTTTTTTTACAAACAAACGTGAAAGTGCAAAATTTAATGAATTAAAAATATGTCCAGTTTATATATTTTATAGCATGAATACAGTTTTAAACATTTTTAAAAAATTTATAGTTTTAAAATGCATCATTAAGAGAAAATATAAGAAAATTTTAAATTGTCTAATATTCATTGCTGAAACCAATGATTTTAAACAAAATGAAAGTAGTATACTCTTTTTGATTTATGTGTGCCTCAAAATGTATGGATGCAAAGATATAAAACCAATTCATTATTAAAGATGAGACATTGCCCTACAAAAAGATGCAATTTTCTTTTTTTAATAGTTGGATTTCTCCATTTCCATCCAATATAGTTTTCAAATTTGAAGTTGTCTTTGAAAAAAAAATTCTAACCTTATCTTAAGCTCACTAAATTAGTGAGTGTCCTTTTTTTCTTTAAGATGGGGATATTTTGATATGTGTAGGAAGAAACAACTTGAAGTGCAACAAGTTTGAAAAACACCACTATGAAATTGTCAGCTTAGAAAATGTGGAAAAAGAAGCACCTGTCATTAAAGTTACATAATTTAAAGAGACAAGGAATAAAAACTAATCATCATACATGAGAAAGAATTGTATTTTATAACAAGATCAAAGTTTGTTTCCATATTAATTTTATCAAAAGTCTTGAAAATAAACAAAACATCAGCTACTGAATTTGAGAAAATTTTCATTATTTGGATATTTTCAGTGTAAACCTGGGAAGTTTACAATACCTATTATTTCATTTGTTACATTTTCTTGTTTTTTTTTTCTTAAAATTTTGGCTGTTCTCCTCTAGATTTTCTAAGTTTCTATTCCATTTGAAAATATCAATGACATGTAATAAATGTAAATAGCAGGTGGAGGAGGGTTTATATGAAGTCAAGTGCATTACAAGACAAAAAGATTTAAAATGATGTTAAGTTTGTTAAAGAAAAATGAAAAAAAAAAAAACTTTTTTAGATAAGCTAAACAAAAAAAGTGTAGAGTAATTGGCCATGGTTAAATGTAATTGACAGAAATGCCAAACAAACAATTGACAAAGTTTGCAATAAACAATAACAAGAGAAAGAAAAAAGGAAAGAACAGGGCAAAAATAATATTAAACAAACACATATATACAAGGCAAAGCAACAGTAATAAGGCAAAAAAATTCACAAACTAAGAATGTTTTTTTAACACAAAAAAGGGGATAAAAAGATTGCAGTGTTCTGGCTTCAAGACAAGAAAGAACATTTTGTTTGTTTGTTTGTTTGGGGTTTTATGGCATATCAACCACTATGGGTTAAGAAAGAACAGAACTAAGTTAGGTGAGACCAAGAAGTGGTTTAATCTTATTGATTACGAAAAAATCCCAGTGTATGTTTGTTAAAAATTGGAGAGCGAGGAAGTTTTTTGTAGTCAACACCCCTCCTCAATTAAATGGATAAGTGTACTCATTTTCCATCCCTTTCCCCTCATCTATCGGACATTAATACAAACAAGATACACAAATATTTACAATTGTTCTACATTTTTTTTTTGTTTTACTGATAAAAAGGAGGTAATGGAAAAATAATTTTTAAAAAATGTGCTATTCAGTATTGTGCTCTATTTAGAGCATTAAAAGAATTATTTAATTTTACTCTACTGATAGTTTTAGTAAATAAATCAGCAACATTTTGGGCTAATGGAATATAGCCCAACTTTATTGTACCATTCTGAATTTCAGTTCATATAAAGTGGTACTTTATGTCTACATGTTTTGAATGTTGGTGGTAGACAGGGTTCTTAGCAAGAGTTATAGTACCTTGATTATCACAATAGATAGTGGCTTGCTCATTTTCATTTAAATTAATCATGGTGTTTAATAATTGAATAATGAATTTTGCTTCTTGTACTGCAGTTGCTAATGTCATATATTTCGCTTTGCATGCTGAGAATGCTATTGTAAGTTGTTTACTCATTTTTCACAAAATCATTGAACTGTTTGGTAATATTTGGAAGCTTTACCCTGTAATGCTGCAGCGATCTTTTAAATTTCCCAAATCTGCATCACAAATACCTCATAAAGTTAAGGGCTTACTAGATTTATTAAACATTAGATAGTGTGTTCTTGTGCCTTTTAAATAGCATAAGACTTGGTTGGCTCGTTTCAACTGATTCATGGTTGGGTACAATAAACATTGTGAAAATTTTATTACCACATAACATATGTAGATGAGTTGCAGTCATAATTGTAATGAGTTGGTCAGTCAACTTGACACCTCCAAAGCGAGTGGAGGTGGGAAGGTGCGGGAATTGTGATTGGTAGCTGGCTTGTTGGTGTATTGCATAGGCGAGTTACCAAGCTCTATGTAAAGGGCTGAAAAGAGGAGGGCAGTTCATTTTAGAAGTGAAGACTGTGCCCGTCGCTACGACAGTAGGAGAGAGACAAAATTTTTTTTTTTTTTTTTTGTGACACATTTCAACACAAGCTATTTCGGCATTTACTTTGTCTCTAGCAAGATGATGGAAAGACCGTTCAACATAAACCTGATCCCCAAATTCAGTGGTGATACAAGTGGACAGTCTGTGGTTGAATGGATCAAAAATGTGGAACTGGTCTGCGAATTATGCGAGATCACGAAGATTGAACGGATTCTTCCACTGCGCTTGAAAGGCAGCACCTTTGCTGTGTATAGGCAGCCGAGCAAAGAACAGAAAAGTGACATTGAGCAAATAAAGCACGCTCTACTACCCGCATTTGGAACTGACTGGTTTGTGGCCTATGACCAATTCCAGGCATGGCGTCTGTGACCTGGTGAGACAGTAGACGTATATGTGGCGGAATTAAAGAAGCTCGCCATACTGATCGCACCGCTTCCTGAAGAATGGATGACCTGTGCCTTCGTGTCTGGATTGCCTGGTCATGTTAAGCAGATACTTCACGCATCATCGAGAATGGAAAACATGAAGCTCAATCAATTGTTGACCAGAGTCCATGCTATCATGATCAACGAAAAAGAGGCCGATGAACCAGTGGCTGCAGTCGTTCAACTAATTGAAGTCAAAGAGGATCCGACCCCAGCCATCTGTCGCCATGGCAATGTCACCTGCTATCGGTGCTCTGGGCCGAATCATTTTGCCAAAGACTGCAACTATCAACGTGAAGAAATGCGCAGCGTGTCGGTGCAAAAGGCATGTCTCGATCTACGATGTTTCCAATGTCATAAAGTAGGTCACATTGCCTCTAAGTGTCCAGGAAATGGAATGGGGGACGCAACGTCAACCAGTCTCTTTCCCACACCGGGCATGAAAGAGACACTCCCTGTGATTAAGGTGTGCATCAATGGAATAACACGTACCGCTTTAGTAGATTCGGGCTGCTCTTGGTCACTCAGGAACAGTTCGATTTGTCGACAGTGGAGCAGACAAAAGATGGACATACTAACGGCCGATGGAAAGGCTCTCAGAAGCCGGGGAGTTGGAAACATCAAACTCAGTATCAACAACAGTAACCCTGTCACAGTCAGTGTGTTGGTTGTGGACAGTGTGTTATTAGGTTTTGATCTATTCCTTGGGATGGACATTAAGGAGCTGGGTGGTGTACGCATCACAGAGGCAGGCAAAGTCAAGTTTTCTGATCCACTCATCTGTGCTGCTTTGAGGATTAACGAACCTGACTTCAGTGCCACTTTCGACCAGCGCAGGCGCATATGGACTGCAACATGGAAGTGGGTGGGTGGCCGAACATCCGTGCCAATGAAAAATAAAATAGCAGAGTACCCGGTTCCAGAGCATATCAGGAGCAAATATGAAAATGAATTGCAGCTTTAGATAGCAAACGGCTGGCTTGCGCTGTACCCTGAGGAGGAGCTAGGGCCGCCTCGAGGACTGACTCCGTTGATGGCAATAGTGCAAGAGAATAAGGGGAAAGTGAGATTGGTCATGGACTACAGGGAATTGAATAACTTTGTAGATGCGTATATGGCCAACGCAAACGTTTGTGCCCAGAAATTGTGGGAATCGCAACAGCAAGGGAGCAACGTGGCCACCCTCGATTTAAGAAGGGCCTACCTCCAAGTCTGAGTCCACTGATCACTCTGGCCCTTTCAGACTGTCATGGTAAAAAGATGTAGATATTGCCTCACTCGATTGAGATTTGGTCTTAATGTGGCCCCAAAAATCATGTCAGCAATTGTGAATGTGGTCATGTCGCAGGATGAGGAAATTCAAAGGGCAACGTCATCCTACATTGACGATGTGTACGTCAATGAAAATGTGGCCTCTTCAACAAGAGTTAAGGAACATCTAGAGCACTTTGGCTTGGTGTGCAAGATCCCAGAGCCGCTGCAGGATGGAGCGAATGTACTTGGACTACACATCAGTAGTGCTGGAGAAAAACTTCGCTGGAGGTGAGACAGTGACGTCCCGGAAGTCCCGCCAGTGATCACTCGTCGGAGTACCTTCTCCATGTGTGGGAAACTGGTAAGCCATTTTCCTGTATGCGGTTGACTCAGAGTGGCGACAGAAAGTGCCATGTGGCTTCTGTTTCGTCAGGATGGGATGACGAGGTACACTACGTTACCCTAAGATGCATGATAACTGAAACTATGGAGAGAGTGATGCAAGATGATCCCGTGCGAGGTGACTGGTGCGTTAAGGGGAACGAGCTCACTGTTTGGGTGGATGCCAGCTCATTGGCCATGGGTGTCGCCCTTGAGAATAATGGGTCCATCAGAGAAGACACCTGCTGGTTACGACCTGAAAATGATGCATGACACATAAACCTGGCCGAACTATACGCCACTCTGAAGGGGGTTAACCTGGCACTCCATCAGATGCACTTACCGGAAGAGCGCAACTGACCACCAAGGCATCGAGCGAGATGTTGATACGAAGGCGGCTCGCCAAGCAGATTGAAACTATCAAAGAGTACAACCTGTCTGTGGATGTAGTGTTAGTTAAATCGGCAGTCAACAGAGCAGATGCATTGATTCGTGTTCTGCAGCATTGGTTGACTGCTGCTCAGAAAGAGTCTGAACCTCTGCAGCTGCCGTGTACAGCTTCTGCGCTCAGTATGGACCTTGAGCGGATTATGAGCATACATGAACAGTGTAGGCATCCCGGGATTAAACGAACACTCAACTTCTCGAAGATGGGCGACCCAGCAGTCAAAATGGCGGATGTTAGAACAGTAGTGCAGAGGAGTGAGGTATGCCAGTCAATTGGCCCGGCACCGGTGCAATGGCAAAAAGGAAATTTGAGTACTACCCATGTTTGGAACAGGCTGGGGATAGATGTTACGCATGTTGGCAGCCAGCTCTATCTGACTATTATTGACTGTCGTCTCTCTCGCTTCGCCATTTGGCAACTGCTGCATCGGCAGGACACTGCCAGCATAATACATCAATTGGAGTCCATCTTTTACAACCGGGGGCCACCTGCAGAAATATTGACAGATAATGGTGTGGCGTTTTCCTCAGAGCAATTCTCGCAGTTCTTAAGGAAGTGGGGTGTGCAGCTTCGGTTCCGGTGTGCCTACGTGCCAGTGGGAAACGGCATAGTAGAAAGGAGCCACCGGTCTATAAAAGTAATTGCAGCCAGGAAGCGATGCGATGCCTAAAGACGGTGTTTCGCCTACAACTGCCCTGGCTAACATGGTGCACACCTATCACTTACAGCTGCGAGGCATTGACATTGAAATGGCTCCGAGCGACGCGCAAGCAAAATACAGAATTGGTGATGTAGTGTGGGTTAAGACACCGCACAGCAAGTGTACGGACAAGCTTAGAATGGGGCATGTTACCAAGATTATCAGCCCGCAGTCAGTGAGTGTCGATAGCGTGCCTCGTCATGTTAAAGACTTGTGGCCAGTTGTAGGGTTAAAAGCGTCATCAGATGATGAAAGTGACTCTGAAGATGGTGCACGAGTGGTGTATTTAAAGTCGGATCCATTGAGTTTTGCCTCAAACATCAGCACTCTACCTGCGGATGTCAACATGGCCAGCTGTCCAGAGGCGGATGGCAGCTCAATGGATAAGAGTTCATCCGAGGATGAGGACCCTGTCATCCCGCTTAGAAGGAGTGCCCAGCAGAAGAGGCCTGCCCTGAGTTGCACAGTGTGCGATCATGACAGCGAGACACGGGATGAATCTGGAAATCTGCCACCTCAGAGCAAGCAAGTTCACGCATGTGTGGTCATCCCAATATGTCAAGCATGCAAGTTGTGTATATGCGGACGCAGTCACCAGACAGACATGACCATCTCTCAAGCTGAGGAGCTTTGTGATCTTAAGATCAGGGGGGCATGTAATGAGTTGGTTGGTCAACATGACACCCCCAAAGCGAGTGGAAGTGGGCAGGCGCGGGAACTGTGATTGGTAGCTGGTTTGTTGGTATTTTGCATAGGCGAGTTACCAAGCTCTATGTAAAGGGCTCAGAAGTGGAGACTGTGCCCGTCGCTACGACAGTAGAAGAGAGACAGAATCTTTTTTTTTTTTCGTGACAATATATATCAGGCTACCAACTATTTCTTGGTAATATTTCCCATCTGCTGATACAGCACTGCTTTCATCCAGTATACTGATATCCATTACACAAGATGTTGATTGAGGCTTACAATTTTGCATTCCAAATTTGCCAAGAATATTTTCTATATATTTTTGTTTGAATCATCTCTATGGAGTTATTTTTATGCAAATTGTATACCTAGAAAGAATGAAAGATCTCCAAGAAGTCATTTTGATTTATTTATTTAAATGTGTTTTTACATTGACACAAAATTGTAATTTGCAGCAATGAGTACATCATCAACCCAAACAACCATAATCAGTATATTTTTCAAAGTGTTTTTTGACTGTCTATATTTCTGAGATGAGATATTGTAATTATTTACATTGTTCGAACTGTTGGCCTCATCTTTATTGCCATATTCACCACATTTCGGGCATTGTGCACTCCAGCCTTCTTCAGGTGATTGAATTTTCGAACTGAACCCTTTATTTTTCATCCATTAGGGTAGATTGTTCTAATTTCATATGCCATGCCTCTTCCAGAAGTCTCAGTTATCTCCTTTCAACTAAATTCTCCAATTTTTTTATTCACCACTGCCATAGCCAGATATTGAACTCACAACTCGAGTCACTGGATCCAAACAATGCTTTTATCCACTGGGCCATGTTTCCTTGAAACATGAATGTGTTTTTTGTGTAAATACAAGGGTCTGTTAAGGAGCAGGTGAAACCTTGAGTTATTTAATATGTGTGTAAGATTTGGTACTAATTTTGCCTGCTTTGTTTAAGTTCATATAATGACTTATTTTAGTCGCCATACAAGCTTGTCATTATTTTTGCTGCAAATAGAATAGCCCTCTGGCTTCTCTACATATACTTTGCAGTCAATCAGTGCATTTAAGTATTCAGTTTTTACATCCATTTGATGAACAAATAAATTATGTTGAATAGCTAATTGCATTAAAGTCCTTTCAGACAATAAATGCACTGTGGGGGAGAAAGTTTCATTATAATCTATTCCAGCTTTTTGCAAATAAACTTTTGCAACAAATCAAGCTTTGAACTGTTCATTAACAGTGTTATTAGTTTTAAAAGTGTAGACCCACTGACTTCCAATGAGAGTTTTATCAAGTTGGGGGTGTAGTTAATTCATATGTACCATTCATTTTCAGAGTGTTTATCTCTTTCCATGGCCTCACACAATTTCATAGGGTCATTGGAAGAGCTTCAATATAAGTATTAGATATATATTTTACCATATCATCCAAATTCTTAACTATGTAATATTTTAAGCATTCAGGCATTTTTTGTGATCTGCTGGGGTATCTTCTGTCAGGTATTTCCACACTAGGATTATCCCTCGAGTTATTGGCTGGATTTTACGATTATACAGTTAGACTTTCTCATTTTTTCTCCCCATGAGGTTTTCTCTCCAAATAGTTAGGGAGTAATTTAGCATTTTGGTTAACTGGAAGTAAAGAATTGTCAGATGTAGTAGGGAATGTCAACACAATCAACAAGTAAACCATTTTTGTTAGAAATAGTATCTAGTCCAATTGAAAATGGAAATGAATTTTCATTTTTTCAAACATGTTCAACATTTTTTATGAAATGGGATTTCTTTTTCCTTCTGTAATCAGTACTTTTGTGTCCAGGTTTGTGACAAGCAAGGCAAATAACATTTTTGTTTGGTGGATTGGAATCATACCATTTAGAGGGAGAATTATTTACTGGATAATTCCTAATTTTACTTCAGTAGTCAGAACTTTTATGTTCTGGTTTACCACATGCAAAGCAGGTAGGGACATTATTATTTTGTGACTTTGGTCTTGGCATTCTGAGGGCTATTGCAGTATTTTCACTGTTATTCTCCTCAATCATGTTTTCAGTTTCTATGAAGTTTTGCAATGCTTCTTTAAATTCATCAAATGTTACTAGTTTGTCTTTCTGAATAATAACAGCTGTGAACAGTTTAAATTCAGATGGAAGGCCTTTTAGGACCATGGCTATTAGCAAGCAGTCACTAATAACTTATCTTGATGTTTTTAATATATTTTCAGCATTTTCAATTCAGTATCTAAGGAAATTATTTTCAGTTTTCTGTTTGATAAATAGTGCTCTCTTAAAATTTGTAGTGATTTTCTGCCATTGTCAGAGGGTTCTCTCACAAGAGAGACATGGGTCATTAAGAAATTGAACTACCTTGGCAAACACACTTATTATTACATGAATCTTCAACATTTGGTCAATCAAATCATGCCAAGATCATTTTGTGTAATTTTGGGATTCTCATGTATCCTAAAAGCTTATATATAAGCTTTTCATATTTTGGTTTGTCAATGTCTAGACTGTAACCTATAGAATAATAGGCCATGGTTAAATGTAATTGGCAGAAATGCTGGACAAACAGAATTGACAAAGTTTGCAATAAAAAATAAGAGAAAATAAAGAAAAAACAAGGCAAAAATAATATTAAGCAAATAATATATGCAAGGCAAAGCAACAGTAATATGGCAAAATGTTTACAAACTAAAAATGGTGTTAACACATGAAAGGGGATACAAATGATCACAACATTCTGGTTTCAAGAAAGAACAGAACTAAGTCAGATGAGACTAAGAAGTGGTCTAATTTTATTGGTTAGCAAAAAATCCCAACATGCATTTGTTGTTTTGCCTATAATTGGGGGGGGGGGGGGCGTTGCAGTCTTTCCAATGTAAATTGGAACCAAAAGGATACAATCAAAACAGTTGATCTTCTGTAACTCTTTGTGAACCAACCTAAAAAAAAAAATTTTATAATTCTCACTGCAACTCAGAAGGGAAAATATTAACTTGTTTATTAAAGAGGCTGAAACTTGTTTTGTATCAGAAATCTTTACTGTGACCTGTAAAGTATTCTGTGCTTGTCACTTTTGTTTGAGATCCAAATAAAGAACCTGTTGTTAAGACCTAGGTTAAAAGGATATATAAATATTTAAATACCTTGCAAGATAAACATTTTATCATAATATTAACAGGAATTACTCAAATTTAATAATACTTTGCTATTATTACTACTTTATAATAACTTTATTCCATTTTATTGAAATACTTTGCATGAATAAAATCTAATACAATCACAAACAGCATAGATTATATATAAAGGCAGCACACACCAATACACTAATCTCTATGTAAATAATCCTGTCATTTTGAAGGGCATTATGTTAATACTGTAATATTAAATTTCAGAAGCAAGTGTGGGGTTATATCACATTAAATACATTATATGAAAAAATAAGAAAATTTAATAAAAAACCACAATCATAAAATTGAGTAATAGTGAAAATACATCTAAAATTTTTGGTAGAGTTAACATTTATATTTTAATCTTAAATTATTATATTTATTTTCTTTGAAATTTTAAACAAAAATGAATACATTGCAAAAATTCATATTTTCTGTTCTGTAAGATAAAACAATGTGCCATTATATATTTATTGGTCACAGCCTGCTCTCCTCATATATGTTGTTGCAGTAGCAGGAGAAATTACTCATTGTTAAGAAAGAATGCCTCATGTTACCCTATATTAAAAAATAGCTAATTAGGGAAAATCAGATTGCTTATATATGGTTGGTAATTTCTTGCTTCATATTAGCTTTATCAGGATATCATTAATTCAAAGGATTTAAAAAGGTATAATTCTAACATGCAGCAACAAAGGCGGTCTAAAGTTATTATGCAAATCACAAACTTCAATAACTGAAAAAGACCTGAAACCATGTTTGTCGAATTTAAAATAGTTCATTTCCACTCTGGTAAAATCTCTAATTCCTAACTATTTTTAATGGTTATTATTTGAGATATCAGGAATTTACAAAAATAGAGAACCTGAAGATATAATGCAGATTAAAATAATATTAGTTTGAAAGCTTATAAATACTTCTACCCACCCCAGATATATATGTTGTAATATGGGTAATAGAAAGGATCTAACAAATGCTGAAAAATAAGAAATAATAATTACAGAGTTAGGAGGTATATTATATATATTATATATATATATATATATATATATATATATATATATATATATATATATACTGTTCAGAAGTTATTAGATTTTTTTTTTTTAAATAATTATCACTCACTGGGTGGACTACAGATTAACTCACAGACTATTTGCTAACAAGTATAAATATTTTGTCTTTTTCTCTTGGTTAAATCATTTCCATGTTTCAAAAGTTTAGAAAATATGATATTGCAATGCTTAGCTTGTTGTTTCTGTAGTTGGCAATTTGGCTGGTATTATCCAAATGACATGAATTTCATAAGACTTGACAATTTCTACTGGTCTGTGCAGTTCTCAAGGTACCGTAATTAGGACAGCAATTATGCCATTGTTTAAATGGGAAAAATCAAGTCATCCAAATATCATATTTCACACTGTTCCCCAAAATCATACAACTCATATTTTAACTTAAAACATATGTTTTAACTTATGCTATATTTATGGGTAAAACTGCTTGATATCAGGGCCAGAGCGTTTGTAATTATAAAAAGAACAAATGCTCCTTAAGTGGCAAAACAAATATAATATACTAAGCCACTGTAATACCAGCAGATAATGAAGAAAAAATATACATAGAAGTAGCTGAAGAACTCTGGAAACAGAAACTTTACAAATAGTAAATATTTGAACAGCACAACTCTTTCTAAACATATATAGAAAATTAAAAAGAACAACCAAATTACACCAAAAATGTCATGGAAAACAGCATCAGCCTCCAACAAAGCCAAAAAATGTAAGCTTTGTCTGGAGAAGAAAATAGCTATAATCTTTTTCCAAGATCAACACAAATTACTAAAACTGTCTGATATTATCTCAAAATGCAGGCACAAAAAACTTTTACTATTTACTTAAAAATCAAAAACTAAAAGAGAATACCTTGTAAAATACCATTATGAAAATATATGCCTCATATACAATGCAGATAAAGTAACATACTTTATACAAAGCAAATAAGATAACCAATTCCCCCAAAATTAAAATAAATAAAAACTCTAAATAAATAAACAAATTAACGAACCATAAATGCACACATAAACACAAGTAAATATAATAATATTATTCTTGCTTGTGAAACTCTTTCCCAGCTTCTTGCTTTACAATCAACTTTGATGTTCAAAATTTAAATGCAACATCAGTTGACATCTTCTGTGTCCTTAATTTGTTCTTTTATTGTCCTCTTTACTTAATTTTTTTTTCTCAGATTCTTCCACACTAAGTAACCCCTTGCATCTTAGTGGCTTTATCACCTAGCTTGGAGTGAAATGATTAAAAGAAATATAATTAAAATTGTTACATCTAATTCTTACAGTCTTTCATTACTCGAAGCTGCAGCATAGGATGATACAGAAACTGATCCTGACTGCAAGACAAGTGATAGATTAGTTTGACTTGTACAATTTGGTGGTAGTAGATATCATGATGCATATCCTTTGAGAACATGGATTTCAGCTAAGAAACCAGTACTAAACAAAAACCATTTGAACACATGATTAAATTAGTCAATGAGGTATGAACTATGGTATGCAGATGCTTGGAATAAGATCACATTCAGAGATGTCAATTGGATAGAGCCACATCCTAATAACTAAGAATTTTCAAGACAAACTACAAGCAAGACAAACTACATCACATAATAAAACAGTGAAATCTGAGAGTAAGAATATGATGCTTTGAGGCTATATTAAAAGTGATAGTTCAAGAAAATTAGTTAAAATTAACTTTAATATGAACAGTGCCAAATACATCCAGTTGCTGAAGAACCATTTGAGACTAGACTTGAATGAAGGTGATATTTTTCAGCATGGCACAGTGTTACGTGTTGATAATTGTAACAAAGGAAAAAAGAATGATTTGCCAAAACACAGAGCTAAATCATAAACAAATATTTAATTTACTAAAAAAGAACACAAAATAAAATATATACAAGATATACAATTGGCTATACAAAACAGAAAACACAGAGTTACTGGTGAAGTGTTACGAGGGAGAAGGGAGAAGAGTCAAGTGGCTTTACTATGTTAGGGCTAGCGAAGTAATCTAGTTGCTATTACTGGAAATCCACAAATGTGTGTAAATAAAGATTAATTTTTTAGTTTGGTCAATGAAAATAGTCAAAATTCTATTTACCAGATTTGTTCCATGAAATTCTCTTTTGGGTTTTTGTTGGTCGGCAACTTTTCATAGAGATTCTTTCATCTGGATATAATAATCCTCGAATCAAAAGCCGGAGTTGATACTGGCAGCAATCCCTTTTATACAACTGACAACCCTTTACCAAAAACCTATTTTATAGGGGCTAACACCTAATTTGCATATTTCTAGACGTTTCTAGAATCTTCCAAACGTTCTATTTCAAATTTCTCTATTTTACAACTACTTCTTGAAAGAAAACCTTTTTGTATTAACAGGTAAGACTCAGTAGAATCCCTTACTTAAATTTTAACCTTATTGTAGAATGTCTTTTTTATAGAAATGCATCCTTGTAACAACAGCTCCATGCCATAGGTTTCATGCAACACCACAGTCTTGCAGACAAAAGTGTAATGGTATTGAAAAATAGATATGACTTAAATATTATCAAGTAAATGTGGATAGAAATAAAGAGAAGAGTTCAACAGAAGAATCCATACAATCTTGAAGATTTCTGAGAGCTCTAGAGAATGTTATCTCATAGCTGTAAAGAATTTGTAAGAATCCTTTCCTGGGTACACTGAAGCAATTATCCAAGCTAAGGGAATCCACATAAACTATTAACAATGTACAGTAAACTTTTAAAATTAACATTATTAAAATTTTATCATAAACATTTTTTTTAGAAAGCAAGATGCGAAACATTCACTTACAAGCTAGCAATTATTAGAAATTTACAATAGATTAAAATGATTGAAGATTTTTGAACAGTACTGTATGTGTATGAGTGAGTGCATGCATGCATGTGTCAAGATAGTATACATTTCATCAGTATTGTTTTTTTTGCTTAGAAAAGTATTAGGGAATTCACACCACACAAAATTGATTGGATATACAGAAAGCAGTCATGGTTTCGTCCGTACAGTGTTACTGAAATAGACAGGTCAGATCAATATATTAGTGGCTATTTTTCTATTGCAACTTTTTGATTTTTGAAAAAATAGCTTTCTTTATTTTCTGATGAAGGCTGAAAAACTGCCTAAACCAAACATTATCCAGAATATGAAGTTTTTCAATTGTCCAAAAAATTGAAATTCTAGTGCTTTTGTTAATCAACACAAAAGCAACAAGGTTACTTTGGTTAACAAAAAAAAAAAACCTTTTCAATTTTCAACATTTACAGTGGGGCTGAATAAGGGATTGTACAGCAAACAAATGCTTGTTATTCTCACTTATAGCAAATGAAAACCTTGAATAAAAATGTTATATATGTATTTTGGGGTATAGAATCAGAATCTGCACTTTAAAATTAGAAATTCATCGATAAGTGATAGTTATGCAAATTTTTATATTTTGAATAGTGGAAAAAGTGTTCGTACAGTATCAATTTTTGTATTATAATACAGTAAATTTTGGTTGTACTTCAAAATAGAAGATTCTAAAATGTTCTAGAATATTCTCAGTAACTCTATTGCAAGATTCAGCTCAAAATTGGATCATTCTGCAGTCACTGTTCACTGATAACGGTTCTAATAATGGCTAGACATAAGGAAATGACTTGTTCTCAAAAAGAGCTAATTATTAAGCTATGGAACAATGGAAAAAGTTACAGAAACATCTCCAGTGACACAAATATATCTTTTTCAACAATTGGTTCATTTATTGCAAGATTTAAAAGACGTAATACTGTTGAGAACACAGGCAGACCTGGTGCTCCCAGAAAGATCTCTTCCCAGATTACGAAGAAAGTTGATGCAACCGGTCCAAAATAACCCAATGGCCATCAGACAAGACCTTCAGAATGATCTGAGTTTGTCAGGAGTTATCGTAACTAAGCAAATGATTAGTAATGAACTATGCAGAGACAGTATAAAGTCGCACTCCCCAAGAAAGACACCACTCCCTCTGAAACGGCATAGAGATGACAGGTTGAAATTTGTGAGAGAGCATAAAGATAAGGAAAATTTTTATTGGGAAAGAGTTCTTTGGACAGATGAAAGTAAAACTGAGTTGCTCCCTGAATTATGTCTGGAGGAAAGACGGCGAAGCATATGCACCCAAGAACCCCATACCAACTGTCAAATTTGGTGGGGGTAGTATCATGGTTTGGGGCTGCTTTTCGATGCAAGATGTTGGCAAACTAGCAATTATAGACGGTAGAATGAATGCAGAAAAATATCAACAAATCCTAAGCTAAAAATTGTTCCCTTTCTGTAGAGAATTTTGGACTTCCTCCTGATTGGATCTTCCAGCAGGACAATGATCCCAAGCATACTGCTAAGAGTACAAAGAATTGGCTTGCTAATAACATTAACATCTTACAATGGCCCAGTCAGTCACTGGATTTGAATCCAATAGAGAATTTATGGCAGTTTTTGAAAAATAAGATCCGTGATAGAGGTCCAACAAACATCAAAAACCTGAAGAATAATTACTCAGGAAGAATGGGACAAAATACCTACTAAAGTATGCAAATCGTTAATTAAAGACTACAGGAAGAGATTGGTTGCTGTTGAACTTAAAGGCTTTGCTACAAAATAATAAATGGAGAAAACATGTTTTTATTCTGCTGTATGGTCATTTTTTAAACCCCTAAAAATTTAAATATTGCTATATTTTCTTAACCATGGAATATTATTTAGTTTTATATGCATACATTTTTAGTATGCAATCTGATACAGTAGATATATTCCCGTTTTGTTCATTCAATATGTCACAAATAAACATATGAAATATTTTCATGTGTACAATCACTTATTCAACCACACTGTAACACAATAAATTGAACAAATATTCATAAAAATTGTTAAACAATCTCTTTTGAAGTGTCAAACATCAGAAAATCCTTTTATAATCTCAACTGGTAAATACCAATTGACTTCTTGAATACTTACTTCATCACCTTTTCCTCTTCAGTCATGGCTTTCTGGAACTTGAGTCTCTCAGTAGGCAAACAATTCACCCATTGAGCCCACTCAACAGAGGGTTGAACATACCTGTAAGTTACAGAAATATTGATCATTGTAATAACTTAATGACATTCTATTACTTTTTATTTTATCCTTCTTTCTTTTAGTTATAATCTGTTATGCCAGAGATACATTTGATGAGAAAATTATTGAAGGAGTTGATAATTTTGGAATAATTCATTCATTCTACAGCAGAAAATGCTACTTTTGATTTTAAAAAAAGAATGTACATTGTTGTGTAGTTATATATGAATAAATCTGGTTTAACAACTGACATTTTACCTGTATTTACAGATAATAATAATATAAACTCTTGCCAACATCTTTTTAAATCATATCAGAAGCCCTAGGTTAAAATAATTATTTGATCATACTGTGGAAGTCACAGATTATAGATTAATGGAAGGCTAATATTACTGGGAGATAATTAGAACACTAACAAAATCAAGTGGGCTCAAAATGATTTCTCTGTGTTGTATCCATTATAGGCTTATATAGGCAGAATCACAGTTAAAATGATCAGTTTTGATCCACCCATAGAGAGTGATAAGATGATATTATATGAAAGAAGCCTACAGAGAGTGATTAACCACTGGTTGGAGATGTAGAGACAGTTGTAGTTAAAGGTGAGCAAGAGGCAGGGCAGTCAGAGTTCTTACTGGTCAAAGAGAAAATCTGGTTTCTTAGTCTGTTGTAATAGAAGACAGCTGTAGCAGTGAATGTGTCCCAATGATGAGACAATCACTGTGTGTATGTGTACACACAGAGAAGGATTTATCAAGCTTAGGTTAGTCTGACCCAAAGTCATAAATAATGATTGAACACATTATCATAATCCCTACTCTGCAGCAAGAAACCCTGTACAAGATATGTATGTACCTATATACATGTCTGTATGTAGCTATAGAATATGGCTGGTACTTACTGACTGTATATATTTGGATGTTTGATATCAACCAAGCGATCATGGCCAGAAGGCAAAAGTAATCTGCAGATGTTTGATTCACATTTTGCCATAGTCAACTTCATCCGTTCTTCTGCCTTTGAAAAATATAACAAAAATATTGCATTTTAAAATTGTATAAACAGAACTCAAGGAGAACAAGGTTGTCAAATTCATTCAGCTTTTGCTTACAAAGATTTGTTCTTTAATATTTCAATAACTTGTATAATGTAACAAGTTTTCTATGTATTGAATGATGATCTATTGTATGGAGTGCTTAAGGTTGTTTCCATATGAGACAGGAATAATTATAGAAATTGTTATTTTTTCATCTCTCAATAATGTTTTGTTTCTATTTTCACTCCTCTTTATAATTCTTATAATTTAAAAAATTTTGTAAAATGGTAAATAAGGATTTTCTTATAGTTGGTTCACATATTTTAATAATTTAGTAAATTTTTATAAATTTATGAATAAAAAATTGTTTTCATACATAATTATTTATAAATTAGTAAATGATAAATGTTGCATTGCATTAATTTTAATACAATGCTAATCATCACTTTTTAAAACAATGAACATTGCCGAGGAGTAAGGTCACTACCTAGGTGGGTAACTGCTTGGGAATATCAAGTGCTGTATTTTTGGATATGCATGTGGTGTAATGGATAACAGCTCAGAATATTTTGTTTTAACATGCAAATGCCATTGGGAAAAATATGAATTTATCTTTTCTCCCCCCCAGCTATGAGTTAAATAGTAGAACTTGTATCAGAAAATTATTACTATTTCCAAGAAATCAATCAATCAATAAAAACAAATAACTTAAAAACCACGACAACAGAATTCTAACTTGTAATCTTTTTACATACTACTAGATATGGTGAAAAATCACTGGCCTATGAACAGAAAGTAGTTTATTACATTAGTATATTTTTTTAAAAAAAACCCTGTTTATTATAATATGGCAATTAAAAAAATAACTTAAAATAATTTTTATAATTTACATTTTGGTTTGTATTATGATTTGATATTTATCTGCTATCAGTAAAAAAAATTAAATTTAATTAAAAAAGAAACCACAGTTTAGTTCTGTAGCAATAATCAACTATTTTTCCTTTTATTCTGTAAGATGTAAAGAACAACCTGAGAGTTTTGATACATAACAGAATAAAATAAATGAAATGCTCAAAAATGATTGAGCTAAAAAATTTGGATAAGATCTGGACTACGATTCTCATAATTTTTTTTAATCAGTTAGTCAATGAATAATTACTGAAAGGTTTAATTTTAATTATGTAAACATTTTTTTTAATGTAAGGATTAGACTATTCACCATATCAATTTCATATGGCTGGCGTTTAAGCCACCACCTCAAGTGATCAGTCAAGTCCCAATTCATATCAAGTGTTGTGCGGTCTTCAAAAACAACATGGATCCAGCCATTGCTGTAAGCCTGAAAACGTCCCAAAGATGGCACAATTGACTCTTCTAACAAAATCAATGGCAAAGGCTCTAAGATTCGATTTACTTCATACTGAAACAGAAAGAAAAGGAGCATTTTGCAAAAAGAACTTAAAAACCTGAAAGTTTGAAATACTAATAAATACTAATAATTATAATTTGTCTATAATTTTAAAAATCATCATCATTTCAAGTGCTATTTGCACTATCACATTCATTCTGAATTGCTCCTATTTATTTTCACATTTCAGTTGATCCATTCTATAGCTTTCTTCAGAAGTACAAGCTACAAGGAAAAAAATAAGAGAATTCTCTCCCCCACCACAACCCAGAAAGAAATGGCAGATAGAAAATAGTTGCTAATATCCGACTAGCTCAGCCCATCTTCAGCAATTAAATTTACACTTAATACCATTCTCAGCAACTTGTTGAATGCATGTTATTTCATCTTCATATACAAGAATTTGCTCCAATTCCTTTCCCATTTCCAAGTCGGTCAGTATATAAACCCACTATTTTCTATCTGCCATGTTTAAACTAATACTGACAGAATGAAGAAGAGATCAATAAAAAGAAATTTTAAAAAATAAAAGGAGAGAGGAGACAGATTGAGAGTAATAGGTATGGAGCAAAGAAGACGACAAAGAAAAAGGCAATAGGATGAGAAACAGCGAGGGAAAGTAAAGCAATGGGAAGGCATAAAAAAACATTGACAGTATTTAGGGGAAAAAAAAGGTGAAAAGACAGAGAGAGGGGCTGATAAAATTGACATGGAAATTTCAAGTAAATGCATGTTTAATAATGTTGAGGTACAATTACTGTGATATATTAGTTCTGCATTGTTGAATAATTGAATTTCCACACCAAAAAGAGAATAGCTTTGTGATACTATTAATAAGCAAAACAAATAAAACAAAATACTGTAAAATAAATATTCATAAAATGTAAGTTATTTGTACAAATGCACAACAATGTCATATGAAAGCATTTTGCCAGTGCTTCTGCTAGCATGCGACAGTGTCTTACATGGTTTTCAACTGAAGTGTGAAGGCGAGGACATTCCTTACAATTTTTGCTTTTTAAATATTTCTCCCTTGATTTATCCTTATTGCAATGATAGCAAACTGTCCATGGACACAAAAAAAATAGTGAAAATGTAACATCAGAAACTAAATTAAGAGTGTTACTGAAATTCAATGAATGACAGCAAAGTTTAGATTTAGAAGTTTATGATTTTTGTGACTAGTAATAGAGTGTAGGAATTTATATCCATGAACCTCTGGTAAAATTGGTTTTACTTTGCACCAATTTCAATTAAAGTATTTAAAATGTCAAGAACTATCAACAATTTTATATTGTATACATTCTGTTTACCATATATTGCTGTTAGAAAAAAGTCCTCACCTTTTCTTTATTAACTGAAGAAGGCTGTAGAATATATCAACCAAAATGTCATAATATTAAGAACAAGATCAATAGTACAAACATCTTTGGAAAAATTATATTTTATACTCATAAAATACAGATTGTGCAAAAATAGTGATTTTAAGTTTAATTTAGTATAAAAGATAAAAAATATCTTTAGTATAAAAGGTTTTCCTTTTTCATATACTTTAGTATAAAATGGAAAATTCCTAATATTTACAAAATTGTGTAAATCTTGCCACATTGTATTTAGAAGTTCATTATTATAAAAGTGCATAGTACCCATCAAAAATGACAAAATTATTTACTTATGAATCAGCACTTCTGAAAAGGACTTGAATAGTAACAAAGCATTACTTCCCAAACCTAGCACCTCTCTCATTGTTCTGAAAAGGGAGGATTGGTAGACACAGTTACCAGTATTCACAGAGACTAAGCAAATTTGCCTTTCACTTATATGCACCCCACATTAATCTGGCCTTGTATCACCTTCTGACACACACACATTTTATATATATATATATATATATCCGATGCGGTGGGAACGAAAGTAATATATAAAATATATAAATTCTAACGTTCGCAGCATTCATTCAAAAAAGAGCTCAATAGATGTAGTAGAGCGATAATTATTTATTTACTATAATTTTATCATATAGACAAAACCATTTTACTCACAACAAAGATGCAACTTGGTTTCAGTGCATTTTAACTGCACATCTACGGGTGAGGGTCGGAAATGGCTATGAACGATCCTGTTTGTAGGCAAGCCTGGATGTAAAACGTCACTTCCTTTTTCCATTTTTTGAAAAGAAAAATGTACTTAACAAAATATACCTAGAGTATCTAAGTGAAACGATAGTTGTTGACAGCAGTTTGGTGTTGGGTGGGTCGGGTAGTTAATGTTGAATGGAGTGTGGACATTCTTCCGATGATAAGCATCGGTCAAAGTTTGGGTAGGTCAACCACCTAGCGTCCTAAGGATTTAACATTACAATCTTGCTAAATTCCCAATCCCATAACTAGGAATCTTTTATAATTATATATACACAAAAAACGCTCTTTCGATTAAAAAATAAATAGTGATAACCCAAACATAAAGAAATGCAATTCAACTTTTAGAATTCTTACCGAGAAACCTAAATATAACTACTCCTAATAATTATAAATGTTAACTCGAAATTCTTTTTACCTACTAAAGTGTAATATTATCCCCTATCACTATCTTCCCTCCCCTACCTCTCAAACTTAGGACGCTAGGTGGTTGACCTACCCCAACTTTGACCGATGCTTATCATCAGAAGAATGTCCACACTCCATTCAACATTAACTACCCAACCCACCCAACACCAAACTGCTGTCAACAACAACTATCGTTTCACTTTTGTCTCAAAAAATGGAAAAAGGAAGTGACGTTTTACATCCGGGCTTGCCTACAAACAGGATCATTCATAACCATTTCCGACCCTCACCCGTAGATGTGAAGTTAAAATGCACTGAAACCAAGTTGCATCTTTGTTGTGAGTAAAATGGTTTTGTCTATATGATAAAATTATAGTAAATAAATAATATATATATGTGTGTGTGTGTGTGTGGTAGAAGTCAACTTGTAACCAAGTAAGACCATCCCCAGGACTCATAATTCCTAAACAAACATTTTGGTGATGATTTCCATGTCATTGACGACACCTTTAATGGTTCATAAGATCTACAAGCCATTCCACATTGAGTCAAGAAACAGCAACTTGTGTATCTGGATGTTTGGCTTCATGGTTCTGAGTGAGCTCACTGGCTGATTTACATACTTTCTTACAAATACTGTACAAAATGTCTTGCTGGGTATTACATTGGTAGATAAGGGTGTTTCTGTGTCCATGTTTGTGGCTAAGGAAAAGCAGACATGGTCACAGTCACCTCATAAGAAGGACACCTTTGTGTCCCTTTCAGGAAAAATGGGTGATGTCTTCCATACATCTACTAGTGCATGAGAACTCAATATAACCAACTCTATTGTTCTCAAATTTTTCAACATCAACAGCAGATTTCCCCATACCTCCCTGTCTGATGCAAAATGTTCCCTGGTTTTATTATCTACATTGACCTTTTAAAGTGTGTCCTTAAGGTTATCCTTGAAGTGTTTGCATGGCTTGCCTTGGACAGGCTCACAATACCTGTTTCAGCATGCAAGCATCACTGGTGGAAATGCTCAAAATGTTGGATATGCCTATGGCAGGTTGTCCAAGTCTGCACCACAATTTAAACTGACTTTATTCTGACATTATAACCACATAGTAAACATTTTTGTCAGATATGGTACTCTCGTGTCTTTATAAAAAAGTATTTTAAACTTGAGGTGTGCATTAGTTGTATGAGATAAAGTATTGTATTAAACCAAAAACAGTATTAATCTGATTTACTAACCTGTTAAGATTAAAAGATTCAGAATGAAAAGAGAATTATAATAAAATATTTTAAAACTTTTTTTATTCTTATTTACCTTCCAACAGACTGGCAGTGGTTGGCTATATTTTATCTGTGAAGCAGTGCTCAGAAGTCTGAAAATAAAGAAAAAACATGTCTATGAATGAAATGCTATTATTTATTTACAATGCTTTTTTAGTTTGGTACAAGGCCACAAGTTTCATGTACCCATCATTCCTAAGTAATTACCTATTCAAGTACTGATCAGAGACTTAATTCACTACACAACGCAATGGCTGCTCAATCATGTCACTAAGGCAGACACATTTTTCATTTACTAAATGATATACTTGGATTCAATAAAAGAAAAAAACATTTTTCTTTTGTGCACCATGCCTCTTCAGGACATGAGTGAACATTGTTTTCCACTACTTGTTATCCTTTTTAGCTCTAGGTAATTGATGGTTTTTCTTCTTATTGATTAGGTATCAGCAATGAATAGGTGTCTCACAGTTCAGGAGGGATGGAAAAATTAACAGCATTGGAGACTGATAACATAAAAGACACCAAATATGAAATCAAGATGAGCAAGGCGCAAACAGGACTTCCACACATGAACACTACACATAAGGGACGAATGTAGCTGTGAAACTAGAAATGCAAGCAAAGAAATAAATTTCAGGTGACACTAGGTAACACTGACACTTTAACTCAGACAAAAATACTCGGTAATGCATGACAATCACATAATATGCCCAGCACAGGTCAAGCACACTACCCACTACTACTTCTCAGAAAATGTGTCTACTTTTATTGAACCCAAACCATTAGTGATTGATGAGCAAAACTAATCATTTGCATAACTAACACTACTCAACATCCTGACTATTTTGCGGTAGGAGCTAGTAGATATTTAATTTATTCATACCCAGATATTATGGGGTTTACACAAGCTCTGTTCTTTTTTTTGCTTTCTTTTTGAAGAGACAGCACACTAGATGTTGTCTCTTTGACTGATGGTACCATTATCAGTAGTGGTAGGATGCTCAGTTTGCATTTCATTTCCATTACAGTAATGTTTGTCACTTTACTATTTTCTTTCCAAGTCCCTGTTACCCAATGTTTCCCTCTACCTGTTTTACCTTCAATAGATCCTGTGAGTGCCAAATTCTCTTAGCCCTCTTTCCTCATTATGTGTCTCAGAAATTTCAACTCTTTCTTTCATGGTACATGTGTTTTTTTTTCTTTCCATTTTCCTTAAAACTTCCTCATTGCTCTATCCCTGAGATTCAAAAGTTTCAAAGTTTCTGATACAGTTGTAAAACACCTGACATTACACTAAAACATTAGAATAGCAAATAGTTTGTACATGCTGATATTGATTCAGATAATGAAAACAAACAAGACTTACTTGGATACATAAGATTTCTGGTTCTAGAATCAGATGGGGACACTTTCATGTGAAGACTATCAACATTCATTATAAGTTATATCCTTATAGTTCCATGGGGCTTAGTGGTTACATTGAACAGTTGATTTATCCATGCCAAGAAGGTTAATGGAGGCAGATAATCATGAGGAAACACATGAGTCACTTTAACAAAACAAGATAAGGAATTCATTTACAAATTTATATGCTTGAAGTCTTTGATTTGTCATGCAAAGTTACAACTGCTTCCTTAAGTTTGCAATAATCTCTCAACTCTAAAATAGTAAGTTGTAGCTTGCATACTGTCTCCACTGGTAATGCAGCCAACAAGTGACAAAATTGCTGTTTGGGTATCCTTAACTTCATAATATTGAACTGTGTTGCCATAATTAAGAACCATGCAATTTTTACAGAAATCTTTGACAGATTTTTTCATCCAAGGCCAGTAATACCTAGATTTTAATATGCATAAGGTGAATGATATTCCTGGGGGTGATAATGTGTGCAGAGTACCAAATACGGATTTTCTGAGCTTCTGTAGTACAAAAGGTCTTGGAAATAGTAGTGACATGTCATACATTATAATTTATTTTTTACTTGTGGAGTAAGGTTTCAAACTGTATTTCAATTGTTTAAGATCTTTAAAAAATGCTATTAATTGATAATTTCTTATAAATCACAAAGAGCTATTATTACAGCATTAGCTGGCCTTGATAAACTGCTTTGGAAAATTTTATTTATAGAAATTTAGAATATTAATATATAGAGAGAGAGTGAGAAGAAATCTTTTCAATAACTTCAGTGGTAAAATATGATGTATTGATATTTTGTATAATATGCGTCTGATGGCAAAACAGACAATTTTTGTTGCTGCTCTTTTTCATGGAATTGGAAGCTACAGACGACTCCTTTTTTATCAGAGGATTTTATCCTCGATTGTTTAAGACGTTTTTTATTCTGGCTCCATGGTTAACTAATTTAGTTTGCCATGTAAAATAAAGTTTTACCTTTAATAATTCGACTTACAGTATCGAATTATTTACCTTTAAAGTTTATAGAGTTAATATTTATTTAGCTTTTAATAGCTATATTACTAGTTTTATTTATGGATGGGAAGAGGGGAGGGTGAGTGATAAAATTTTATTAGCTTCGGTAGAAATCCGTAGCTGAGATTTGTTTATATTTGAAAAACTTTGATGGTTGTTTGGTTTAACGGCATTCCAACCTTAGTGGTCATTTTATGCCGAAAATGATTTTGAGTGACTTTAAAAGAATCTTAAGTTAAATATATTTCTTGGTTTGAGTAGGCATCTTGAAGTAAGCAGCTTCATGGAGGTATATAGCTTGGTATATTTGTGTTTATTTCAATCTTTTCTAGATTTTGTTATAAAGTTTCTCTTATATATTCAAGTATTTTTGAAGGTTTTACTTGGAGGAATACTTCTTTCAGGTTTGTTTCTTTGTAGTACTTTTGGCGAGTTCGCTTCAAGTCTAAACAATTTGTCAGATGTTGTTATTAACTATAATTGATGAGCCACCTGAGGCTCTATTTCTTTGATCATTTATGTAGTTGTATGATGTATATTTTTTAATGTGAATTGAGTCTTTTGATTTTTGGTGCATTTCCTGTAAACATATGACTGCTGGGCAGAAAATGGCGATGAGAAGCACCAATTCGCAATGGTTGACCTTCTCACCCCTTATGTTCCATTGGAGGATTCTGTAAGCCATTTATTTTGAAAGCTGTTTTAGTTTGGGTGGTCGAAGAATCTGATTCTCGGTATCCATTGACTCCAAGACTTCAAATGGGTTCTGTATTTGTTCATTTTTTTTCCGTGTGTGTAGTCGAGGATTCTCTCCTTCGACATCCATTGGTTCTAAGTCTTCGAATTTGTTTTGTATTTGCTTTTCCTTTTTTTTTTGGTCGTGATTTAGATATGGATGGAAGTGTAGGTTCTTGCTTGGCAGAAGTCATTTTTTACCTTTCATTTGGATTGGGTTTG
The DNA here is from genome assembly GCA_964036315.1 of Acanthosepion esculentum. Lineage (NCBI taxonomy): Eukaryota > Metazoa > Mollusca > Cephalopoda > Sepiida > Sepiidae > Acanthosepion > Acanthosepion esculentum. The sequence continues at coordinate 139,774,526 of OZ038482.1, read as the reverse complement.
TACCCTCAGGTTTTTCTTCAATTGCTTGTTCTATTTGTTCTTTGCAATTGTTGTTCTTTTGCTTTGAATTAGGAATGGATATTGCCATTGATTTTGTTGTTATTTCTTTGGTCCCTTCCTCTTTGTTGGGCTGTTTTATGAGAGTGACTTTAGGTTTTGTTATAGCTGGTTTGATTTCTTGTATGAACCTAGGCCAGTCATTTGGTCCCAATTGTAGTAGTTTCTCTGCTAACGCCTCATATTTATCTTGTTTGGTTGTTGTTTCTCTTGCAACCTGTGAGTATGTTTTCCCTTTCATATATCCCTCCACTATTCTACGAGCCTCAGGGAAGGAGATGTTTTTGGTGTGTTTCACAGTCATAATTTCTTTTTCTTTTTTGAATGCATCACATTCTCTTGAGTAGGAGGGGTGATCTCTTCCACAGTTTGCGCAATTAGTTGTTTCTTTACATTCATTTGTAAGATGGCCTGGGTCTCTTCGTCCACATTTACTATCCTCATGGTGGCCATATTTTTGGCAATTATAGCATCAAAGAGGGTTAGGGATAAATTGTTCCACCCTTTCTATATTATACCCAATCTTTATTTCTTTCGGTATGATCAGTGTGTTGAAAGTTAAAATATATATATTTATTTCTATTATTTTTCCTTCCCTTTTTATAGAAACCCTCTTCACATCAATTACTCCTAGGCCTTTTAGTTCTGTTTTAATTTCCTCAATTGTGCATAATGTGAGTTCCCTGCTTCACACTACTCCTTTAGAGGAATTTAATTTTTGATGAGGGTAGGCTCGTATTTTCACATTATGAAAGTTGGTCATTTTCAGGAGGGAGGTGGCATGTTTCTTGTTCTCTACCTCTATTAGTAGTGTTTGTTTCGGATGCTCTTTACTGTTTTAGCGGGAACATTGGAGGATATTACTTTCTGTATCAGAAAAGGGGATAATTTGGTCAATGGAGTCTCTTCCATAGATTCTAATATTATGAATCTGGGAAAGTTTTCCATAATGTTATGGTCCTCCTCAGAGTCAGAATCCATATGTGGTCTGTTAATGCATTTATTTGGAAATTAATTTGCCTGAGGGGTTTTGTTTGTGTTTTTTTTCCATTTAAATGTGTCATCTGATTCTTTGACTGTGCTCCCCACCCACCTATCCATGTCGGAGCCCACAATTGGGATCTGTCAAGGGGGAAACCCTATCGCCTTGACGGATCAGGGACTACACAATCAGTATACTCATCAGCGTGAGAGACCCAGAGCACCTGTCACATCACCTTGTTCACCACCCCATAACATCAGTGCACAAGTGGATGGTTTGCAGCCATGTCTGGGCCTATGGGTCTCAACATTGACAATTGACCCTCAGTCAGCACCTTCTAAAATCTACTGTTTAGTTACTTATAGAAATTTGGAGCTTAAGTATTTTGATAGATGGTTTTTTTTTTGGTTTTTTTAAAGTTTGTTTGGGAGTAGATGTTAGGGCTTGACCTGACCTGACCAGCCGATTGATCGGATCGGGCCCCTCTGACTGCCCGTCTAGTCCAGGTAAAGGCCAAAGTGGTGTGTTGCAGAACCATGACCTCTTTGCACCCGGATCACAGTCTGCTCAACCATCAGGATCCCATCCCCAGACATCACGGGTCACCACCCATGGCCAACAGAGTCCCCCACCCCTTGGGGGACTTTTATCACCTGCAGAGGTTCAGTTGGCGTATTCTGAAGCCCTGCCAACACAGCCGAAAAAACTTTGAAGAAAAGATTTTGTTAGCTTCGGTAGAATTCCAAAGCTAAAAGAAGTAATTTAATTCCCAAGAAGGGGAATTATTGCATTTATTTGTTTGTTGACTCGGAGAGTCAACGTTTCTTTTTGTTTGGCAGAGTCGTTTGATGTGGGGAAATTCTGCCCCTATTCACATTCTTTACTTTAAAATAAGATTTAAAATATTTTAAAGGATATTCTTCATGGAATAAGAAGATTTTAAGATCCTAGACTAGGTTAGGCTTTGTGTTTTATAATTTACACTTTCAGCTCCTGAGGAAGTGAAAAAGAATTTCAAAAGAAATATTTGAAGAAAGAAGAAAGAACATAAAAGAATCTGAAGAAATTGAATTGACTGTTAAAAAATGTTATAACAAGATGTGTTTATTGTAAAGAAAAAGTTGAAAGAAAAAAAAGGAAGAGATGTTTGAGTTGTCAGCTTATAGAATGAAACATTCTATAGACTGACAACATTATTTATGTAAGTAAAAATCCTTTTGTTTATTTTTGTTTGTTACCCACTTAGCATATGGAACAATATGCATGTAATTTTTGATTTGTTAAAATAAATATTTATCTGTGAACAGTATATAGTTGTTTTTATGTAATAATTTTAAGATTGCTTGCTTCATTGAGTAGTTTTGTTGTTACTTTCTTAAGAAGCTGAGAACAAAATTAGCAGTTTAGTCCTGTGTATTAATATATTTAATTATAATTTAAATATATTAATTTAAGATCGCATATGGGTAAAACTTAAATTTAATTGAGAATTTAAATTTGGGTTTTTAACATCACTCAACACCGACACACAAGAGACTAATTTAATTTTTCTTCACTGTCTGCAACAATATCTGTCTACATTTCTGAGATGAGGTATTATAATTACTTATATTATTTACATTATTCAGACTGTTACCCTCATCTTCATTGCCATATTCCCAACATTTTGGCTGTTGTATGCTCCAGCCTTCTTCTGGTGATTGGAATTTCTCGAGGACACATGGCCTGGTGGATAAAAGTGTTCGCTACATCTAGTGACTAGACCCAAAAATTTGTGAGTTCAATAGTTGGCCACAGCAGTAGTAAACCAAAACTTGGAGAGTTGAGTTAAAAGGAAATAACTGAGACACGTGGAACTAGAATAATCTACCCCAATGGACAAAATAAAGGGTTTGATTCAAAATTTCAATTACCTGAAGAAGGCTTGAGCCTACAAAGGCCAAAACGTTGTGAATATGCCGATGAAGATTTTGTGATGTCAATGCACACTCGTTGCCTCTTTTGTAATGTCAACTAATACTCATCACTTTCGTAATCCTCATTGTAGTACGGATTTTGTAATTGCAGATACAACTATAGTAATGCTGTTGAATAATACTGGTGTCAGATGCCTTCGAATAACACTCACACTAATAGCACTTGCTTGATAATACTTGCTTGAAAAGTAACCACCAAATAGTGATTCAAATAGTAATCTGTATAGTGATCACTAAGACACCACACTTATTCCCATATATACATTTCCTTTACCATCACATGATCTACTTATTCAAAATGGGATCGCCTGTGTTTGCTCTCTGGTGATCATTTGAGTGTTGGCAGAAACAATTTAATCCAATATAACACCTCCCCTTTGAGATGACTTCCTCTCGAGTCTATACTTTTTCAGCTTCAGTTCAATAATTAGAAATTCTGTTGTCAGCAGCAACACTATTCCTATATAACAGGTAAGGATAACAGACCAAATAAGGTAAGTAGTCTGCAATAATATTTTCATGCCCTCTCATATGAAAAACATCAGCAAAGCTTATAAAGCTTTATGTTGTCTGTCAGAAAAAGAAAACAAATCCTTATCATAACATGACTAGTCTGAACTGTGAGGCAACAAAGAATATACAAAAATTCTTAAACAATCATCATCCAACCCAAATGATGAAAATAGGTTCTTTATACTTGAAAAACTGGTATAATACAATCTTCTGTGAACCACTGTTAAATGCAAATACTTACATCTAGCACCAGATATATGCAACTGCATTAGCAAGCTCCCTTATACTTTCCCTCTCACACATGTTTATGTCATGTTGTTTTACATTGTTGCATTTAATAAAAATGGTAAAAAATATTTTTGCACCCTTCTTTTCATTTCCTTTTAGTACCTATTATTTATTCTTGTTTGGGAGTTCTTTGAGGTAGGGAGCTGTTATAAAATAACAAGCCAACATGCCCATGAATAAAAATCAGATTTCCTTTAACTACCATTTATAAATTATAATATTATATAATGAAGACATTTTTTGAATCATGCTAAATTTGGTACATAACCAGTAAGGAACAAACTCATAGTGGTTTGCAAGACTATCAGAGCGGGAGAGAGAGAGAGAGAGAGAGAGAGAGAAAAAGTGTGAGAGTGAAGTACTCACCTGCAGCCATAATCTATAAGCCGTGCAACAGAATAAGGATATTTGGAGGAGAGCAGGGGTGGTGCCTTTACAGAATGAACTTGCTCAACAATCTGAAAATAAAACAAAAAGAAGTAGTTTTAAAGATGTCACCAAAATTTCTCACCTAATTTTACCCCAGTTTTTAATGAATTCTTTTTTTTAACTATTATTTTCATCTTATTTTCAGCTAATGATTGTTTTTGCTTTTTTTTTTTTACTTAAATGTTCTCTGCTGAAGAGTTTTGCAAGTCATCTTTTTATCAATAACTTAACCTGGTGTTGTCAATTATTCCCCCTTGTAATGTTATGGCATTTTTTTCTTGAGAGTCATTCAATTTTTTTGATTATTGGTCTAGTATGTTGTCAAATAGAGGTGGATAAACACATGACACAAAAATATTTTTTATTTAGCTTTGTCTGCCATAATGTCAGTAACAGAACACCCATAATGCTCTAACTCATTAGATTAACAGTCTATCATACAAGTTTGTTAATGAGGGAAAATAACAGTGGGGTGGTCAGATCAAAATTCACAAATCCAGTGCCAAAAAATCAAAAGGTCATAAATCAGCCATCCAAGTCCAAAGTCAAAAATACCAGGAGCATAAATCAAGAGGTCAAAAATCCATATCCACAACTGCCTACTTCCCCAACAAAGAACAGAGTCAATGTCCCTGTTGTCCTAAGTAGCATCTTTATTGGGGTAAGAAAGGCTGTGATTGGTCGAGACTGATATGCAAGCACAAAACTTAGAATATTTTGAGGCTTTACTAAAGTAGACCTAATCTGCCTATATTTCTGAGATGAGGTATTATATAGATGATTTAAATTTTTTAGACTATCGTCCTCATCTTTGTTGCCATATTTATTACAATGTTTTACACTCCTTCCGGTGGTTGGAATGTCGAACTGAACCCTTTATTTCGCTCACTGGGGTAGACTGTTATAGTTCCACGTGCCATGTCTAATGGAAATCAGTTATCTCCTGTTAATTCCCCTCTCCAAGTTCTCCACTGCCATAACCAGGTATTGAACTCACACTTTTTGGATCCTGTCACTGGATTTAACTAACACTTTTATTCACTGTGTCATGTGTCCTTGAGGACATCTGTGTGTGAATTTCTGGATATCATAAACCTAATGTCTTCAGCAGCAATTTTTACCAGAGCTCATATTGCAATTTTCATTATTATTGCTTTTCTCTGGCACTCCTTATTACTGGTTCCCATATTGTATTCATTTCTATGCTTGGTCGGTTCAGGAGATTTTTGTTGCCTAGCATGTGTGTTGATTCCTTAAGTTTACAAATTTTCTAATGATGTTCTTTGTCTATGATTTCAACCTGATCTCACAGAGGGCAGTGATCTCTGAAGAAGGCCGGAGTGTACAATGGCTGAAACATGATAAATATGGCAATAAAGATGAGGACAATAGTCTGAATAATGTAAATAGTGCTTGATAAATAATACTGGTATGATGATGGTTTGGACCTCATTCAAAGTGTAGGTGGAAGTCATTGTAATGTAATCAAATTTGATTGAAATATTCAAAAATATACCTGAGTCAAAACCTTGATTTGGGGATATTTGGCCCAAATCCTTAATAAAACCATGTAAAATATCAAATATCATATTTATGCACTGAAATATTTAACCAAATATGAATCATGGAATAGATGGGAACACAAAATCTTTTCAGTACATCACAAATATGACACTTAATGAAATCAATAAGAATGACACCAATGCCTTGTATTCATTGTTACATCTGTGAAGTGTATCCTTCAACTCTTCACAACTTTGTGTTGTATAACCTTCTGCTTTGCAATGGGAGCACTGTAAACATTCACATACTTTCAAAACCATGGGGTCACTTTTGTCCCAGAGTCTGTTTATATGATACTGCCTCAGAAACTTGCTGTTTGCTTTGATGCCACACTGTAAAATTCAGCATTTCAGAGTTGTCATTCTCTTCAATAAGTTCAGGACTGTGAACAAGTACAATGTGAGCACTGGGATTAATCTCTATCCATGGAACTGATTTGACAAAAAGAAATGTGGTATGACAAAATTCTTTGTACTTTGCAACATTTACCTTCTTACTAGAGTTAATGATGGTGAGAATGACTGCCATGTCGAGAATAATTTGGTCAATTTTGGACTTCAATTCAGTGTTATCAATTCCATGTGTCAACAAAGTCCTATTGCTGGTGCTAAGCACGACTTGCAATGTTACCTGTTGTAAATGTGCCTCTATGACCTGTTGGATCAGGTTTCTCCAAAGTGATCAATGTTTCTTCTTTCACTTTGGCATGGATCTGCATTTTTGCCCATTTTAAAAACTCCAAAGTTCTGGAAACATGGTTCAATACATCAAGTTTTGCTTCAGACCAATTATAATGCGCTGCAGTTGCATGATAGCATATTTTAAAGATCCAACCGAAATATCAAATAGATTGTGTAGAGGATGGAGGTTGTTAATATCTTTGGTGGTAATAGGATCCTGGGTGGCATGTTTACGAACATCGTAATCACCAGTTTTACAATTTTCTGGATGATGAACCACGGTTTCGCAAATGGCAAATGTCTGTTCCAAAGAGCGATCAATTTTGAAACGAGATGAGATGCAGTCAGCATTGTTACATTGTTCTTTACTGTATGTGCATAGACAGCAAAATGCACCTCCCAAACCAGTGACATAGCTGTGAAACTTACCGTCAACCATACACATGTCTGAGTATGAGAACAAGTGTTTTTGCTTACTTCAAGAAAGGATAAAATGAACAGGTTCAGTCTGTGACATCATAATTCCAGTGTTTGGGCAGTGGGCACAAAAAATGTATGACAACCTCCCCAGTTTTCTTAAATCATTGCATGACTGGTAGTCCTGTATTAAGGGCACCATGCAACAAAGGCAACTTTCTTCAGTATTTTTGTCACACAAAACTCACCAAGAACTTCTTGTCTTTGCAAATTCACCATAGAAATACTGAACAACATCAATCTCCCGAGGAAGTATTTGACTTCCTGTTTGCTCATGAAACAGGAATGGGCCTTCAATACATTCCAGTTTCTCAACTTGCTGTTGTAGACAAGAATACTTGAATGTACACTTTTTATTATGAAATTGAGACTGAGGGGATCCCAGGAGCCAGTTCTGAGGGCTAAAATTGGGCCAAAATACCATGAAATGGAGGTTTCATGCCCTAGATAACCAGATATCAACTTATAAGCACTAAAAATGGATTCAGCACCTTCAAAAACATATAGATAGAAGTCTTGGTCTTTACATTTAGCCAAAAATTAGACAAATTATATCTGTTTTTGTATATCCGAGACCCCTATTTGATACTATTGAATACATTTTAGTAATGTTCCCAAGAGTAAATTTTTTTCAATCAGACATTTTCAGAAAGATTGCCAACTCTCAGTTTTATATTGTAAACCTTTAAAAAATTCATCTGGGGGCTTTTTTGCAATCATTCCTTAAATGTAAACCACTCGACCCAAATTTGGGGCAAAAATGTGTATTGTTCAGGCTAATTTCTGCAAAAATTGCTAAAACCTAGAAGAAATGACTAATCCATGCAGATACTTCAATCTTGTGTTTCTGTAGACTTCAAAATGCCTTAAAATGGAGGTATTGGAGACATTTTAGCAAATTACTGGCCAAAACTTAGGTCACAATTTTCCAAACAAAATCCTTTCATGATAAAGTTTGCTTGGCAACCCACTGTGAATTGTTTTGTGTAGGGTTGCTCGAATTGCCATTGCCTGTAGATTTTTGTTAAGTTCAATTCTAATAGCAGGAACATCATTCCTAATCAGGATTGATGCACCTCCATTTGTTCAGAGTCCTTCCTCATGGGTGTTGTGGTATTGTTCATAGTTTTGGGTCTTTTAGTTGTTATTTTTCTGCAGGAAGGATTCTTGTAGACAGACTATAGTGTTATTTTAAGATTGTAAGTAATATAAGAAGTTCATTGAAATTGGGTTTTAATCCACAGAAATTCCACTGGAGGTTTTTGTGACCCATAGATGTTTTTATATTTCGGGGACTTGTAATCTATTTTAAATGAGTTTAGTTATTTGTATTTATCTCAAAATGAACCAAGAGTTGATGCTAATTGTTTCACCATTTTTCTTGGAGATCCTGCATATATTGTTAACACCTTGTTTATTGATGTTGGTTTTTATTCCATCTAAGGTGCAGAAACAGAAATCCAAGCTTCTGACTACCCCTTTTGAGGTGCTCAGTTATAGGCCTTTATTTTAAGATGGTAGAAGGGTCTCTTTTTTTAGGAGTACTTCTAAGTTTCCGGAGTGACTTCTATGAGCAGAGTATTATTTTTTAGTTTCTTTACAGATTTTGCTTCAACCATGGTGAAGAGAACTTTTCAATGATAAATAATGATAGTTTGGTAATGGGCATATCATCAGTTGATTCCAGTATTATGAATTTGGGGAAAAGCAGTAGTTGATTGTTTCAAGTCATTATCTGTAGATGTAGGATGTAGATGCTTGGAAGTTTTTAGGTGACATAAGTTTTGTGAATTTCATTATTTGTGTTTCCCACCCACCATGGATCCCAACAATGGGTCCTGTCAAGAGGGAAACTCATCAGCCTTGATATGACTAAGGATACACAGCTAGTATCAGTCAGTTACATGACTGATGAGGCAAATTTTTTCCCACAGTAGGTTGCCATTTCTTTCTACAGTAGACCAGTTGCCATCCAAGGCTATAGAACCTGGTGTTATCCATAGCTAGGGGGAGAAGAGGAGGATTAATACCTTTCCGAAGGGTATTAGCACGTAAATGAATGTAATGGATCCGACTGGAATTCGAACAGAGCTATCCGATTCCTCAATCTGAGCTACTATCCATTACACCTCCTAGCTAGTATACTCTGTCCAAAGGAAACTGAGCACCAGTGTGATCATTAGTCTATCTATCCAAGTATAGGGAGGTATCAGGGGTAACACCGTCATGTCAAAGTTTTTTGTTAGGGCATAACAAGCCAACAGATTTGATCAGGCTTATCTAACTGCTTGTTTAGCCCAAGCAAGGGCCAAAGTGTTGTGCTACAGTCCATATGACCTCTTATACACCTGAGACATCAGGCATTATGGGTCACACACAGCAAACAGTAGCCTCATTGACAAGTTGGGGAGGCTACTCTCTGCAGAGGTGCATGGTGTATTCTACAGTCCCAACTGATAGGGTTAAGAAATGGGTTAGAAAACAATAAAATTCTATATAAATCACATTACCAGAAACATCTTGCTGTGAGAGAGGCCCTATATATAAAACATCTCACTCCCACTATCAATTTTTCTTATTCAACAGTGGGAATAATGAGTTGAAATTATTAAAAAAAATAGAAACACATGAAGCTCAAAATAAATGCTTCTACTAGTATTCAAAACACACAAAAAATACATCTTAAACAGCTAAACATGAAAATAAATTGACAACACCTAAAACAAACCCCCTTGAAAATGGCTAAAAAAGTGGCCCAATTCACTTGGGGCAATGGGCAATACGGAAAATGTTTGCACTCCCTTACTCCCACCAAACGGGAAAATATAAGAATGCTAAAAAAAAAAAAAAAACTAAATAAAAAAAATTGATTAAATTTTCCTTGTCTGTCATATGCAACAAAACATGTTTAAAAGAAAGGTTGCTGTTCAAATATATATATCTATAATGTATGACAAAGTGGGAAAAATTTTCATCTGACACATTCGTCCAATATATATATATATATATATATATATATATACACACACACACACACACACAGAGTGTATCAAAAATTCTTTTATAAACTTTGATGGCGGGTTCCTTACACCAAAACAAGGTAAAATGTCTATATAAATATATGTCTAAAAGGCCATCATTATACCTCAACACAGCAACTCATAACAAATGTTCAAAATGTCCTCTGCTTGTTTCTACACACACATGCACCCATCGGAACATTGACTGGCAGACCTTTTCAAATACTCTCACATCGTGTCTAATGGTTTCGCAGGCATCCATGACACAATCAAACATCTCTGCATTATTAATGTCTAACACATAAAGCAATTTTTTTTTTAGGTAGCCCCATAAATAAAATCCAAAGGACTGAGGTCAGGGCAATGTGCAGGCCATGAAATCAGTCCTCTCCTATCTATCCATCTTTCATGGTAGATGTCAATTGGTGGAACATGAAAAATGTAACTAAAATGTGCTGGAACCCCATCATGCATGACTCACAGGCATTTTCATATTAGCAGAGGTACATCCTCTATCAGGTCTGGAAGCATGTTCAAAATAAAGTGCCTGTATACAGCTCCTGTAAGACATGCTGGGAGAACATATGGACCTACCAGAGAGTGAATTATGAGATATGTTTAGTCTCTCAGGTTTTAAAAGTTTGTCCATCCTTCAGTTTACTCCATTTATTAAATTGTAATAAGAAACAGAACTAAAGAATTACCTTGATGAAGGCTTTAACAAACAGTAGTCCACAATGAGGCCAAGTGCAAATATGAATACACAGAATACAAGTAAAAGAGGATATGTATATATAGTACAGCAAAAAGGGTTAGGGTCTTCCAGAAGAGTCCAAATAAAGGGAAGTTAATGCTTATGATACACACATACATATATACATCGAGATCAATATCCACTGCATGAAATGTTATTAATAGTTATTAGCTGGATTTTTGTCTGAAGCTTTCATTCTATAATGTTCATAATAATGATAATTACCAGTGAATTAAGTGCTTTGACAAGGAAGGGGATTATGTTGTAAAATGAATATTTGTGGTGCAAAATATACTTTTTTCGCACCATTAAGCTATGGACTTACTGATGCATATATATATATATATATATATATATATATATATATATATGATATCGACAATGAGGACAGAGAAGTCAACATTACACAGACTGGCAGTTTCAAACTTTATGTAATCATCAGGCCATATATATTTTCACTACAGACTCAAACAGTAAGTGTGTGCAAAAATTCCCAGAACCCACTTTTTGAAAACTAGAGTGAATATGCATAAAAAAGACTAGATTTTTAAAATAAAAACACTATAAAATTTTGCGCAAACCAAATAGATATAATAAAATTTTAAAATTTATAAAATATTTACCTGTCCACCAACAAAGCTAATATGAGAAAAATAATGTCCTGAGAAACCTTGAGAGATAATCACACTGCCATCACCTGGGTAAATTTCCAATATGATTAAGTTAGATAAATAGATAAACCTATAAGAAAGAAAAAGAAAAACTTCAAAACAACTCTTATAAGAAAATAAATTTTCCAAACTTAGAACATTAAAAATGATAACAAATTACTATTTCAATACCAATATATTATGAATTCATGATCAATTGAATAAATTATCTCAAGTTAATTGAGTTATCTATTTTCCTTATTAAATTTTAATTAGATTTCTTGAGCTTACTGCATTTTTGTCACAAATTTCTCTATTATATACTCTCTAACCATTAAAGTAGCATGAAGTTAGAATAAAAAAAGTAGATTCAAACTATGCCTGAATTCACATTCCATATCCTAAATTTTGTGTTTATTTTAACGTCACATATTAATGGTTTGAGGTGTTTTGTAAGTTGTAATTAAAAAAACAATAAAATTTTGAAAAAAATGAAACTACAAACAGGAACTTAAAAAAATATTAATCCACAAGGAAAGGTGGTCTAGAGAGAGGAGAGCCACTACCAAATTATCATAAGGATAGTATATCTCCCTTTGATACTGTCATTCATAATGGAATCCAACTAAAGAATTTTAAATTTAGTGGTATTACTTTAAGATTTACACTAGAGAATCTTTATAATCTTTAAGAAATCAATATACTCATGTGCTAGTAAAATTCAAAATACTTTACAAACTTTATTGCAGCAATACTGAATGAAAGAATCAGCCATATATTTCAAAGTATTAATCATTGAGTTATCACTCAAGGTAGACATAAAAGAACATTAACTTTGTGGTGGAAAATAACACCATAGAAAATACAAACAGTAGACCAAGTTCAAATTTCACCTGAGGTAGTTTATGCTCATTTTACACAAATGCTCTTGGGAACATTACGAATCCACTTCTCCCAAGGATTACTCTCTCTCCCAATCAATTGTTATGTAAAGATATGGGCATCACCATATAACCCCCATTGACCCAATGAATACCACGTAGAATCCAGTATTGTACTCTGATGATCTACTAGTATGTGGAATAATTTGATTTTTTGATGCGAGTGGTGACCAAAACTCCAGCTATAGATAAAAAAAAGCAAATTAGACTGGGCTCTCTAACCTATAAAGACAATGAGAAACCACTTCACTACCTTTACCAAGAACAATCATGGCTGTTAATAGATTTTTAAAATAAGCAGTGGAAGCCATGATCATCTACATTTTGAAGGGACATAGCAATTAAGAATGAGACCACATAGAGGAAATAAATCTACAAAGTATACAGAATAAAAAATTGAAAAACAGTCACAATAAAACTGTTAGCAGAAGAAAACAAAACTATCTGAGTTACTGAATAGGCCTTCAAGAGATGCATTAAATATGTGTTTTCTCTCAGACCTGCCAGCTTATTTTTTTGTTAGTAGATATGAAACTAAGTGTAACATATCTACAAATAGTGTAGATTTTACCATTAAATAACTCAATAAGTGATGAGGATTGGAATGCAAATTAACTTGTGAAGTTAATGTGAAAAGACTAGATAGTCAAGTAACTTGGATTTTATTAGCATACTGGAAGTATACTGATGTTTGATTTTCCTAGTGGACTGTTGGAGAAACAAAAATAATTTTTTTTTTTTATAAGCTTTTCACCCCAAGCAAGTCTGGAAGCCACTAGCACACAAGGGGTTACAGAAGGTTTGGAGGAAGAGCAGATAGGAGTGGTAAAGGAGAGGATGTGGAGAAAGATAGTGGATCGATCAAGGCAAGGGGGCTACAGAAGATTCGGAGCAAGAGCAGATAGGAATGAAAGGGGAAAGGATGTGGAGAAGGGAAGTGGATAGATCAAGGCAACTAGAGATGTCGATTGACGTTACACTTAAATAGTTGGAGATTATATTTGTCAGGGAAACAGGAATAAGGAAGGGAGTTCCATTGGCGAGATGTGCGAGACATGAAGCTATTGGAGTAGAAGAGATGTCTACATCTAACAGTTTCAACGGTGAAGGGGTGGGAACGGGATGCCAGCCTCGTAGGACGTCTAAATTCATGAGGCCTGGGAACCAGCGAAAGCAGCTCATCGGAGCAATTACCGTGAAAGTATTTGTAAAAAAGACAGAGCGAGGCAATGGCGCGTCTGTGAGAGAGCAACTGCAGACGAGATGACACATCACGGCCAATTACATTGCATATCCATCTCTGGATCTTATCAAGAACCCTGAGGCAAACAGCAGGGGCTCCAGACCATATATGGCAGCAATACTCCATGCAAGGGCAAATGGTTGATTTATAGATTTGGAGGATCGATTCCGGTGAGAAAAATTTCCTGGCTCAGCACAGGGAGCCAACTTTCCTTGCAGTGGATGAAGCAATTGACTCGATGTATTTGTTCCATCTCAGGTCAGCGGACAGTGTGAGACCGAGCAGACGCAGAGAGGAGCTCTCGAGAAGTTGGTCTTCAGACATTCTAATGGGATGCAGGGATGGATCCCTGTGGTGGTTAATAGAGAGCAGTTTTGTTTTAGAGGCATTAAAGTTAACCAACCAATTCTTGCCCCAGTTCACAACCAATTGTAGGTCCTTTGAGATGAACTGCCAGGTTAACTTTGTCAGCATCACTAGATTTGTTTTTGAGGCAGGAGTAAATTGTGGTGTCATCCGCGTAGATGCCGACTTGGAATCTATGGCGTCAGGAAGATCATTTATGAATATGAGGAACAGAGTAGGGCCTAGGATGGAGCCTTGAGGAACATCTGCATCAGTGGGATAGGAGCTGGAGATGAATCCATTGAGAACGACCTTCAATTCACGGTTTGACATGAATGAATGTATTAGGTCAAACAATCGACCTGTAATACCATAACCCTGAAGCTTGCAAAGAAGGCTGGCATGCCAAACCCTATCAAACACTATGAAGATGTCTAGGGCCACGGCACGAGCTTCACCGCTATTATGAATAGCTTCGGAGACAAATTCAGTGATGGCCGTAAGCACATCGGCTGTAGATTGGGCAAAGCGGAAACCATACTGCTTGTCTGAGAGCAGATCATGGGATATAAGGTGATTAATCACTTCAGTGTTGATAAGGGCTTCGAAGACTTTGCCGAAGAGGGAGACTGATAGGACGGTAATTAGAAGGGTCGGAGGGGTCACCAGAGTTCTTAAAGACAGGAACAATGGATGAGGACTTCCAGCAGTCAGGAAAACAAGACTCCTTAAGGCAGTAGTTGTATTATAATAAATTGAATTATCACCTGGAATTGACTGGGTTTGCAACTTATGACAACAGTGCTTTAACTATTAGGATTGGGTGAAACAAAAAAAAACAAAAAAACACCTACTCTTTGCCAACACCCCCACTGGAAAAATGATAATTGAGATAACCAGCTGGCTCATGCTAAGTTGAATCTTGGACCAAATTCAATAACAATGTTATTTTCTCATGCTACCCATCATTCTGTCTTATGTTAGGGTTAAAAATTCATCAGTGAGAGACTGAAGGATAAGGTCATCAAAACCCTTCCTCTGTTGCTATGATCATATGCAAATCATCTTGTAACCAGATGCCTGAAATAAACATATTTTCCATAAATACAAGACATTGCCAGCAGATCAGTAGAAGAAACAAAGACAATCCCATTGGAAATTGAAACAGAGCATTCAGGCAGGCACAAGCAGTTGGGATGAAATATAGCAGAATAGAGGATAATTTCATCAACTAGTGGAATAGTTGGAGGCTAAACTTCTTTGTTTGAATTGTTGAACAAACTACCAGTCATTAAACCAGGGAAATACTGTAGTTTTTTCAATATGAATTGAATAGAGGAAAAGGACCCAAGAAAAATATATTTAATCAACAAGCAAAGAATATATATATGACAAAATCAGTTCATGAGAGAAAGTGGGGTTTTGACTTACAGTTTCAGTAGACAGCTCAGAGGATGATTCCTAGTGGAATCTAAAAGTTCATAAGGTAGGAATATTCTCTCTGTAGGGGAATGATGGTGTGATAAATCAGAGTCTTTGGATAATGTGAATAGAATCCTGGAAAGTGTGTGATGTGAATAGGCTGAGTTTATGATCGCAGGAATCTTCATCCGGGGTTGAGGGATCAGCATCGAGTTGATAACCGTAGGGAAAGACTGGAAAGACCTCACATGTATTTCAGATCTTGGGTGATGAAGATTAATGAGTTGAGTTTTGGTGGGGACCAGTTGGAAGTTTCAGATGTCATTCGGTTGATTCTAAATTAGTTTTTTCATCTGCTACGAAAAGATATTAAAAAATTAACTGCAACGTATATCAGATCTTTCTTCACTTGAAGACGTGTCAAATTCAGGGTGTTTTTACCCAGTTCTTTATGCATAGCAAACAAGGGTTTCTTCTTTGTTTCCCTTCAAACTTTTATCATCTTCGTCTTTTCTTCTTCATGGAAGTCGAGAATGACCAACCAGCCGATTCAGCGAAAACCTACAACTCTTTGTATCCATCAATCTGTATAATTATTTACTTGCTGCTCCACACAGCAAGATGTGGCACAAGGCCAAGTTTAAAATGGGGTAACCGAGCCCGTAGGTTCAGGCAAAAATTTTCTATAGACAACATAAAAATGGAGTCAGTTTCCCGAGACGAGACTCTGCCCTTCGGCAGAGCCTCATTTGGGGGATACCCTCTGACATTTCTGTGTCAAAAAAACTTAAGGCTGGGGAATATATGGACACTGGTCACATTATAAATTTAGCATGGGCGATCATCTCATGTAAGCTGTTAGGCTGATCTCGAAGCTCACACTGGATATATCTGACAAAAATAGATATATAGTGCATTTTAGCAGGAAGGAAAATCGGGGAATATTAAGAAATACGTTTTTTGCTCGTGGCTAAGTCTTGACTGTTAATTATACACTTTCACTCATGAACTGAAATAAGAAAAATGAAATTACAAAAATGTACTTTTGCTCCTCGGTACTTTACGTAGCCAGTATGCTTGTAAAATATAATTAAATAAAGATTCAAAAGATGGTATGACATCACAATATACATACACACATATATATATATATATATATATATATATAAAATAAAATCAAACACATGAAAAAGAGACAAAACACTGCACTCTAATGTGATTTAAACTGCTAGGTCTCATCAGGTGGCTGGGTAACAAGTGCTCCTCAAGCCACACCAAACTACTATTATCATACTCTGGCACCGGAAGTCAAGAAGGAGGGGAGGTGTGAGCAAAGGAAAAAAAGAAAGAAAATAATAAAAAAATTTTTATTTTTCTTCATCTGGGGGTCATATAAGCTGAGAACATTCTTGTTTACATGTCTACATTTAGACATTATTTCTGTTCTCCCATTCAATAACTCCCCACTATCTTCATAAGTGGCTATCACCAACTTCTCCTCCTGACACAATCTACAACTGCTACTACTTTTTCTGCCAGATTTTGCTCTCCTCAAAATTCTCCACTTTATGCATGGAATTTAAACGTGTTCTTCTTGACATGGTCTGCCAGCTTTGCATTGATGGGATATTTGGTTTTCATCACTCTTGGTACAAGCCCTGTCCTCAGATTAACACCAAAACACTCTAAAATGTTCATAATGGAGCATCTGGCACAAAGTAGTACAGCATGCTGTTTCTAAATTTCTGACAGTGTAATTTGCATCATAGTGCACTTTTTCTCACAGATGGTGCCCAACTGACCCTACCATACTGTGCAGTTGGCAAAATCAAAAACAATGTGTACGCGCAAAATTAAAAATATAGAATGGTGACAATTTACCCATCACACAATGTATATTCTGTTTCATATCAAATGAAAAGTTTGCTTATAGGCTAGCACGGCTGTTTAAAACACTTATTTTTGTCATATATATATATATATATATATATATATATATATATATATATATATGGTGCGTAAATGAAATATTCGGCCAAAGATCGCATTCGTCAGTAACATTTTAAACACCTTATAGAATGTAAAGTTCTTAAAGCAAACTGTGCTAAACTGTTTTCCCGAATCCTTGATGACTTGGCTGAACAAAAACAACAGCATCAAAATGAAATAAGGGAAACTGACTGTGAAAAACATAATTGTGCACAACAAGTGTTTGATCAATCAGTAAACTTCTGGTCATTTTAGAGGGACATTATAGGATCCAGATAGCTATTGTTTGCACATGGAATTATTCACAGGTAATTAATCTTCGATTTGGCTGTGGAAAATGTCACTCGGTGGTTAGCATTAAGAAATTATGCCCAATTTTCTGAGAAAAATCGTTTTTTTTTTTTATGAAAAAATATTTATTTTCATTTCAAAGTAATATCATTCAAACTTCATCCCTTTCTGCTTAATTTGGCATGAACATCATTGAATAAAAGGAACGGCTAAATGGCCTGGCGATGGGAAATACAAAAGACATGTGGCAAAAAAAAAAAAAAACAATGACGTCTGCTAAGTGTTGTTGTCATCACCAGGTCACCGGGTGTTAAAACAAAACACATCAAGCCATTGTTCAAACATAGGTTTGAAAATAAAACCCCAAAAACCTTATATCAAGCCCTACCAATGTTGACCCTTTTTTTTCACTCTTTCCTCTTATCTAGGAGTGGTAGGTTTAATTACAAGCTGACGACAACTTGTTATAAACGTTTATTGCTGGCTGTCTGGCTGACCTTTGACCCAGACATGTCAAAGTCAATTTGGTTTAATTTTACTTTTGGTTTCTGGTGGTCAGGAATTGCACATAAATCTTTCGCCTTTTACTAAAGATTTCCATGGCTGGGTGTCAATTGTTTTAACCCCTAGCAGTCATATAAGTGAAAATTACCAATTATTTTGTCACATTTTGACTCCCTAAGAATGTTGATTTCCTTCAAAACTCAATTTTATGCCTGAAATAGTTTGATTATGAATTAGGCTTTCTGATTTTCCAAAAAAATGGTTAATTTCCCATTAATAGGGAAAGTTTTTATTTAGAACTAGAAAAAATGCAAAATTTTCACTATTTTCTCACATTTTAACCCACTGAAATAAAAATTTGAGTCATTTATACTAGCCAATTTAAACTTTTAAATGAAAGAGTATATCCTTTGCTTTCAGAAAATACCTAGTTTCATGGGGTTCAGATCAAAAGTTTCCTTGATATTTGTTTAGATGATGATAAAACAGTCATTTTTCAATATTTTACCCCTATAAAAGTATGAAAATCCATTTTTTCAGAGAAAATAAGCTGTGACAAAATGACTTTTGCCATTTTTGTGATGATTTTTACTTGGAATAGAAAATTTTTACCTTAGCATACCTGAATTGACTTTAAGTTCAGTGAGGCTATAGGGAACCTCAAATAGCCGTGCTAGATATCTATTATGAGTCAGATATACTGTGCTTGTCATTTATAAAAAATAACTGAAAAGATTGTAGAGCTATTAATTTCTAACTATGAGAAAATGGTCATTGAAATTTACACTACAAAATAATTTTAATGCAAAAATATCTTTTTCTTTACATATGTGTGGGTGTAAAATGCCTCATGAAAAATATATAGAAAAGTTTTAGACTAATATGATCTTTAACCTGTCATTAATCTCCAAATTTTGTATTAAATCTCAAACCACAATTTTAAGTTATAATTTTTAATGCATGTGAAACTATGTGCATAAAACATTTACTTGAGACTATTATATACACACACACACACACACATATTCAATCAATACATAATAAAGAAAGAACAGAAATTTTGTTTAAGCAGTCAAAATGACACCACTTAACAATAAGATTGGTGGATATAAACATAGGTTAAGTGTTGCATTTTATCTAGTGGATTTGGTTCAATTCCTGAGTTAGGTAATGGGACCCATATACTTTGGTTCAGAGTCCATGGCATCACAAGGATAAACTAACTAATATGAGATAGCCCCAAGCATGGCTATTGGAATGAGAGTCTATGGATTGAATAAAGACATTGATCTGAAATTTCAAGAACATTATTGAGTAGAACAGGTATGTGAAGTAGGCTAGAATCTACAAGCAAGACAAGGATAACAGTTTGAATACATCTTGGAATAATATTTTGTTATCTTACCTATACACAACTCCAGACAAAACAAGGACCTTCAGTCTTCCTTGGCGAAGATCAGTCTCTAACTGGATACTATTGCCCACAAGTACTGGCCACAGTTGTTGGTGTTTAGAATCAACAAAGTTAAGCCATTTGTGGAGATGTTGGCCAGGACATTTCAATGGTACAGGCTCTGGCAATGGGGATACAACAAACTGGTCCTTGTCAACCTTTTGCAGCCTTTTAGCATCCTTTTTGAAGCAAGTCTTTGTATCTTCTGAAAAATATTAGAGAATTGCTTTGTTTTAAACAACATGATTTTAAAGAGAAACAGTGTAACTTCCAACATATACTAAAACAAAAATTATTAGAACATCTTAAATTATTAACAAATGCTGAATGTTTCCATCAAAAGAGACATGCTTTTGCAACATGTTCTCTTGCTAAATATTAAATACTCTATTGGCATTTAAAGGAAACAGACATCTTTTTCATCATTGCAGGTGAACATTAACACTTCAAAACATTATATTTTTCTTAGTTGCATTGCAGGCATATTAGACACATTTCTTCCATTATTTCCATGCTGCTTCAGCAATTGACATGATTTTCAACTGCTCCAGCACTTGCAATTTTTTGGAAGACTTAACACTTCTTTAAAGTTTTCATCACTACCCTTATTGCCTTCACAAATGAACTGTTTTTGAGCTATTCCTTATACAAAAGAGTAACAAATAAACAAAAACAAATGCAACCATTAGTAAATGCTACAAACCTAAAGTGTAGCAAGGAACTTAGGAATGGTATAATGCAAGAAAGAAAAATCATGAAAAGAATGATAATGGAAGGGATTAGAGGTTTTTCCCTTATAGTACATGATGCATGTTTGATGCATAACAGAATTTTGAAAGTTTTAAAGCCTTATTGAATTCTAAGAAGGATTAAATTCTGGGTCTTTGGCACTTGTTAGCATTAGAAGTATTTGGTTTTCAAACATTGAAAGAATCTTGAGAAGTTGAAGTTAATTGTACGAAATTAATTGTACATCAATGTCAGATGAAAGGCAAATTGTCTATGTGTGGGATGATAATGAAAATAGGCTATCAACTGTCATGAGGTTCTGTTAATTGGTCAGAATATGAATGGACAGTTATAACACTGCAGTATCATATTGGCATAATAGAATGCTATAAGTTTCAGCATACACTTCTTACTAGCTATTCATATCCTAATAATAAACAAAAAGTTGTTGAATAATAAACAAGCATTGGGTAATTATTGATTGTGCTTGGAAATCATTTGAGTCAAAGAAACAGGATGTCAAAGAATCCTTCATGTCACACCACAAATCCACACACACAACAAATCAATCTTTGTGAGCTGTCTACACCAGACAAAGCACTATTATTGATTATACTTACAGGCATAAGAATTGATAGCCACAATCTCAGACAAGGTCATACTTAATTTCCCATTTTGTTGGATTCTCATCCAGCTTTACTCACATTATTTATATCTTGGTCATTGACTCACAAATTAGGATTCAGGGGGCAGCTTCATATCTGTTACAGTATTACGAATAATGCAAGTCCTGTATATGAGAGGATTTTCTATAGCAGATTCAGGAATAGGATTAGTGACTGTAAGAAACACCAACTTCACATTATTGCTTTCTTCTATCTGCTCTGGTCTA
Source organism: Acanthosepion esculentum (assembly GCA_964036315.1). Lineage (NCBI taxonomy): Eukaryota > Metazoa > Mollusca > Cephalopoda > Sepiida > Sepiidae > Acanthosepion > Acanthosepion esculentum. Next base: position 139,753,328 of record OZ038482.1, on the reverse strand, counting down.
TTGATCTAGTGAGAGTAGTCATCTGGAAAATCTAAGGCCTGTTAATAACCTGTTACCAATTAGATATTTGACATGGTAGGAGATGTAACAAGCATGCGTGGAAGCGACCTTGAACTGTGTGTGTGTGTTTTCGCCAGGCACACCTTGGAGTACCATAATGGACTCGACCGAGGACTACAAGAAGACGACGCGCGAGTCATTTGCAGTTTTTTTTGGGCGGTAAAAGCCGTTGCGGTCAGTCATCCATTTATCGGCAGCAGTCGTGGGTGCCGTTTGCTCGTTCGCTGTTATAAAGTGTTCGTTTGGAAGAGTCGTGCGTTCATTTCGGGTTCACAAGAAGGTGTTCGATCAGGTGTAGCATCTCCGTGTGGGATAGTTTTTTTTTTTTTCCCCTAATTCCCGTTCTTCCCACAGGAGATGAGGATCTTTTTTCAGGAAATCCCTGTATCACTTTCATTGCATCTCATTATTGCATTGAATGGGGCCCAGCTTGTCTTACAGTAGAGTCTTACATGAAGAAGGATATTTACTTACTCTCTCACATACATCGATATATGCAAGAACACATTTTCATTGCCTGATACAATTATTAGCTATATTTCAATTGAAAAATCTCACTGTATACCATTGAATCTATGTGATCAGTATTCTACACTGAATTAAGTGCACCGACAATATTTGTTGTGTAAAATAAATGCTTTTTCATCATTGGGCCATGGACATACTGGGGTTCCTACATATATAAAAAATACACACAGAAATGCATGAGTAATTACTTCGAGTAGGCAGTTGGTTAACCTTTATAAAGTATCCCTATAAGAAAATATTTTAGGTAATATTCTGATAACAGACAAATTTTACAAAATGAATAAAATGTTTACTTGTGACTTTATACAGAGTACAGCAGAAATACCTCCCACATAATGGTAAGACATTAACTAGATGAAGACACCATTATGTAAGAGGTATTTCTGGGAAGTGTTTCTGCCATATCCCGAGAAGGAAAAACAAAATTAAAAAGGATATTTTTGTCATGTTTAGCATGCACAAACACCTGACTTTCATATACATGAGAGACAAAATTTCTGAAACTTTTATGATTCATTATTAAATGTGGCTTAGAGTAGCATCCATAGAATCAGAACTAGACTTTGTGATACAGATATAATTATGTCAGTTTCAGATGAAAATAACCGAATTACACATTGAATTTAGGGCATTAAGTTACAAACCTACAATGGATTGGAAATCTTATTTTATATATGATTAGGAAAATTTAGCCTGTTTGTTTATACAGAGACCTCAAATTTGGTATGTGTACTTATTAGACAAGGTTTTTATGTAACTCTTTTTGCTTCACATAAAAAAAATGTGTGTCAGGTCACAACTTTCTGTATTTTATCAGAACACCACACTAAAAATATATTTTCTCTATTTCATAGTATTTTTTTAATTGGAAACTTACAAGGAACAACAGAATCTATTTTACAATAATTGCAATATATGTATTTACAAAGTTATTGCAAACAAAATTATATTTCATACTCATAAGACATTGACAAACTTACATGTAAAATAGACATTACTTAGTTATACATTTAATTTCTTTCATTAATATAAAAAGTTATGCAAAATTATTTTTCAGGACAATATTCATCAGTTTTGTATAAATTAACGTCAATAGAAAGAACATTTCTTTGCTATCAGTACTAAATAATATTAGTTGTCATTATAACCATTTGCAATTCATGACTGCTTACCAGACACAGATAGATACTTCAAATAATAATTAACCTTTATATCTTTCTCAGAAAAGACAACCTCCTTTACAAAAACATCACTTATTCTGAATAATTACATTTCTTTTTTTGTATAATATGTAAATTTTATAAAAAATATTAAAACTTAAAAAAAAAATAAACATCTGAAAGTTAGCTTTTATGCAAGATCTTTAAATTTAATAATACATAACATTTTAATATTACATTTAATATTATCCAAGTGGGTGTTTAGAATTTTTTCAGTCTAGTACATTTTCCCAAATCTGACCAAATAACCAAACATCAGAATTTTCTCTTAAATTCTGTTTTGGTTCAGAGAAATTTTCAGTGCCTCTTTGTGTTTAATATTTCATTTAAGGTTATTCAATATTTTAACTTACTTGAAGATGTCTTTTCTTGACAATATTCATGTGCAGCTTGTAAAGAAATCTGAAACGGATGGTACCAAACCCGAGGACAATCATTAGCAGAAATATGTTGGGTGATCCATGTGTATCTACGCCTGTTCTGCTCATCCAGGTCACAGCTCATGACAGGTGGAGCACATTTCTCCCGAGTTTGTTGTTTCTCTTCCAAAAGCTTACCCTCATCAACACAAGTATCCTCATCTTCTGTTGGCTTTACTGTAACAGCTCTATCTTCTGAAGAACCTATCAACTCCAAAAATGAACCAGCATTTGTGTCAACATTGGACAGATGATTCCGTACAATCTTTGGCTTATGTGGACGATACTGACTGCTATTCAGATTCTCCGAATTAACGTCTTGGGAAGAAAGATTAATGGGAGTGGATGTCCTGTACTGAGACAAGGTGGTGGCTAATGAAGTTGCAGTGGAATCAGCCAATTCACTTGAGGTTGGACTGTCTGGTTGGGGTTTTGGACACCCAATATGATCCCTTGGTTTCCTCATTCTGTCAAAATCAGTTTTTGAAAGTGGTTTCACCAGTGAGAGATAGCAAACACTAAAGTCTCTATGGTGAGGTGACAGTTGCAGACTGGCATATTCATCCTCTGAAGTAAATCGGATACTACCATCTTCGAAATACTCCAGTTTAGGCCTTGCTGTTTCAAGTGACTTTGCCCATTTTATATTTTTAATCACAGAATACAGTTTCTGAAAACAAAACAAAATAAACTAAATCAAAAACAGCAGAAAACAAAACTGAATTGCATATTTGCAGCTATTGTATTTCCTAGTACTGAAAACACTACTTTTGCCCTCAAAATAAGGCTTGGAAATGACTTGTATACCTTGAAAATCAAAGTTTGAATTCAACTTAAGATGATTATCATACAATTATTATTTTTATAGACATTTACTGTTCATGTCACATATAGCCAAAACTAGGAAAAGTTGAGAACATAAAACACACATGTCAATACTTATGGTTGTCTGTGTATGTGTGGTCCAATAGCAATTCTATAAACAAGATCAAGAATCAGTATTGAAGCAGGAGAGAAAAAGAACATCTTAAAGAGTTTCAAACAAAATAATTCCTACTGATCTGCTGGTAGACAAAACTGACTCATACTCTTAGGCCAAAATTGCTGCTTTTCTATTTATCTTCAAAATTAACTGCATGTGATTAAAAAAAAAAAAAAGATGTCTATATCTTTTGCTTTCACTTTTAAAACTGATAATGTCACTTTTCAACTTTTCATTGTCACAAACTAGACTTGATTGCTCATTCAATCATCATGTTTTTTAATGGGTCTAATTTTTTTATGAATCCACACAACAATGATCAATTAAAGTGCAACACATTCCTAGTCTCCTCCTCAGGGATTTCTCATTAGTGTAAAATATTATCTGTATAATGGAATTTTGTAAAAATAAAAGTTTCCCCACTATTTTTACTCTTCTACTAAGACTGTATAATTGATTGATTTGTTTGTTTAATGACATATCACCTCCTTATGGGTCATTTAATGCCAAAATTTAATTTTCTTCAGAGATTGGAAGTAATAAATAAATATATGTTATTCCACTTTCACAAATGAATACATGGTAGATGATACCCAGCTTTTGTACATATACATGTTTGTTGGTTGGTTGATTTTGTTTAACAGCATATAAACCTATATGGGTTATTTAATGCTAAAATCTAAATATTTTGTACATAATTTTATACTTTCAGGGTATGTTTTTGTTTGTAGATCATAAAATATATTGCTGCTAATTTCACTACAAAAATGTATTGCTGATAATTTATTTTTTTATAAAAAATATATTGTTGGTCATTTTGCTATAAAAATGAATTGTTGATTTTTGTTTGGGGGTCAACTATTTGCAAAGAACTGAGACCCTATCAGGTGGTACCACCCTGGCTCAGAATGGACCTGAGAAGAACAGCAGTTAAAAGGTCATTTCACTCCCTGAGACTGTATGACTGGAATAGATTTTTCTCTGTCTGCATAATTTGTGTAATCTGTTAATTATCAATTTTTGTTGTTATAGTGAAGAAAATGGTGAGTTACCTCGTCAAACCAAGCAACAGTGTGTTGCATGTATCCTACGACAGAAAATGTGGTGAAAAAGAAAGTTACTTGCCAAAAAAAAAAAAAAAAAAAAATGGGGGCATGTATTCTGCATGATATGCTGAAGACGGAATATTTAAATTAGAAATTTAAGAAGTCGCAAGAGTTGCCATAAAAGTATTTTGATATGCTAATATTGTGCATCCCCTCCCAGTGGAAAAAATGCTTGGCTGATAAAAGCAATTGTTCTTGAAACGGGGATGAAATAGACAAAATTCATCTATTTTAGCTACTGCGTTTGTCGGGGAGTGAGTTATTTTTCTGAATGGATACGTGCATTGTGATTTTTGACATAGTACCTGCAAATCAAGATTTCAGCATTTTTTTCTGCACCTGAAATTTGAGTCTGAACTTACAGTGATTTATTCTCTACATTGTGGAAGTAATCTGTGACAAATATTTCCTTTGCAATCCCAGAAATCTTACAGCTGTTTTAGTATAGATTTTCATTTTCCAATATTACTTCTACTGTCCTACTCTACTTGGTTATCTTGAGAATGTTTTCTGACTAAGGGCAGTTTATGGCCTAATAAAAAGCACTGCCACAGATATTACAGATAGAAAGCTGGCCACCAGGTTCTGGAGTGCTAAAACATTAAGAATGACCAAACATTTGATTTGCTCTCCTTTAATGAAAAATACAGTACAACATGAATAATCTGTTGCCTGTCCCATTGGGAACTAAATAAAATGTGCAAGAGAAAATATTGCAACATGGTCAAGTAGTGTAGTCGTATTGTGCTGGACCCATAACTTAAATGTTGCTAAAAGGAAATGTTACTAAGAATAGGGTAAAGAAAACCATAGAAGATGTAAATCTCAACTTTAGCATGGGCTTTGAATGCTAATAACAGACTTCACAATGTCAATAGGTATAGCCCCAATCAACTGGTATTGTGAGAAACCATAATCTAAATGCAGTTCTAAATAATCCAGAATCTCAATGCAATGTATTCAGACAGAAAATCTTTTTGCGATGTGAATCATCTGAAAAGCTATGATATATGCTTTATCACAAATAGTATCATAGTTTAAATAAATCTGTATTGCTATGATGTCACTTGTACAAATCAAGATACCGCTGGTTCAATTTGCCATCATTACTTTCTGAACACGTCACAACGTATCTCAGGCTTTCCATCTGCCCTTTTTTATCATGGCCAACATTGCAGTCGACCAACCAATCAGCGTTCTTCGCTTTTATTCTTAGTTACCCAGGCAAATAGCCTCCTCCAGTTCGAGCAATCAGCACATGACTTGCTATTGGTGGAAGCATGCCAAACTGTACAAAAACCCTTGTTAACACACATACTGCTAGATGGGAGAGTAATGCCATTTTCATGGAGCAAACTTGCCGATGTCACGTGCCGCTTGTTAAGGTAAGACCCTTATTTTCCTATGCACCAGATACAAGCCACTTTGGCTCGCTTGCTTCTACGGGGCTGTTCACCACAAGTTTTTCATACCAAAAAATAAGTGTAATAAGTGAATGTGTCCAGATAGAATAATTTGCAAACAGGTATTCATCAAACATGCAGGTACATACTTCCAATCCATCAGTATATCCTGGCAGACAGAGATATACCAGATTATAATATCGATGATATATCCATCGAGCAAAAGTGCCAAATTCCTTTGAAACAAAAGTGCAAGTTAAAAGGTCAAGCCAGATAACAAAGTGGAAGAAAAGTACATATTTGATGTGGAACCACAAACAACTCCAAATAGGCTTAAGAGTAAACTATCTAAATTTGTAGTTCCACAAAAGTGGTTGGACTTCCTACACCTGGACAATTAAAAAACATTCAAACTCTCTATTGAAGAAGAGTGGAGAATAATGAATGTTACAAGACAAAGAAACAAGAAGAAATAAGTTTATGATTAATATTATCAAGGATCAAGTTGAGCCCTTTCAGTTAAACTTTGAACAGGGAGTTTCAGAAAGAAAGACAAATGATACATGGCAGATACTTGATAATGATCATTTTTAAAGCTCATCTAAAAGGAACTACAGAATTAGACTGGTATCAAATATGAACAAGTTCCTGATCATGGTCAAGAGAAGAATACATAAATGAATTTGTATAAATAAATACTTTCATGCAAAAATAGTTATTAAAGGAAAGCTAGAAGTAAAAGGCAATATCAGTAGTGATTCACCTATGTGTTCTAAGTAAAGGTTTATGGTTGTCATGGGAATAATATATTCAAATAGATGGATTTATAAACCAAGATTAAAACTGCTTTTCTGCAAAAAGAGACATTTGATAAACATCTGTGCCAACCATCAAATGCCAATGTACCACAAGGTAACTTTTGGAAGCAGTCAAAGTGTGAATATAGATTGTCAGATGCCTCTTATGTATAGTATTTAACAGTCAGAAAAGAGATAATAAAGCTGGAAGTCTTTCCTTCAAAATATGACCAAGATGCTTTACTGGATTAAGCAATTTTATAGTGCTGTTATGAACCAAATTTGTACAGTTAACTCAGAAGAATCGGCTAAGTATACTAACTTGAATGTAAAGAAAGTTGACAAGAGTATAATACTTAGACGAAATTAACATGTTAAACACATGATAGCTGTCCCATTGGGAACTATCTAAAAAGTTTAAGAGAAAATAATAAGATGAGGTTATAAAAGTCGGGCAACTCAAACTAGACCAAAGTTGAGCTATAAGTGAAGTTCAGTATTTAAGCAAGAAAAAGATGACTGCTATTAAAATAAGTCAATAAAGCTGTTAAGAAGGCTAAGAAAGAGGAAATTTAGATAGTCATTTCTGCTGTAGGTAACCTTGAAAAAGTTTGCTACTTGCAGTAAACCCAAGAAGAATATATATATATTATTTTGGTGGTAATAGCAATTATATGCTTGTGTTGTAGCAGTCTAAGCATTAGGAGAGTAGTCAAAGTACTTTGGCTATTGAAACATTAGCTGTAATTTTCCTTACAGAAATGATTTTCTAAAGAAAACTTTGAAAGATGGAACTAGAAATATGTCCACAAACTGTTTCAATGTTTCTATATATAATGCAGTGTATTTGTCACCTCAAATTCTAGACAAGAGACAGTACACTAAAATTTCAATCCTTAGAGAGATGTTAAGTAAAGGATTGCAAATTCTTTAACAAAAAAGTTCATCCATTCATTTAGGCTTTTTAGATAATGGATCATTTGTCAGCAACCACACAAACAGATTTGCATTGTGAAATGTAGGGTTATTGAATATAAACTACATTTAAAGTGCATGATTAGATAGCAAGTCGAGGATTGAGCCATGCTTATCAATTTAGATCTGCCCAAGGCATCTAACTGAACTACATCACTTAGGTACACTGCCAATGTCAACAATGTCTCCATACTTGTAATGAGCAATACTTAGATTGAGGAGGTCAGAAGAGAAATTATATGAGATGGTGAAATGAGACAAAATTAGTCTCAATATCTGATGGTTTGTGGTTGGGCTGGTAGAGGGGGTGTCTTCTCTTCAGCTCCTTCACTTGGACAAATAACCCATGCATAATACTTTGCACATCTCTCTGCTTTATCTTGTATGCCAAACTAAGCTATACAAGAGAGAGTCATTTAAATTCCTTTGAGGTCACAGGGCTCCCTTGGTGCATCACAAGGTCTGTTGCCATCATTGTTAGAATTGCTCTCTAAGGGTGTTGAATACCAAAATCCATTGGTATATTTTACAGTTAAATTACCCAGGTTGGATGTGTACACAACACATTAACAACAGTTTCTGAAAAGAAAATGCCGAGAAATATTTTTTGGCTTTCAGAAGTGTGCACTCACATGGATAAGTGACCTGCTGTTTATCTTAGGATGAGTGCTCCTTTTATTACAAATGTCTCACACAGGTGACATTTAGATTCTCTGATACACAACGTCTTTCAAAAAAGGCATTATATCATGTAATCGTAATTGGGATCAAAATCAAAAGACATAATGCTCATAATAGAGAAAGAAAAAATACATCAATGATAGAATAATGATATTTGAGCACTTTTCCACATAAAATAACACTTCACCTGCAATACACAAAAATATGGAAGGACAAGAAATATGAAGTGAAACTAGTAGTGGCCAAGTTGAACAGAAACACAGCAGTAGGAACTGATTGGATTGTAATAGAGATGTTGGTTGCCTTAGATGAATTCAGCATTGTCAAAATTACAGAAATAATAAATGAATTATATGACAGTGGGGATATGCCAGAAGACGTTAGATCTATTTTCATAGGACTACCTAAGAAGCTATGTGGATGCAGTCCCTATTGGACAATCAGCTTAACAAGCCATATAACAAAGCCTATCCAAATTATGACGAATATAGAGTGAAGCAGAATTAGACCAGAAATAGGAAAAGTACAGTGCAGTTTCAGTAAAGAGAAGGGAACAAGGAATGTGTTATTTGTACTAAGAATGATATCAGAAAAAGCAATACAAACACAGGATTGTTTTGTAACCGCAGTACAGAAACTGTATTTTTTTTACTTCCCCCTTGTTTATACCCTTTTAAGTTAATGTAAATTTTAGATCAGTTGCTGTTTTTAACCACTTCCTGTTATCTCCAGAAATGGCACAATATAACATGGGCTCAAGCATGCAGTTTATAAATCTTACCCACCAATGATAGCTGGTGTATAGCATGATTTGGCGTCACTGGTGAATCAAAATCTGGCTAGAATTGGCTACCAGTGATCTTCGCCGCAAATTGGTCCCATTTCAATAACACAGTTACAGTGCTCTTGGAACAGAAAGTAAACTACCTCTGTTCTTCTAAAGTCTGCTGACAGAGACATCGGCCTATTGACTTTGAATATCTTCATGCCATCCTCAATTTCTCATGCAATCCTTTGTTTTGATTGAATATTTGGTCAAGTGTATTGTCCCACTAAAACTTCTGTTTGTAGTAATTCCTGGAAAGGGGCCATTATCTGGGCTTGGGAGAATATATATGAAACTTGGTTCACAAGTTCAAACCAGGATCTGACATTGGTGATGTTTTTGGGTGTAGGGAACTGCTGAAGTGTTTCCATTGTCCTCTTAGTGGGTTTTATCCCATCCTCTATTATACAAAACCTGGCAAAATCCACCACCTTTTCTGCAAAGTGAAATTTCTCCAGGTAGAAAATGCTGTTGTTGCTGCAGTAGGTAATGTAGTCCAAAGTGCACCAAAATGATGCTTCTATGGAATCAACCCAGATTATGCTATATCGATACAGAGTTTTTCGAACCATATCGATAGTTATATCATAGAATTGACAAGTATATGCATCTCCTCATGCATGGAATCCATGTGGGGCCAGAAGATATTGATATCTGCTCCATTCAGTGATAAACATAGTTGTGCCACTAGGGAAAGGGAAAGATTCCATGCATCCAGGACAATTTTCCTTGTGTGTGTTGGTACCATCGAGGCCTGATTGGAGATGAGGCATGATGGGTCTCCTTCATAGCAGCAGTGTTGAGCTTCTACAAGTCTACCATGTGCCTGGGTGAGCCATCCTTTTTTTTTTGGTGCAAACACCATCCTAGAGCATCAATTTGTGGACATACCCACTGGCACTTTTCCAATGATGCTCTGTGCAACATCCCGGTTGATGTCCTGTTTAACCCTTCTTTTCCAATCACACAAAACTGGGATTGTTGTCTCCAAAATGAAAGTTAAATTCAAGGGTTTTCTCTTCATAGTCTGTAGCAGTTGATCCAGATATATGTTGAATGTACTGGATCCAATTGCTCTCCGTAGGGGTAATTGGGATGTTTGCCAGCTTAGGTGGGCAGCAATTCTTCGAGGGCATCTACACAGGGCTTTTCCATTGTCACTGCTTGCCATGTTCTGCTCTAATTTTGGGATTGGAAAGTACACCTAGACCCTTCAAGGCTGATTCAGACAGCTAAAACCCAAATGTGTTCTGACATGAACCAACTCCGATATGTGTAAATATTACACCTTTTATGTGTAGCTGGTCCTCTGTGATGCCCCAGATTCAGTGACTTGTCAGCACTAAGTATCTGTCTGGGCATCTAAGAACTTTCTGTATCTCCAGTCTGCTGGAGTATGTCTGTGCCTCAGTATCAGCTACCACAGCAATTTGGTGGGTGTGAAGGCTACTCAGTCTTCATGGGCTTCCAGAATCATGGTTACTTCTATCAGCAAGGATGGTAGTGGATCTGGAGGTCCATTCGAAACTTGCTTCAATTCCATATGAGGTGAAGTACGACCTTTGATTGTGCTGGGTTAACTTTACTCCTCTATTTACTTTGTCCGAATTGGCAGGCCATTCTGCTGGGATCCCCTGTGTGCCCTTTGGTGGTGAGAACATGAGATTCCTGTTTTGTCATGTTCATTTTTGATCTGTTGGCAGAACCCTTTTTAGGTCTCTGGCACACCTTCTCCATGTGTCCAATTAATCCACAATTAAAACATGCACTCTAGGCTACTGGGTAGCCCTTCCGATCCATTGGGATGTGAAGTCCACATACTCTGCAGGGCTTGGTGTATTGCGGGGTTGGGTAAGTCTGGACTTTCTGGGACTGACCGTTGAACATTGAATAACATAACAGCGTGTATAGTACTGTGGAGATAAGGGGCCAACTTTTCCATCTTTTCTACGCTGACTAACCTGTCAAATTTCTGCTCTAGAGTGGTGAAGGTAGCAGCTTCCTTCAATATTTTGCTCTGGTATTCAACATTAGCAAGTCCTGCCACCATGATGCTGAAGTAATTCACTTGACAACTGCAGTTTGTGGTGTTTGGGCAAGTAACTATAAACTTGCAAAATTTGGCTTGGTTACGAGCCTGAGCCAAAAAATTGCACAACTAACTCCACTCTTTCTGTCTCGTATAGTGAAAGTTCAGCCTGTGCACTTCTTTGTGCATCCCCCTGACAACAACAAGCCGTATTTACTGTAACAGATGTTCTTCTGTGGCAGAGTTGAGTGTTTTGGCAATCACTAGGTCAAATAGAAGTCTGTTCACGCTTGGGGTACACGCCATCCTCAGCTTATTCTGGATAACTGCTGGGTCTGTTAGTTTGCACATCTCTTTATAACAGGTCCATGTGTCAATAAACATTGCCCAGTTGCCATCTGTTATTGTAGGTTGTTCCAGTTTTCTGACATGTGATGTGTTTGACTAGCCACAAAGTCCTTCCCTTTTGTAGTTTAACAAGATGTTGCATAAGATGCATGTATTGTTGGTCCATAGTTGGTTTTATCTCCATGTTTCAAAGTTGTCAATTTGAACATTGGTTAATATTTGCAGTTCTTAAGATAAAAAAAAAAAGATCCTATTGGTGATCCCATGTAGAATGTTTGACTGACAGTTGCAATCTGTCCACTTTTGCAGGCTTACCACTAAACTTGTTAATATTTGTGTTGTTCACACACATGCCATTTCTTGAACATAACCAGGTGAGTCCATTTCATGAATGAGCTACCATTGTTGTTCTTATGGACGTCGCTCTGTATGATATGACTGAATGTCCTACTCTACAACTACGTGTTTACTCTTTACACACTGTTCACAAATGTAACTTTGTGTAACTTTCTTCCTTTCTGGGAAGTTATCAATGTAAACTATTTGCTAAATAGTTTTTTTTTTTTTTTTTTTTTTTTTTTTACACATTAAGACCTGTGGTCTTACTGCTATGTTCAAAGCCTCTGGCTGCCTTTATTATTCATTTTTATCTCTTTATTTATTTGTTATTCAAACTAAACTAGTCTCAATTTTTAATTTATTTTTCTAGTTTTACCCTTTAATAAACCTGCTGATGAACAGGGCTTTGCCTTCAGAGTTTTAATTGCCTTAAGGAATTTATATGGTTGTCTTGAGGTATACACATGTTTGAGACAGGTTAGCATTTGATAAAATACAACACAAAGAACTATTTGAGCTGCTAGGTAAGCTTAATTTATTTGGGAAGTTATTAAAATAATCCAGGATTTATACTGGGAGTAAGCTACTTGCATATGGACTGAAAATGAATTCAGTAAATATACAAAAATAGAAAGAGGCATAAGACAAAGATGTTTCTTTCCACCAAGCTTATTCAACCTTTATAGTGAGGAGATCCTGAAAGCATTAGAAGTTCTACCAGTATTCATTATTGGCAGCCATAATTTTAACAATATAGGATATGCAGATGACACAGTATTGATAGCAGACAAAGAAAGGAAACTACAGGAACTACTACAGAAGATATAATATATGGTTGTCAGTAAAAGAACAACCCAAGATGGCAACTACAAATCGGAGACACTAAAATCAAGTACAAAAATTTAAATATCTAGGAACTGTTTTAAAAGAGGATAGAAAATGACACCAAATCCAAAGGTACATTGGAATAGTGAAACTGCTTTCTAAAAGTTAAGCAAAGTATTAACAGGAAAATTTCATTAGAAACAAAGAAAAGATTGCTGCACTGTTATGTAATATCGGTCCTTCTATATGGCAGTGAATGCTGAACAATCTCCTCACCAATGAAGAAATTTGAGGCAACAGAAATGTGTTTCTACAGAAGGATACTGAGAATACCATGGTCTGAATATGTAACAACACAGTTACAAGGGAAATGGAAATAAAAAAGATGTAGAGTTAGAATCAGAAAGAGACAATTGAAATTATCAGGAACATGTAGTGAAAATTGGAACGAAAATAATCACCCACCTGATCGCAAACGGCAGCGTATATGTTCCGTGTGCAAGGTTTATTTTTTTTGACTGAAAAAAACATGGCTGCCCCCAGCAAGCTTATATTGCAAATGGTCATGTATCCTCTAGCGGACAGCCGTGTAAAACCACGGAAAGTGAATTCACGCATGCAAATGAAGGAAGGCAGAAAAGGATATAAAAACGCCGAACACTCGTCACTAGGACAGATACAAAAAAAAAAAAAAAAAAAAAAAAAAAAAAAGAGTCTTTTACAACGTTGGAGGAGAATCATGTAAAGGAAAAAGCAGAGGCGCAGGAAGAGATCATTGAGGAAGTTTATCAGTCGTTGCGATTTTACACCAGGTGCACCAAGAGAATAGTGTGTTTGTTCAGGAAGTTTGTCAGTCATCGTGGATTTGCATCTGGTTCAGAACATGAGGAAAGAGAGCTTGGAGAATTTACCACCTACAGGACATACGACATGAATTATGGTTGGCAGAACAGAAATTAGAAAGGATAGCAAAAAGAAAAAACCTTAAAGCTACAAAGGCTAGGAAGATGTGGAGAGTCATGATCACCCAAATTCTGAAGGGACACATCACATAGAAGAATTAACTAGGAATATGGTAAGACAACTTAATTGTTGGGGTTGGCCTGATGAGAGATAAGTATTGCTCTTCATGACCTTGAGTACCCAAATTGAAATGTCACAATAACAACCAGGCACATGATTTTAGGTGCACTCAAGATCAGCAAGAGGTATTTTGTAGTTTGCCAGAATGCATTTGTTACAGTGATTTGGAACATGGCTTCTTTCATTGTAGTTATACATACACTGGCAGTGACTTGTTAAAGGTTACATAGTTTGTATTCTTCAGGGACAGGTTTTTGCTTTGGAATTCAGTTCTGTTTGTAACAATGTGGGCTTGTCACTAGATAAGAGACTGTATTCATTTACTGGGTATCATACAAATGGCAATATAGGTGCAAATGAAAAATGTCTATAGTGATTCTTCTCTCCTCACCGTCACTTACTTTTAGCATACAGTTAAGATCATGAGGGAGTGAGAAAAGGAGAGACTGTCTTCAGCAGACCTCATTGAAAAGTAGGTGAATGTGATGCAACCATCTTATATGAGAGGGCTAACTTAGGGTGAAATCTTAAGTCTGCCCAGCCAAAGTTGACATAGAATAGTGTTCTTTTTCTTGTATAAAGATCTTTTCCATAGCAAAGTTAAATCTATATATATTAAACCCTTCTCATTCCTATTTTTAGTTGCTTACATTTCCATTTCTTACTTATCTCATCCTAACCCTGTTAGATAGCAAAAAAGGCAGTTTTCTAGCAATGTGTTTTTTTTCATTTTTATTTTCTTCTTTATTTTGTTACATTTTCTAACAACAATTTTTAACTAGCCAGCTTACTTTTTTGCTATATTTAAATTAGTATTGGTGTGGGAGAGGTTACATATAAATGCATCTTTATAAAAGGCTTTGTAATTATATTGGGCTCCATTTAAATCAGGAAACATTTATATCATAGTATATGAATTATTAAAGATTTTTATCCCCACCAACATAAAATTGTAAATGTGGATTTAATGTGAATTTTTGGTGACTGTTGCACAAAAACTTTCAGAATAAATGTTATACTAAAAGGAATGCAGAAGAATGCTTGGGTAAAAAAAAATGCAACTAGCTAAGTTAATGCTAATATAATGAAGGCCAACAACCTTCCACCTCTACCAATTTTCAGCTTTGTGTCATATTTTTGTGCTTTGTTGCAAAAATAAGGCATGATTTTTAGAATCTGCAAAATCTCTTGCAAAAATGAACATTGTGCTTTTAACACTGCACGTAATTTCATGTAAGTGTTGGCTTTTTAAAACAATTTTGCTTCCAGGAGTGGTAGCCTTACCACACCAAGATGAACCAATATATATTTTTTAAACATTTCACCCCAAGCCTGGCAGGAATGTCACTGGTATACAGGGGATTACAGAGAGTAAAGGTTAGAGAAAAAAATGAGTATAGTGGGGACTAAGGAAAGGATAAAAGCTGAACAGGGTTCAAGAAGATGGAAGAGAGTGATTGACATTGCATTTAAATTTTTGAAGATTGTAGTTATCAGGGAAGCAAGGAAATGGAAGAGAGTTGCACAGGTAGGAAATGCAAGAAAAGAAACTGTTGTAGAAGTGGTGGTTACATTTAACTAATTCAACAGTAAAGGGGTGGGACCTAAATGCCAGTCTAGTAGCACACAAACTCACTTAGACCAGGCACCAGGTAAAAATGCTCATCAAAGCAGTTGCCATGAAAATATTTGTAGAAAAGACAGAAGGAAGCCACATCACATCACAGTGAGAAAGAAACTGAAATCAAAATGCCAAGTAAGATTCGATTACATTACAGATCTTTCTTTGGATTTTGTCAAGAACCTCAAGATGATCAGTAGAAGTACCAGAACACATATGACAACAGTATTCAATGTATGGGTGAATGGTACATTTGTAAATGTACAAGGTGGATTCTGATGAGAAAAACCTTCTGGCATGACACAGTGACCCAACTTTCCTTGCAGTAGATGCAGCTATTGATTTGATGTAGTTGTTCCACTTAAATCAGCTAAAAACATGAGGCCAAGAAGCTGCATTGTGTTACTTTCCAGGATTCTAGCATCAACCATACTGATGATGAGCAGTAAAGATTCTCAATGGTGGTTAAATGAGAGCAGTTTAATTTTGGAGGCATTAAGATTTACAAGCCATTTCCTGCCCCATTTAATCACAGATTGGAGGTCCTTTTCAAGAGCAGTGGCCAGTTTAACTTTGTCATCTGACAGATTTGCTATTGAGACAGGTGTAAATGGTAGCGTCATCAGAATAAAAGCCTATTTGGGAATTGATGACATTAGGAAGATGAAGATCAGAAAACAGTGTAGGACCCAGGATAGAGCCTTGGGGGACACCCATGTTTGTGTGAAAGGATGTTGATGCAAGCCCATTCAAAACGACCTTCATTTTATGATTTGATTGTTCCTATCAAATTCAGTCATTTCAGTTGAATTAAATCAGACAGCCATCTAGTAATACCATAGCCCTGGAACATATGTAGAAGACAAGCATACCAAACTATATTATGAAATGAACTCTTTTGTGTTTTGTATGTAAATTTATTGTATGCAAATGAGCATACATTTTCTTTTATAAATTCTGCTGTATTTTGGGGAGGGGGATTATGTGGAGAGACACTGAAGTACCATTGGACTCAGTTTCTTTTGTTGAATAAAGCCTTTCTTGAGGTTATTGCTGTCTTGTCTTCCTGTCATTTTGAATTGCTTTTAAATTCATAAGAATTTATTCAACAAAAGAGGGAAAAATTTAACATGTCAAAAATACTCAAACCATATTGACTGGATCTAGATCACAATGCCCCATGCTTCTAAGGACTGGAAGCATTGGAAAAAGAACGCTTGAAAATTTTATTCTGGAATGTGGGGAGGAAGAGCTGAACAAGTTTTGATCTCTGATAAATTGTGTTTCATCCGGGGTGTATGAGTACATCGAAGATTGTACAAATTACAAGGAAGTCATTCAAACATTGGACCAACTATATACTAAGACACCTAATGAGATGCCAGAAGCCAGAGGAGTCCCTTGAGAATTTTCTTCAGGAACTCTAATATTTTAGTAAAGACTGCAACTTTAAAAAACTCGTAGCTGGACAATACAGATAAGAGTAAATCAGAGATGTGTTTATACATTGGATTTCATCCAATTAGGCAGCGGTTGCTGGAAAATTCAACACTAGGCCTATTATTGGTCTTCAATGAAGCACATGCACTTGAGCTCACCCAAAGAAATTCACAATTTTACTTCTCTACAAGCACTAAGGGTCCCAGGTGTAGTAGCCACAGTTGGTACCAAGAGTGAATGTTCAGAAGAGATTCCCACAGTTCTAGCACTTCCAATAGTATCTTACCAGAAAAAATGCCAAAATTGGAAGATCTGTCCTGCTCGTAGTGTCACATATTTTAATTGTGGGGGTAAAAAAATAGACAATTTTTGAAGGTTTGCCAATCTAGGACGAATTCATCTGGGACAACAGCCATGATGCTTAATTTTAAACCAAGTTTTTCTCATGCAACTACAACAATCACCATAAAAGGCAGACAGTTTACTGCTCATATAGACTGTTGTGGTTCAGAAAACTTTATTAGCGAAGATGCATTCAACATATTAAATATGTGACTCCACCCCTGTAGGAAAAAAAGCATCTATGGCTCTTAAAACCATGGAAGCCAACTATACCAGTGTTTGCATTACCGATATAGAAGTAGGCAGCAGGAATTATGGAAGAGTAAAATTTGGAGTTTTGGATAACCTATGTGTGGCAGTAATTCTCAGATATAAGCTTCAGAAGCTACACAAAAACAATCTTCACTTATGGTGGGAACAAAGACGACTTAAGAGTTAGTCGAAGAATGCACACCATGTTCTTGCTGCAGCTAAGATAAATATACCCATGTTATTTTCCAGTATACCTGTGAATGTCTGCCCTGTTGCTACCAAATCCCACTGTTTTAATAGAGATGATCAGGCATTCATTGAGAGGAAAATAGTTCCCAGCTACCCTCAGATAACATCATTGAACCCTGCCACTTACCACAGAGAGCCCAGTTGGTTGTTGTGAAGGACCTTACCAATAAGCACAATAAATGGCTCTGTGTAGATTATGTCTAAACAGTTAATTTATATACATAGCTGGAGGCTACCCTATGCCTCAGACTGATTATATGATGTAATAGACATGACAGTGACTTACCAGGAACAAATGAATTCGCTGCCTCGCGTGTTGAACCATTCTCTGAGAGTCGGTCGTGCATGCGTACGCCTACTGCCATTTTTATGCGGCAGGCTTATTTGTATAAGAGAACAACGTTACCTGTTAAAAAACGAGGCAAGTGGTCTTGGCAGACCACTGCTCTTCTAGGCTTCGGTGAGACTAGACGTATTGCTGAAAGAAAGCAACATCAATTTCTGGACAACCGACAAGCTATTTCGGCGGATATGGACGGCCGGTTTGATTTTAAAATTATTCCCGAGTTTGACGGGACTGGATCTGTGGTTGAATGGCTCAAGAAGTTGGAATTGGTGTGCGACCTATCGGGAATGAAGCGGCTTGATCGTGTCATCCCTCTTCGCCTAACCAGGGGAGCATTCGCGGTTTACCAGCAACTATCTGCGGAAGAGAAATCGGACGCGGCTCGATTCAAGGGAGCATTGATGACAGCATTTGTCCTTGATAAATTCACCACGTACGAACAATTCGAGACACGTGTATTGCGTCTGGGTGAGACCGTAGATGCATATTTGGCAGATCTACGGAAGCTGTCTGTCCTCTTTGAAGGAGTACCAGACAGTGCGATGGCATGCATGTTCGTGCGGGGGCTTCCTGGTGCTGTGAAAAGGCTCCTGTGGTCCTCGGCCAGGGCAGATGATATGTCTCTTGAGGAGCTATTGGCCCGAGCTCGGGCAATCACAAAGTACGAAACAGCAGAGAGGGAACCAGTCGTCGCTGCAGTGCAGCCCTCGCAGACTCCTCGATCTTCCCCAGACATAGGCCCACTTGTCACATGCTATGAATGTAATGGGCCCAATCACTTCGCGATGGACTGCATGAAGAGGCAAAGGGCAACTAACGCACGTTGCTATCGATGCAACAAGACTAGTCATGTGGCCAAAAATTGTCCGGGAAAAGGAGTAGCGGACGAGACTTCAGCGCCGGTCCACTCCCCAAACATCAAGTAAAATCAGTGCTACCCATCATTACTGTGCGTGTTGAAGGCACACCATGCTCAGCTTTCCTTGACTCTGGGTGCTCACGGTCAATCTTGAGCACGAGTTTATGTCGGTCTTGGTCGAAGCAGGATATGGCGGTATCTACATTAACCGGAGATACACAGGCTTGCTGTGGAAGGGCACCGTCAGAATTTGCACAGCAACCAGTAATACTGCTACAATCAATATGCTGGTTATGCAAGGGAAGCCCCTGGATTTCGACCTGTTGCTTGGCATCGATTAAGGCACTCGGTGGAGTTCGCATCATGCAGCATGGAAGCGTGGAGTTTGAAAAACCACAGTCCGTCTGTGCAGCGATTCGTATTAGCGAAGCAGATTTCAGTGCGAAATTCAATGAACAGCAGGGAGTTTGGGTCGCAGCCTGGAAGTGGTCGGCAGGTCATGCACCAGGGAAACTTCAGAATCGGATCTCAGAATATCCGGTATCCAGCGAGATGAGAGAGGAGTACGAGCATGAATGGCAAACATGGATGGACAATGGTTGGTTGGTGCCGTACAGTGACAAGGAGTTTGGCCCGCCCAAGGGACTGATACCGCTGATGGCCGTGCTGCAGACCAACAAGCATAAGGTGCGTCTTGTGATGGACTATCGGGAACTGAATACCTACGTTGACACATTCACAGGTGCCGCGGATGTTTGCTCAGAAAAACTGCGAGACTGGAGACAGCAGGGTGCGAACATGTCCATTCTGGACCTCAGGAAAGCATACCTACAGATCTGTGTTGAAAAATCTCTGTGGCCATATCAAACAGTTATGTTTGAAGGGAAGCGATATTGTTTGACCAGGCTGGGGTTCGGCCTGAATGTAGCGCCCTTGATAATGCGAGCTGTGCTCAAGGCGGTGTTAGCACAGAATGAAACTATAAATAGAGTGACGTCGGCATATATTGACAATATATATATCTACGAGGATGTGGCATCGGCGGAATCTGTGAGGAAACATCTCGAGCTCTACGGACTGACAAGCAAGGATCCAGAGAAGTTACAGGATGGAGCCAGAGTGCTGGGGCTAGAAGTATGGAAGGAACAGGGTCGACTGCGATGGCGACGAGGAAGTAGAATGGTAAACGGCCCTAAGACTATGACACGGAGAGGTATTTTCTCCATGTGTGGCCAGCTGGTGGGACACTTCCCCGTGTGTGGATGGCTGCGAGTGGCGACAAGCTTCATCAAACATCGAGCCACTGCCGTAACGCAAAACTGGGACGACAAAATTTGTGATGCCCCCCTGGAACGTATGATAACGGACACCCTCACCCGGGCACAGCAACTGGATCCTGCACAGGGAGAATGGTGCGTGAATACGAAGAAGCTAGACGTATGGGTGGACGCAAGTTCGCTGGCTGTAGGAGTAGCGCTCGAGGCTAAGGGAGCCATCATCGAGGACACATGCTGGCTACAGCCGATAAAAAACACCCAGTATATCAATGTGGCTGAACTAGATGCCGTGCTAAAAGGAATCAACCTCGCTCTAAAATGGCAGGCTACGGTATTACACGTGAACACAAACTCCCTATGCGTGTACCATTGGGTGACTAATGCCCTTACGGGAAAGTGTCGGCTGAACACCAAGGCTGCTAGCGAGATGCTCATAAGGCGACGACTTGAAATGCTAACTTCCCTTGTGAAAGAGTACAACCTTTCGGTTGACATAGCGCTAGTTAGATCCAACCAGAACTGAGCTGACTTGCTGACTAGAGTTCCCCAGAGGTGGTTCAACAATGTGAAGGAACTCAAACCTGTTCAACCAGTATGTGCTTTTGCCATAGGAAACCTGAGCCCTGCTCAGTTAACTGAGATTCATCGACACAGCGGGCACCCTGGAGTTAAACGGACACTATATTTCGCACGTAGGATCAACCCGTCTGTGTCAAAAGCAGCAGTGAGATCGGTCGTTCGGAGTTGTGAACAGTGTCAGTCAATAGATCCAGCTTCTGTGCGATGGCAGAAGGGAGAGCTCAGTGTGCGTGAAACGTGGAGCCGTCTAGGCATGGACATCATGCACTATAACCATTTTTTGACTGATCGATTGCGGCCCCACGCGGTTTTCGATCTGGCGGCCGCTAGTTCGGCAAGACGCTGCATGCGTAATCCGGCAATTGGAGTCAGTGTTTTTCGAACGTGGTGCCCCAGTGGAGATCCTGGCTGATAATGACACTGCATTCCGCAATTCAAACAATTCACGGAAGAATTGATTGAATAGAGGAGGAATTGAGGATCTGTTGTTGTTCGCCAATAATCTCTAGAACTGAACTTGTGAGATACAATACATGGTCTCATTCTATCAGTAAACAGTGACCGTTTCTTTGAGGACATGCTTCACTTATTATGAGCAGAGACAGAGATGTCTGTTGCAATCAGATAACTCTTTGGTACAGCTTAAGTGATTCCTGTGGGATATTGTGGCTGAGCATACAGGTGAAAACCAAGGAAATGAATGCAGTTTAACTTGGCATTTTCTTGCTGGAAGGAAAGCATTGATGCCAGCTTTCACCTAGGAGGAGACCTCAGATGCACATTTTTGATTACAAACTTCATTCCAAGGGATGTCATGAAAGAAATCACAGAACAAGTCCTAATCTCCTAGTTGATAACAAAGATATTCTATTGGTAGGAGGTTCTTGGCTAGCAAATGAGAGAAAGGAGCTGTTTATAGACATAACTGCATGACCAGAGTGTGTTGCCAAGAGGGCAAAGCTGCATAGTACAAAAAGAGTGAGGGATAGAGACAAAAAAGAAATCTAAAAGAGAAGTATGTCCATCAGAATTACTGGGGAAATGTGTTGGCAAGTCAACCACTTGTGTGAGAGACTGAATGATTGAGAAGTTAAGGGTTTGGATGCCAGCAAGGTCAATGACAAAGCATTAAAGCCACTGAACACATATAAACACATGTAAACAGGTGTTAGGAGATGGCCTTGTCTATATTATTGGAAATAATATATAACAGGCAGCATATCTTGAGAAGAATGGGAATAGAAGAGAAAGAAGAGATAGCGGACTGAATTAAGTAGAGAGAGATGGAGATACATGTAAGAATTGTCTGGAGATTCAAGAGAGAGTCCCCTAGCCAGCAAGAGATGTTTGCAGACATAAACTCCCAGGCAAGCATTTGGATATTAGAGACCTTTCTAAGGAGAGGAAGGTAGCCAGGAATCAAGAAATCAGAGGAGGGGATTGAAGATTTAAGATTAGTTTCACAGAGAGCTAGTATATCTGAAGACTTTTTGAAGAGGAATGATTCTACACTGCAGAAGTTGGTACGAATACCACGAATGTTGGAGAAAGAAAGGTTAAGGAGTTTGGATGTTTTTTGTTGAGCTGGTTTAGGTTTATAACTTTGGTTGTTTATAGTTATGATGTGTTATTTTGGTAAAGAAAGGCCTAGGGTAGTAGTAGCAGTCATCTAATGTAACATGTGCAGGAAGGGAATTGACATAAACTGCTGATCAGAGCAGCCTCTCAAGATGCTGCATAAAAGTCTGGGCTCCTAACTACTAGTTGGGAGCAGCAACCAGAAAAGTGCTAATCTGGTACCCTTAGAATGAAGAAATGTTGCCACTATCTACACATATCACAAAAAATTCATGACCACACCTCTATTAAGGCCTAAGAGAAGAAAAGGAACCGGGAACCCCTTCCTAAACAGAAAACAAGGGATGAGCCTCTACACATTTTTTTTATATATTATATGTATTCTTTTTTATAGTTATTTTGTAATTGCAAAATTATATATGTAAAAAAAATCTTATATTATAGAATTTTTGTTTTTTTATGTCTTTTACATTCTGCAAAAGATTATATTTCAACTTCTGTTGCTTTTAAAGTAGTTTTATTATTGTTCTGTACTTATTTCTTATTTACAAAGATATATATATATATGTCTTACATTATTGCATTTTTATTTCTATTTCTTCTATATACTTTCAAAGATTTTATTTCTAATTCTGTAAGAAAATATTGAAGAATGAATAGGTATGATATAAAATCCACAATATCTTTATTCTTTGATATAAACCAGTTATAATGATATAGGCTTACTCAAATTATGAGCATATGCATAGGCTTTGAGATTTGTAGGCTGTAATCACTTAATTACATGAACAGGAGTCAAAGGTGCCCAAAATAGAGGAGTCGGAGTCAAAGGTTTTGTGTTCCAACTCCACAGCCCTGGAAAGAACTGTTCAAGAAGATAAACAGTCTTGCGTAGACTTCCAGTTAAGTTGTAACAGAATGGACACTGATAACTTATATATGGAGTCGCTCTGCAGCCCACAGAACATATTAGACCATACCATGTTTAACTGACATTAGAAGGGAGAAACAGTAACAGATAGATGGTGAGGGGTTCAGTCTCAGAATCATAGCAGCAGAATAAAAAAAAGGAAAGACAAATAATAGACAAAGACACAATGTCCATTAATTATTAAGATTAATCATAGTCAAGATGATGAACAATTCAAACATGAAATTTAGCTAGAATTTAAACACTCAAAATACATTGGACAATGTTAGATAGAATACACCTCAGTCTCAACTGAGGCAAAGTCATTCTACAGATGCTAAAAGACTATTATCATTAGAGAAAAGCACAACACTAGGCCAGTTGGCTAAACACAAAGTATAGGATCTGTTATTTACATTATTTACAGTTGGACAAATCTCCTCATTGATGCTATTTTAAAGTTTTGGCCATAACGTCATCCAGCTTTCTGCAGGTGTATCAAAATATCTCATCAGTTACTGCTGGGCAATTCTTACTTTCATCATTCTCCACAAATTTTTTTGAATCACTATCTGACTTAGTACCAGAGTAGAAAAATCAAGAATAAAGTTTATTAAATCTTACCAGTCACCCCTAACTGGTCAAAATGAAAAAGGAAAGGCAAAGTTTAAACTATGTACCCCCCACACACACACACACATTATATATTGTGGAGAACAGCACCATAGAAGCAAGAAAGCCAGAGTGGCTTGTATCTGGTGTATAGGAAAATAAGGGTCTTACCTTAACGCGAGGCACGTGACATCAGCAAGTTTGCTCTGTGAAAATAGCATTACTCTCCCGTCCAGCCATTTTAGTAGTATGTGCAGTAATGAGGGTTTTTTGTACAGTTTGGCGTGCTTCCACCGATAGCAAGTCGTGTGCTGATTGGTCAAACTGGAGGAGGCAGTTTGCCTGTGTAACTGAGAATAGAAGCGAAGAACGCTGATTGGTTGACCAACCGCAGTGTTGGCCTGATAAAAGAGGGCTGGAGCAGTGAAAACGGGAGGAAGCGACGGCTTTACGTAGTGACGTGTTCAGAAAGCCAGGACGGTAAATTGTACCAGCGGTATTTTGATTGGTACAAGTGACATTGCAGCAATACAGACTCATTTGACTTATACATACATACATACATACACTTTAATATTTTATATACAGGGTGCAGCAGAAATATCTACAACATCATTGTAAGGCAAAAGTGACAATATGGCCTTCATCTAGTTAATGTCTTCATGTGGGATGTGTGCACATATATGTTGATAAGCATAACTGAGTAAGTAAAAACAGATAATAAAAATAAGACATAATTGTTATGTTAGTTGTATAAAAACAATACTAATACAGCAAACCCAGGAGATGTGGAAAAAGTTAAAAGGAATAATAAACAATACATATATAACTTCAAACAATAATAATAATTTTAATAGATATAATAAATGAAATAATAATTGCAAATTATATTAAATTATTATATTTCTTTTAGCAATATTTATATTTTTCAGTTAAAATTAAATTCCATTAATTTTTTAGAGCTTCATCAAAACATGTCATTTTTCCTTGAGTTCAGTAATTAGTATTGTAGTCCAAACAAGAAGAAATGCAAGAACTTGAACCTTGGTTCTTGAAATATATGCACACTCTAAGACAGTGAATCGGCACCAGAACAAAAACAGCATTAGTTTATCTTGTGTTGAAGAAGTACAGCATTGACATAGCTGCTCTCAGTGAAACCTGTCTTGCTGGTTCATTACAACTTGAGGAAGTGGATGGAGGTGGTTATGTATTTTTCTAGTCTGGTAAGAGTGCGAATGAGGCCCATCAGTTAGGTGTTGGCTTTGCAATCCAATCTCATCTCGCAAGGAAACTGTACTCCCTTCCAAAAGGGAGTATTACACCATATCATGATGCTGACACTTGATCTGGATCAAAACATGTGCTATGCTTATCAGTTGCTATGCACCCACAGTGGACAGCACTGTGCAAGAGAAAGAGGACTTCAACAACATCTATAATGTAATCTCCTACACCGAACATAGGGATAAAATTATCCTGTGAGATTTCAATGCTTGGGTGGCTAATGATCACCAAGTCTGGGATGGTAGACTGGCTCATTAAAGGTGTTGGATGCATAAACTCCAACAGCCTCACCTCCTTTCTATTTGCAGAGAATTCAATATTGTAATCACCAACACCTACT
Organism: Acanthosepion esculentum; assembly: GCA_964036315.1. Taxonomy (NCBI): domain Eukaryota; kingdom Metazoa; phylum Mollusca; class Cephalopoda; order Sepiida; family Sepiidae; genus Acanthosepion; species Acanthosepion esculentum. Next base: position 139,728,015 of record OZ038482.1, on the reverse strand, counting down.
TTCAGCAACTGAACTTCCGCAAGACATCATAGATGCATCCTTGTTCAAAGACTGGTACTTTATTGATTATATCATCACCAAGAAGAGAAACTTAAAGGACATCAATGTCACACATTCCTTTCATACCACCTGCTGCCTTTCTGACCATGCTCTCCTCAGTAAGGCTTCCTTTTGGCTGGATCATAGGAGACTGCAGAAAACATCTGTTCTTAATTGGATAAATACCCTAGCTTTAAAATCATCAGAAAAACAAAGTGAGCTCTGTAGCAAACTGGATACTGCTCTCAATGCCCTCAAGATTATTAATGATATCGAAGCATCATGGAAAACACTGAGATACAGTGTATACTGCTTCTTTAGAGGTGCTCAGACTGCTGATTTGAAAACACCAGGACTGCTTTAATGAAAGCAATGCTTAAGTCCAGCTACTCATACAGCAAATGCACAGCTCACACAAAACATGGATTAATGATAGTCTCTTCTGAAAAGAAGACTCAGTACCTGAAGTGCAAAAGTGAGGTTCAGTGATCTCTCAGGAAATTAAGGTAGACTGGTAGTAGGCAAAGAACTTCAGGAAACAGCAGATAGGAAGGACTTCAAATCCTTCTTTGATGGTCTTAAGAAAATCTATGGTCCTAGAGAGAACGGAATCATGCCAATACACTCCTAAAATGGACAAACAAGTCTGATATCTTGCACCGCTGGAAGAAGCACTTCAAGACTGTTTTAAACACACTACCTGTCACTGGTCAAGATGTTATTGCAGCCATTTCCCAAAGTACTGAAATACAAGAAATGTTTTTCAAGCTAATCTTGCAGGATGTCTTGGACTCCATCAAATAAATCTCTTTAGGCAAAGCACCTGGAAAAGACGCTATTCCACCTGAAATCTACAAATATGGTGGTATAAAGTTAGTCAAAAAGCTACACAAGCTCTTCTAAGTAATATGGAGAGCCGGCCATGTTCCTCAAGACTACAAGGATGCCTTAATTCAATTCTTATACAACAAAGATAATAGAATTGTTTGTGACAACTATGGTGGAATATCTCTGCTGTCAATTGCTGGTAAAATATGAGCTAGACTGATTCTGAACAGGATTATCAAGCATGTCATCAATGAGATTTACACGGAATCACAGTGTGGTAACACTATTGACATGATCTCTCACTATCAGGTAGCCAAAAAAGTGTATGAAAAGAACCAGGCATTGTATATGATGTTTGTTGACCTTACTAAGGTCTTTGACACTGTAAATCCTGAAGCACTCTGGAAAGTTCTTAAAAAGTTTGGAATCACAGACAAAATGTTGAATGTTATAACCTCCTTTCAAGAGGGGATGAAAGCTGCCATTTTATCTGATGGAGTATTCCCTGATTCCATTGATGTTACAAATGCTCAAAGCAAGGTTATGTCGTGGCCCTTGTTCTTTTTGCTCTATTCTTCTCAGTAATGTGCAAATATAACTTTCATGACATGGACACTGGTGACCTTTTCAACCATCAGTGGTTCAAAGCTAAAATATTTCTTTGAACTAGTATCATTCATAATCTGTTTGCTGATGATGCTGTACTTGACACAACATCTCTAGAGAAAGCCCAAGAACTTGTCAACAACTTCTCTGTTGCATGCAAAGCTTTTTGTCTTACCATTAGCATAAAGAAAACAGAGGTAATCCATCAACTGCTTCCTTGTCCAAAGCAGATTTGGGGTGCCACATAGCTTCCATCAGTACATCAATTCCCAGGCACTCATATACAGGTTGATGGGAAGAACTTGAAGTCTATGAAGTCATTTACATATTTAGAAAGTATGATGAATGCAAATGCATCCCTTGATGACAAAATAACAAATTGGATTGCCAAAGCTACAAGTGCATTTGGGAAGCTTTGCCACCACCTATGGAATGAGAGGGGGTATCAAATTGGACACCAAAATATGTGTTTATAAAGTGGCCGTATTAACCATACTGTTGTATAGCGCAGAATAGTGGACTCCATATTGATCACATATCAATCAGCTGGTGGTCTTCCACAAAAGTTGTCTCCACACAATTTATGACTATACTTTTGACAATAGGGTGTCCAATGCTGACCTTCTCACAAAATGCAACATTGGTGGAATTGAAACCTTCTTGATGGAGTCATAACTTCACTGCACTGGGCTTGTCATGTTGCAAGGATGAGTGAAAACAGAATACCTAAAGGTCTTTATGTATAGCTATCTTGACAGTGGACAAAGAACTGTTGGATGGCTGTGGCTCAAGCATCAAGACAAGCTAAAGAATAACCTCCCAGCTATCAATGTGCCTCATTAACTTTAAGCAAGTTGCCCTGGATAGAAATAACTGGAGATATTTTTGCCAGAGTGGAAATTTTGAAATCGGTCATATTGACTGGCTAAAGGACAAAAGAAAACGGTGAAAAGCATCAGCAAATATTCATGTTTCTATATCACAAGATCCCTGCTATTGCACAATATGTGGACTTGTATGAGAGTCATTAGCAGGACTTAAATGTCACATATGACACAAACATAAAAACTGAATAAGGTTGTCAAATCCTCATACATTAAAATCAGAGAGAGTCCATCACATATATGTGTGTGTGTGTGTGTAGACAGGTCAACAACTGGCCCAATCACTATCAACTTTTCTAATTGGCAAGGCAAGATGTTACCAGTTTTAAGGATGGCCCTGATATAGCCTCTGTATCATTTGCAACTGACCACTAACAGCTCTTTTTCCAGACCCCCAACTCACTGAATAAATCACATGACAAGAGTTGGTTTTCAGGTAATGCAGATGACATAGCCAACCTAACATAACTGCCAATCAACAAGCCTGGCTTCAATATTTGTTGATTGTGAATGGTTCCAAATTTCAACATCTGTACCTTATTCAACTGGTGTAACCTAAGGATTCTTTGTAGGCAGAACATGTGGAATTGTTCAAGAATTCACAAATGCCAACAGTATGGGACCGAAGATTCACAGCCAAATAATAGTGTTATTGAAAAACATACTGCTCTGCAGAAGGCAATCTTGCTCTAACTGGTAATATTCTTGTTCAGGAAGGGATATTTGTAAAGCTCTCAAAATGCTGCAGGGGCAAGTCAAACATGGTGATGAATCACTTCTGTCAGATCATAACTGTTAGTAAGCACAGAGCTGATATGAGAGCATATTGCCATTTCCAAAGATCTGCATTCCCCATATGATACTGCTCTCATCAGCCTTTGTCTTCCAAGCCTTCAACTGGATGCCAAGTGTGATTCATACAATTATCTTAACTCATGATTAATACCTAGAAAACAAAGATCTTGCAACAAACAACACATGATTTTCATATCTTTATTTTTTTTATTAGATAAAACATTGTCAATCATTACTAGTTGGTAACTATCTGTGGTTAGATTTTTTTCTGCTAGCGGTAGGCACTTGCAGAGAAACTGGCTCATATAATAAAACTTCCCAATGGAAAGAAATGCATGTTTGAGTCAACAACACTACATTTTCTTTTTATTTCCAATTTTCAGTTTATTCAATGACTGACAATCTAAATAGTTGCAATATAAAGGGAAATTAATAATGGATCATTTTCATTATTTCTTGTGTTCTTATTACATTTCTGTTAAATCATTCTTTGGCTGCCTTCAAGAAAAATCTTGACAATTGTAAAAATTGTTGTAATTCACACTACACAGTGGGAAGATTTAGACACTATGCAGTTTTCATTAATTATATCCTTTTCACTGATTTTTTTTAAATTTCAGAATCTTAAACAACAATTCAAACAAATTCTTCAGATGCAAGGTGGATATATGTAACGAGCATGCGCGGAAGCGACCTCGAACTGTATGTGTGTGTTTTTGCTGGGAACACCTTGGAGTACCATAATGGACTCGATTGAGGACTACAAGAAGAAAACACGCGAGTCGTTTGCAGTTTTTTGGGCAGCAAAAGCCACTGTGGTCAGTCATCCGTTTTTGTCGGCAACAGTCGTGGGTGCCGTTTGCTCGTTCGCTGCCATAAAGTGTTCATTTGGAAGAGTCATTTGCATTCGTTTCAGGTTCACAAGGCGTTCGATCGGGTGTTTTTTTCTTCCCCTAATTCACGTTCTTCCCACTATATAACAGCATTTCAATTTCAATTAATGTAATTATCACCATAAGTTTTACTGATTATTTCAAATTGTCTCTTGGCGCAATAAGATTAATCAAGGAAGATAATTAGAGCAATTTTAAGAAAATAGCAGCCAGAAGTAACTTACAATTTCTTCATTCACTTCTTCAAATAGATTCTTACACAAAAATGGACGTTCCGCAAACAGATTGCGGAAACCCACAGCCTGACTGACTTTATTCTTGTAGGCACTGGTCACATACTGGGTTCTTTGGAGAATACATGTTTTTTCTGAAATATAATTAAGGAAAAACTGAAAATTATACTTTAAATCAGTCCATACAAATGAAAATAATCAGATTTTTTCATATAGAATACCTGATTATTTTCATTTGCCAGGACCAACAGTAAGTTACATTTATCACAGAATTTTCTAGGAACTGTACACTACTGACATTAAAAAAAAATCTCTATAGAAATGGCATAGAAATCACTAAACTAATCTATTACCACTAGACATCATTTTTTTTAAATCTCTTTCGATATTGCTGTAGTTTTTCTATAAATAATGTAGATAACAGTTTTGTTTACATTTCTACACACATCATTATTGGAATAATAAATTTTATCTGAAATTGTATCCATTCTTTCTGGAATTTTATGTCTGTATTTCTACTGATTCACATTTCTTTCAACTTATGTTATAATATTTACGCCATTATTAAACTTATGTTTAATAGCACTTAAACAGTGTACAACCATGGGATACATTATTAAAACACTCAGTAAGTTTTCAAATAACTAATCTACTAAAACTGCACCCTCTTTTTAATAACATGTGACCAGTAAGGTATTATTACGTTTTAAAAAAATTAACAGCAGATTAAACCTCTGGAAGACTATCTTAGGTTTTATGAGTGTTACTGTATCTACATCAGATGGTTACATGTAGGAAAAGAGATAACGGGATGAACAAAAAACAGACAGTAAGCATTTATTATATACTGACATAATACTTGTCAATGATGATGAAATTATTTACATATGTATTTTCACATCTGCCTCAGATCAAAGTATTTGTGTGCTCTTCCCCCAAAATGTAACTCCCTAGTTTTCTACTGAAAATCAGAATATCTGTGCACTTTGCCTAAGACTACATTGGCACACAAAGGCCCTCTGCCTAGAAACAAAGTTTAGCTTTGAAAAATGTTATAGACATGCTCTCTCATATATATATATATATATATATATATATATATATAAGAGAAAGCTATACATTGTGTTTTATATATTGGAATACCTCCGTGGGCCTGGAAATTATAATTTCTGGGAACTCATCTACCAGACGGTACACAGACATTGTACTGACAGGATCAAATCAAGTGTATACCCCATCATCTGTGAAGGAAAAGCAGTTGTGACTGGACAATTCTGAAACAAAAGTGTGAGAACTCCCCACTGATCCTGTGTCATATTTGCCCATTATTACTTCAGTCTCATTTACATTATGTTGGGTTACAGATGGACATGTTCTCTGCTCTTGGAAAGTTATCTTTCATTATATTTTTAGGACCCTGCCATGTTTCCAGGGAACACTTTTATACCAAGGCAACATTTTTTAAGTTTCTTCATAAATAAAATTAGTGACAAGGCAAAAGGAAGAAATGTGAAAATTTGTGGTTTCAGAGTTACAGACAGGATTTTGTTATTTGGGCTTACAATTAAATAGAACAGTGAGGTGGGAGATTAGAGGAATTATACAATGCACTTGAATTTTTTTTTTGTCATCAATGCCAAAAGTAATTGTCAGTGCTAATAATTATGTACAGTTCTTAAAGGTAATTTAAAGAATTGGTTGATTTGAAATACTTGCAAGTGATATCACTGAGGTTGAAAATATACACAAGGGAGTTAATGAAGCTGTGTGGTGCAGCTGATGCTGAGGTATTGTATGAGAGAGTTGTTATCATTGCTGGTTGGGGATGTGAGGGAGAAATTTTGTAAATTTGTTTTGAACCATGTATATAAACAAATTGATTTACATGAACAGAATTAATACTATTAATACTCATTATGTATCTGTATCAACCCACTCACTTGAAGTATGGTGTCATATTACAGGCATGTTTTCTATATGAAATGGATAAGTGACTGAAAGCCATTTCTTTAATGTGAGAATAGATGATATTTTATTTTCTGTGGGATTGATGCTATTAGTCACCTGATTAATTTTTTTAATATATTGCCTGCATTGGACAAGTCAAATTAAATTGACCATGACCATATCGCAGGTCACGTGGTAGAATGAACTATCTAGGATTTAGAACCAGTAAGGAAGGTATGTTTGTTATGGGGTAATAGAATGAGAAATCAGAGAGCCAAGTTCAAATTCCAGTCAGGTTTGTTACATTTATGCACAAATGCCCTTTGGAAAGGTATGAATCTATCTCTTCTTCTCCCAACAATGAGTTGAATAGCAGAACAGACTGGGTTCTATAGCCTTAGTTGGCCGCAAAAAGTAATGGCAACCTACTATGGGAAAATCTCTGCCAAGTGAGTCATGAATCAAAAAAGACATGATTGTCTAAATGTGTATCATGTATGACTGAAAGAAAGCATAACTCTCCTTCTAGAGAAAACTGCTGCAATGAAAGAGAACCCTACTACAAAAAATGTTACTGAGCGGAATTATTAGGGTTCTAAATTATTATAATCATTATTTACTCGATTGTGCATTGTTATTGAGCCACGAAAGGAAGGAAAACCTGGGTGTGGGGAGCAGATCAGAAAAAAACTTTCTAGGATTCCAAGGAAATACTGTGCTCTGTGCCTTTACTGATGCATTTTTGTGATGACTTACCCAGGAAATCAAAACGCGTACGAACGTATCTTGCCTGCGTGGTGAATCCGGCAAGAAACATGGCCGTGTGTGAAGACGCGTTTTATGCGCGCCGGTCTCGTTCAGAACGAGATAGCGCAACAACACATGCAAATTTTGCAGTGTCGGAGTGCCATAAAAAGGAGACATTAGCAGCACAGATAGCTTCAGTTTTTCGGCGGACTTCGTGAAATAGAGTCGGACGTACGAACTGACTGACTGGCGTACTAAGAGGCAGTTATAGCCTGTACGTTTGACTTGGGTGGAAAGGAGTCTTGAAATCTCTTTCTGTGTAGCGATGGCTGAGAAGAACAGCTCTTGTCACTTTGCAATTTTATTTTGTGTGTCTTTACCGTCTACAAGCTATTTCGGCGCATTATGGCGAAGGTTCGCATAAGCAGCGATATCATAAAACCGTTCTCTGGCCAGGGTGATGTAGTGGCCTGGTTAAAAAAGGTTAGGCTGGTGGCGAAACTTCAGCAGGTGGACGATGTGGCTAGTCTGCTACCCTTATACTTGGAGGGGGACGCACTTTCCCTCTACATGGAAATGGAGGAGGAAGATCAAGGAGATATCGACCAAATCGAAGCCAGACTGAAGCAAGCGTTCGCGGACGACTCGTTTTCAGCGTATAGAAAACTAACCCTGTTCAGGTGGACTGGGGAGCGCGTAGACGTTTACGCAAATAAAGTCAGACAGTTGGTTCGATTGGCCGGATTTGAAGGCGCCGAGATGGAAAGGCTCACCAAACTAGCCTTCGTCATGGGGTTCCCTGATGCGATCTCCCTCGAACTCCGACAGGCACCGAATGTTGAAGCACTGACTGTAGGGGAATTGTTAGCAAGAGCGAGAGTTCTGACAACTACCGGAGATGAAAATCATGACGTCGTTGCGGCAGTGCGCCCACCCCGTAGTCGCGGCGCGTCTCCCACCAAAAGCGGCCCACACACCAGTCTGACATGCTACAGGTGTAGCGTTAAAGGCCACATGGCGAAAGACTGCCGGAAGCGCAGAACGCGCTGCTATCAATGTGGGGAGTTTGGACACTGGGCCCGAGACTGTTCGGGAAACGCCACAGGGGACAAGGCATCAGCGCCAGCCTTTTCCCCAACCAAGATGTAAATACGGCGCTCCCAGTGGCAAATGTCCTTGTTGACGGAACTTCGTGCTCAGCACTGATTGATACCGGCTGTTCACGGACAATTGTGGATGCAGATCGGTGCCGGTCTTGGAGGAGAGCAAAAGTAGACGTCATGACCATTGGAGGCGTGTCCCGTCCATGTTGCGGTGTGGGAGTGGTAACTGTATCCACGGAGGAAGGCGGTTCTGCCAAGATCGACGTGCTAGTGGTGCGCGGCAAACCGCTAGGATTTGACCTGCTATTGGGGATTGATGCCATAGCAGCATTGGGAGGCGTCACTGTTGGGCCTACGGGACGGGCGCAGATTGGCAATGGGCGAGTAGCCAAGTGCGCAGCCATTACTGTTAATGAACCAGACTTCACTGCCACCTTCGACCACCGGAGTCTATCCTGGACTGTAGCATGGAAGTGGTCGGAGAACCGTGCGCCTGAAAGACTGCACAATGGGGTTTCAGAGTACCCGGTAGCAGCAGGGATCAGGGAGGGCTATAAACAGGAGCTCAACACGTGGATCAGCAATGGCTGGCTCATACCGTACCCGGAAGAAAAACTGGGACCTCCCAAAGGGCTAATTCCCCTTATGGCCATACTGCAGCAAAACAAGTCGAAGGTACGCCCAGTGATGGACTTCCGAGAGCTCAACCATCACGTTGATGCTTTCACAGCTGATGCAGATGTCTGTGCAGCTAAACTGCGAGAATGGCGGCAGAAGGGATCCAACGTGTCCTTGTTGGATCTCAGGAGAGCATACCTCCAAATACGTGTCCACAAATCGCTCTGGCCATATCAGACCGTGGAAATCGATGGGAACAGATATTGCCTGACACGTTTAGGATTTGGGCTAAACGTGGCTCCCCTCATCATGAAGGCGATCATCAGTACGGTGCTGGCTCAGGACGAAGCTGTGAGTCGTGCGGCATCTGCCTACATTGACGATGTCTATGTCAATGAAGATGTTGTTCCCGCGACCCGCGTTAAAGAACATCTAGCCCAGTTCGGGCTCGAATGCAAAGACCCAGAGCGGTTGAAGGATGGCACACGGGTACTGGGATTGGCAGTTACGATGGAACAGGGAAGATTGCGGTGGAAACGAGGAAGCGTGATTCCTAACGCCCCTGACGTCGTTACGCGACGGAAGATATTCTCGCTGTGCGGAAGGCTTGTTGGGCACCTCCCAGTGTGTGGTTGGCTCCGCGTGGCATGTGGAATGCTCAAGAGGAGAGCAAGTACAGTTACGATGGGCTGGGACAATGAAACAAATGATGCACTTCTCCTGCGCATGGTGTCTGAGACCGTGGATTCTGTGCAGCGGGACGATCCGGCCCGTGGGGAGTGGTGCGTGGACGCCCGGGAGATGAATGTGTGGGTCGATGCAAGTTCCCTGGCGACCGGGGTAGCATTGGAGAGCCAAGAGACTGTGTTGGAGGACGCTTGCTGGTTGCGACCGAAAGATGACGCTCAGCACATCAACCTGGCCGAGCTGGATGCCGTATTGAAAGGCGTCAATCTAGCACTCCAGTGGAAGAGCAAGACGCTACACTTAAAAACGGATTCTGTTTGCGTGAGCCACTGGGTGTCGGACACCCTGACTGGTCGAGCGCGCGTACACACCAAGGCGGCAAATGAAAGGAGGCGGCTGAGCACTCTGAAGGAGCTCGTGGAGGAGTATCAGCTGACCGTGAATGTGACACTGGTCCCTTCGGCGCTGAATATAGCTGATGGACTGACAAGAGTACCGCAGCGGTGGTTTGACTCTATGAAGACGAGCAATGGGCCCAGGCCAATGATTGGCGCCACCCATGTGGACGAACTGGATGTAGATCAAATCATGTCCATCCACAGGAACAGTGTCACCCAGGAGTGCGGCGTACCACCTACTTTGCAAGGAGAATCTGTCCATCAACAACCAAAGCAGCCGTCAGATCAGCTGTACGGACATGTGAGGAATGTCAGTCCATAGACCCCACACCAGTGCGCTGGAAAAAGGGAAAGCTCGAGGTATGTGAGAACTGGCACAGACTGGGGATGGATATCACCCACTATGGTGCCCATCATTTCTTGACGCTGACAGATTGCGGCCCGTCACGTTTTTCACTCTGGAAGCAGTTGGCAAGACAAGACTCGCGGCCGTCATTCGCCAGCTAAATGAAGTGTTCCTTGAGCGGGGCCCACCCCGTGAGCTACTCATGGACAATGACCCAGCTTTCTGCAGCAGAGAATTCGGAGCCTTCGCGCGGGGGTGGGGCGTCAACTTGCGGTTCCGTTGTGCATATGCCCCAGCTGGGAATGGCATAGCGGAGCGATGCCACCGTACAGTGAAGCGAATTGCGACAAGAATGCGCTGTACCATCCAGGAAGCCGTCTACTGGTACAACGTCACACCAAAAGACGGTACATCACCCCAGACTGCGCCCGCCAACAGGATTCACCAGTATGAACTGAGGGTGAAAGGGATTGACGCCCCTACAATGACTTTAGACCCTGGGAACGGCTCCTACCAAGTCGGGGATTGCGCGTGGGTCAAGGCGCCTATGAGTCGGTGCACCACCAAATTCAACGAGGGTCGAGTGTCGAAAGTAATCAGCCCGCAGTCATGTCTGGTGGACGGAATACCCCGCCACGTTAAGGATTTACGCCCGCGCCGCAGTTACGACGCGTCTGAGGAAGATACCGACGACACGTCTGAGAGCGGGGCGGAAAGTTTGCTGCTGGAGGAGAGCGTGGAATGCGTCGATCCATCTGAAGAGAGAGTAGCAGATCCCCCCGTTGACGCTCTACCCGAAGTGGGAGCGAGATCAGAGCCCCCCGCCCTGCCCTTACGCAGAAGCACCCGTCGGAAACGACCGCCGCCGAGCTGCCACCTTTGTGATCATGAGATCAGGGAGGGGTGTGATGACTTACCCAGGAACTCAAAACGCGTACGAACGTGTCTTGCCTGCGTGGCGAATCTGGCAAGAAACATGGCCGCGTGTGAAGACGCGTTTTATGCGCGCCGGTCTCGTTCAGAACGAGATTGCGCAACAACACATGCAAATTTTGCAGTGTCGGAGTGCCATAAAAAGGAGACGTTAGCGGCACAGATAGCTTCAGTTTTTCGGCGGACTTCGTGAAATAGAGTCGGACGTACGAACTGACTGACTGGCGTACTAAGAGGCAGTTATAGCCTGTACGTTTGACTTGGGTGGAAAGGAGTCTTGAAATCTCTTTCTGTGTAGCGATGGCTGAGAAGAACAGCTCTTGTCACTTTGCAATTTTATTTTGTGTGTCTTTACCGTCTACAATTTTGACCACTGAAAACATTCTCATGCATGTAGATGCTTCTCCCTATAACAGCATATAAAATGGATAATGTGTAAAAAGCAGACTGTTATATTTCATATATGTTGTTGGCTGCAGTAAGAACTTATGTCCACAATGAAAAAATTAAAAACTTTATCAGTATTGCAATTTCTTTTCATTTTGTACCATTATTGCACCTCTAAAATTCTAAAAGATATTTTCCCATGCATGACTGATGTAGCCAGGATTAAAGCTTTAGTTAACTTAAACATTTAGATGTTGTAATGTGAACATGCAGATGTATTGGGTTGGTGCATAATTATCAAGCGTTTTTAAATAATATTTATTATGAAAAAAGAAATATAACAATTCAACAATGATTGTTCTGGAGCATAGTCACCATCTACTTCAATAACTGCTTCCCATTTGCTTGGAAGACAGTCGATTCCATGAGCAAAGAAGTCATGGTTCTTATGAGCAAGCCATGCTTTGACATTGGCCACCAAGTTATCCAAATCGGCATAAACTTTGTTCACTTGCCAATTTTTCAGTAATTGATTGACATGGTAGTCTGTAGGTGCTTCTGTGGGAGAATATGGTGGATGTGGAAGCAGTTCCCAGCACTTATTGGCAATACAATCAACATAATGCTCAATATGTGGAAACACATTATCATGGTGGAAGACAATATGGTTCTTTTTGCAAGGTCTTTTCATCTCAATTACAGCGTGAAGGTGGCCAAGTTGAGCCAGATAAGCATCACTATTGATGTTCAATTGCCGCTTGCCGTTTTTGTCTGGAATAAACCACTGTTGACATTCGTCGTCGTTATTCCACCAATAACAAATCCCGTTTGAGATGATTTCCCAATGGATGATTCCGCTTCTGTCCACCAAACAGACCACAATGCCTTCATACAGTGCACATTTTTTTGGTATACCTTTTGGTGAAACTCCTGCCAAAACGCAGACCTTCTTTCTTTTGACGTTTCTCAAGAGAAGCCATGATTCATCCCCTGTCACAAGATTATTCAGAAATGGAGCTTGCTCATTTTGTTGCAGCAAGTCAATGAAAATTCAGTCATGTTCAGCTTTATTGTTGTCGGAGAGTTTGTGAGGGACTTATCCAGCCAATTTCCATACCTTTCCAAACTTTTTAAGACAACGAACGATGGTTGAATGGTCCACATTGAAGTGTTTGGCCAGCATTCAAGTTGTCGAGCTTTCGTCCTCTTCCATGGCTGCCAAAAGTGCCTAGTCATCGAAATCCGATGGTCAACTTTTTCCTGGCTTGTCTTCCAAACTAATATCACCAGATTTGAAACAGGCAAACCATTCCTTGTATCGACTTTCACTGATTGTTACTTTGCCAAAAAGTTTGTTGAAATAATGAAATGACTGCACTGCTTTCCATCCTTTTTCAAAGTGGTAAAGCATAATGACAAATATGAGTATGATTATCAAGACGCATTTTTATAACCTGAAAATAAAATAATATTTTTATTAAAAAAAGTAAACAAAACAGCAATTTTTATTAACAAATAACTCCTACAAAAACGCTTGATAATTATGCACCAACCCAGTAGTTTCAGTAAAATAACAAAACCAGCAAATCAGAATTAAGAGGTTAACATTTGGTCAATCAAAACAGATCAAGAATCTAAAATTTGGTTCAAGTTAAGTCTATCTCTACTGATATAAACTGTAACAACACACCAGTGCCGTAAAATTTCAACCACTACTCCTGGACAAGGAATTTGATACAAGAACTAACACTCCACCAATAAATAATTGAATTTATTTGTAAGTACAAGTTTCACATACTAAAACCAAACATGCTCCCCAAAGTTTACACATGTTTTTAACTGATCCTTGCTATTCCCTCAACAAACTAATTGCTCTGACAGAATCCTTTTCCTTTTTCACAATGCCAAAAATGAATAGTTGTTATTGTTTATTCTATAAATCCATATTTGTGTTTATTCATGTTTCTTTAGTTAGAAATGTTGCTACCTTAGGGCCAACAAAATAAATCATAGCTACTACACACTCTACAAGTGATGACAATCCAACATCAAATGTAAAATGCCCTTCTAAATGAACATTAACAGCTAATTTTACACCAGAGAACTGATAAAAAAAAAAATTATATTGGTTTCAGGAACTCACAACAGCCAAAAGTAAAGATGGTGACTCATACCTACCCTTACCAATTCCCTGGAACAGTTACCTCCCTAAACCCTCTTTTTGCTTTGCAGTCTGACAGGCATACTATCTCCTACCCACTGAAATCTAACAGGCAGTTTACTATGACCTGGTCGAAACCATTCACTCTACTTAGCCCTTTTTATCACTCTCTTTAGTGAACACACACCAATGCACTATATTCATACTAAGTGATACAAAATTTAACATCTTTTAAAAATTTCCATAAGTATCACTAGCAGTGCATTTGCCTTTCTACAACCCACAAAATTTCCAAGCATAATTTGTGCAGTTACAGGCACTCTTCAACACCAGGAAAATAACATAACAGAGAGAATAATACAGATACAATGTGGAAAAATTGCCAATAGAGTCGCAGATCTCCTTGAAATAAAACCCAAGAATGACCCATATGACACATTAAAAGAAACAATAATACAATGGCTATTATGTTGTGTTAGGAGACAGAACTTTTTCCCCCAGCTTCTGTAATATATGAAAGGATTTCTTGGGTTGAACATCATATCTGACACTATTTTATCACGGTTGTGGTTGGATATGGGATTTTGATATTTAAGGGGTCTGATGTATTTATAGATGATTTTCTTGCTGCTGAATCCACTATCATTCCCTATGTAGAGAATTACCTTGTAGGTCCAAGTGGGCTAGAGTAGCGTAGCCTATATGTGTGAGCAAATTGCTTGCGAAGCAGACTCTGAGCATCGGTGCTGGAATGATGAGGTGCATGCGTCAGTGAGTCAGATCGAGGCTGGCAGCATGCCCAATATGCAAATTTTATGGCTTGGCAAGAATGTATAAAAAAGGCGAGTTCTTGATGAGTTGACAGAAAGAATCTTGTCCATTCAGTGTAATACACGGCGTTGCATATTAAACCAGAATTTGTTGCAAGGGTGTTTCCAGTGTCTGTGCTACAGAATCCCAGCTTTCCTGCTACAGATACCAACATGGCTTGATATCCAGCAGAAGACGATATCTGTATTTAAGCTATTGATCCTGTTGAGTAGTTTAATGATTAGTGGGTTTGACATTTTTTTGTTTTTCAATGCTGTGATCACTGACATGGGACAATGGATATAATAATTTTTTTAATGTTTATCTGAATTTATGATGTCATGGGCAAAGTCGACAGCTGTCACCTTGGCATTAAATATGGAAGATTTGTCTGGGAGTGCTTTCATTAATTTAAATTTGTGGTGAATAGCTGCACATCCAACTTTATCATCTTTAGATCTATCCATATAGATGGATAGCTGGCCTGCATACTCATCTTTGATAGAGAATAATTCTTCATGGAATGTGATAGGATTGGTTTGGGATTTTTGGAACTTACTTAGTTTTAATAGGATGTTTGGTTGTTTTATCATTCAGGGATGTATTTTAAAGTTGATGGACCGCTGGATTTGTGCTATATTTATTTGTGTTACTTCAAGGACATTTTTCATGTGTATACCGTATGGTTCAATGGCATCTTTTCTGTTAAAGAGATCAGTAAATTGTGGATGAAATGTGAATTAATATCTAGGATTTGATGGGCAGGTTGAGAGTTTAATATAATATTGAAGAGCCATTTTTTTCTGTTATATTGCTAATGGAGGATCATGTGCTTCTGTGTATAGGATTTTCAATGGGGATATGGTGAGAGACCCTAGGGCTATTCTTAATCCTTGATGATGTACTGTATTGAGTTCTTTTGTGTAGCTTTTTCTTGCTATGTCATGTATAAAACAACTATAATAGAGTTTCAGTCTAATTAATGAGCAGTATATCTTAAACAATGATTCTTTGTTTGCTTCTCAGTCTCGGTAAGCAATAACTCTAAGTAGTTGTAGAGTTTTCTGGCAATTGGACCATAAGTATTTTATATAGGATATAAATGTTATTTTTTGTTATTGAATATGATGCCCAGGTACTTGTATTGATCTACTACTGAGATTATGTTATTTTTTAGATAGATTCTTTTTCCTTTTAAGTCAATTTAATTACCAGAGTTTCTTAGGAATCTCGTCTCCAGTCCATCTTTTAAGTCAATTTAATGCCAAGAGTTTTCAGGAAACCTGTCTCCAGCCCATGTTTGAATTGACAAACAAAACTTTGTTAGTGACTTTAGATAATCATAAAACTAGAATCCTTTGAAAAACTGCCCATCCAAAAGCCAAATGGATGGTCTCCTTTTCCAGAACCCAAGTGGACAGTGGTGGGATCCGAGCTGGTGTCCATATAAAGAGTAGTCAGTTAAGGTGGAAGGGACTGGCAGGAAGTTAGAGAGAGTTTAGAGAAGGACCAGCAGTAAGTCAGCAGTCGTTCTTTCTCCATGGCAGGAGGTTAGTAAGATAGCAGTTCAATTCAAACTCTCAGCGAGAAAGACCCCAAAACACTGTTTCTAAAACATAACAGTAGTAATTACCGATTTGCACAACTTACGATGAAAATACTCAGTGAATTACACAACAAAAATGAAACAAATGGCTGAATTGACTAAAGTATTACACACTAGTTTTCAGTTACAACAGCAGCAGCAACAGTTGTTATAGCAAGAAGAAAAATTTGAAATATCACAAAAAAAATTTTCAAGATGAACTGATGCAATTATGAAAACAACATGCAGAAGACACTAAGCTATTGTGCGAAACCATAATATCTAAAACAGAAGAATGGGGCTACAGATTCTTTTTCCCCTAAAGGAATATCGAATTCATTATCAGAATTCAAGTATGACCCAGACAATGAAGTAACTTTCCCTGCCTATTTTTGTAGATACCAGACAATTTTTTTCAAAAAGGTGTGAACAATGGTCTGAGGAGGAGAAAACTATATTGTCAGTCGAAAAATTAGGTACAGAGGACAACACTAAATACATGAACTTAATTTTACCTAAAAAGCCAGAGGAAATCTCGTTCGAGGAGACAAAGATTTTGTCAGGAATTTTCAATGAAAGAGACGGTTTGTTCCATACGCGATACAAGTGTTTAAACATTGTAAAACAAGAGAATGAAAAATCTGTGACTTACGCAGGCAATGTAAATTCACAATGTGAATTGTTTAAATTAGGTGACCTTTTAGCTGACATGTTTAAATGTTTAATTTTTGTCCAGGGACTTACAGCAGAAAAGGACAAAGACATCAGATCAAGGATTCTGACAATTATGGAGCAAGACTCTGAAATTACACTACAGAAGGTGAGGAATGCCAGAGATTGATAAATGTAAAAAGAGACAATATGCAGATTGAAGAAAAGAACATTTCTTGAATCCAAGTGATAACTGAAATTTACAAAATATAGACAAAAACATCCCAATGTGCTGCCTGTGGGGGATGGGGGTCTCATTTGAAAAAGGACCGTTTTTTTTTAAGGATAAGATTTGCTTCAGGTGTGGCCCTATTGATCACAAAAGTTCCCACTGTTGGTATAAACAGAAAAGAAAGAAGCAAAAATTTAAATCAAAAGTAAATGTTTTATCCAAGAACAAAATGAAAAATGGTGAAAAAAGGAAATACAAAAATAGTCATGCAGTGAAGTTATTGTTGGATACTGGAAGTGACATTTCTATTCTTAATGAACAAACATGAAAGAAAATAGATTGTTCATCATTAAGGAGTACCAAAAAATAGCTAGAAGAGTGTCTGGTAAAAACTAAACTTCAGGGGCAAATTTAGCTGCAAAGTATCATTTACAGAGAGGACTTTCAAATCAAAAGTCTATGTTCTCCCAGGTACGACAAATTTATTTGGTATAGATTGGATTGTGCTTTTCGATTTATGGGAATTACTTGAAAATTCATTTTGCAACAAAGTAGATGTGTCAGTAAAGGAAAAATCTGAAGAAACAGAAAAATTTATTTCTAATCTGAAAAACAAATTTCCACACACATTTTCTGAAGATCTTGGACAAGGCACGAAAACCAAGGCCAGGTTCAAACTAAAAGACAATATAAGACCAGTATTCAAACCAAAAAGGAATGTACCATTTTCAGCTTTGGATTCAGTAAATCAAGAACTGGAACGTTTAGAGAAAAGGGGTGTAGTTTCTAAAGTTGACTACTCAGATTGGGCTGTGCCTACAGTGTATATACGAAAAAAGAACAAAAAGATCAGAGTATGTGCAGATTTTTCAACCAGATTAAATGACTGCCTTAAAGACCACACATACCCTTTACCTTCACCGGAAGATATTTTTTCTAAGCTAAATGGTGGCAAAGTGTTTTTTAAGGAACAACATATTGGGCATGTGAAAAGAGTTTTTTTAAAAAATATATGAGTTCAGGTTCAAACTCAATGAGAAAAAGTTTGAATTGCTTTTGCCTAAAACTAAGTACCTAGGACAAATCATTGACAAAAATGGTCGTCAACCAGATCCATCATGTGCAAGTGTAATTAAGAATATGCCTCCTCCAACAAACATTACTAGGTTACAAGCATTTCTGGGACTAGGAAACTATTATCAAATTTATTTACCTAATATGCAGAACTTGAGAGCTCCCCTGAACAATTTGCTTAAAAAAAGCATAAAGTGGAACTGGACTGATAAGTGCAAGAAGGCATTTGAAGAAATCAAGAAAATACTAATGTCAGATTTATCATTAGCTACACTATGAGCCACAAGCAGAAATCGTATTGGCCTCAGATGCTAGTGACTATGGTTTTGTTTGATTTACGTCATATAAACTTCAATGGGTTACTTAATACTGGTAATTTTTTTTTTTCAAAAATGTATTGCTGGTAATATTTTTCCTTCAAAAATGTATTACTGGTAATATTTTTTTAAAAAAATGTGTAGGTGATAATTTTTTTTTTTTTTTTTTAAATATATAGCTGATAATATTTTTTCCTTAAAAAAAAAACAAAAAAAAAAAACATTGCTGGTAATAATTTTTCATTCTAAATTGTATCTCCGATAATAATTTTTCCTTCAAAACCATATTGCTGGTAATAACTTTTTCTTCAAAAATGTATTGCTGATAATAATTTTTCCTCCTATTTAATATTAAATAATTTTTACACCTCCACAGCATTTTGTATTTCTTTCATTTTGGGTCACCCTCTAGTTTTTCCATGTTTCCTTTTTCTGGTAATCATACTTGTACGTTCAATGAATTTTGGGGGTGTTGGTACATCTGAGTTTGCAGTCATTTTTGAATTCTGCCCAGTTAGCGTTTCAAAGATTTGAGCAAGGTGTTTTAGAAATTCAAGATAGCTAAAGGCTATGTCCTCCACCCATTAGGAGAGTGATGATTTAGTGAAATTTAAATCCAACTCTGTTGTGTCGACCAGAACATTCTAGCTCTTCTTTAAATTTAGTCAAGAATTCCAGCAACTAACTTTGCCAGTTGTTAATGCATGTATCCTAATATTTTGAAGTTTTAAAATGTATTTTCTTTCTTTTGTATGAATATTTACTTGATGCACCACTGAGTCAGGATGTGACATAGGTCAGTTTAACGTGGGGAACCTGAGTGTTTCCACTTGGGCCACTGGTCTTAGCTGGTCAGAGCTGGTCTAAGCTAGTCATAGCCGTGATACTACCAGCACACAGGCCATTCGTCTTTTAATCCTTGCTTCTATACTGATTATTTGCTTATTAATGCAGTATTAATTGTTGAAGTTGCTGCATTTAATGAAAGTTTTTGCATAGTAAGAAGTAAAAAAAATTATATGACAAGTTTAAATTAATTTTCCAATAATTTTTTTTCTTAAGATATTAAGAGGTACCATGTCTTATACTAAGTTAAAATTTAATAATAAGAACAAGTGAAACAATTTAGATGCACAGATATGCCTCTCCTCTATTACCACCACCAAGAGACACAAAGTGCTAGAAGGGAATAAAGAAAATGAAAAATTTCAAGTTTCTGACTACCACCTGGGAAATTTTTGGGTGCAATCAAATACTAAAAGAATGAAACCCAATTTCACTATTAACTCTAAAATCAAGCTAAGCTACACACACACACACACACATTATATATATATATATATATATATATATATATATATATATATATATCAGTGTTGACTATGTCATCAATGTTTGTTGGGCTCATTACAATTGTTAACAATATATACTATTGGTATAACTTACAGTAAAGGAATCATTCTAGCATCTAACTAAAATATATTTTTTTTTAAATCACTGTGCATGCACAGTGATTTTAAAAAAACTGATTTTTAAAAAAATGAAAAAAACAAAAAAAAATATAACACATTTTGGTATTTTAATATTAATTGTAATAATTCTATAAAAATAAACATTTTTAAAAATTTTTTTACAGACATGTAATAAAAAAGAGGTCAAGCCAAAGATAGACATGTTTGTTTTTTGATAAATAACATATCTATCGTGAGAGTGTGTTTGTATACATGTCTATGTGTTAGTGTGTTTATGTATTGCAGACCCCAGTCACACTCCTCACCTCAACCCTCCAGTCGACAACCAAATTTTAGGTCAGGCTAAATTTGCCCTTTCTCAAAAGATACATTCTGCTAAAACCTTATACTGTACTGAATAAATTATTTAAAATTGACATTTGAAAACACAAAGTTAAAATAAAAATGTGTTCTTTGAAATACAGGGCATGCAAGTCATTAGAGATTTTTAAAAGATTATTTATAAAATTAAAGCAAGAAATACATCACCTATTAAGTAAGTCTCTAGCTCAGATAGTGCTAAGACCTATACAGGCAGACTGGCCACATTACTATTTTATTTCATTCTTTTTTTTATTTTCTTTCTTTTTTGTTTATAATGAATAATTTTACCAATTTATTTCGGTTAATATTTTGAGGCAGAGTAAAAACAATTAATTTTGTATCCAGCTGAAGTCAAGAATAAAAACAATGCACTACATAAAATTTTTGCTGCTTTAAAATAGATATACTTGAATGTTGAAGTCCAACCCCTGGATTCGCCACTGATATGTATGTATGTATGTATGTATGCTGGCCAAAACTAGTCGAGGAATCTAACCGAAATAGTAAAAATGAAAGAATATTAATATACCACTCAGTGTGTCTGTAGATTTTAATATTTTTATTGTTCAAAGCATTATATATATATATATATATATATATATATATATATATATATATAAAATGTATGTATGCTTTTGTGTGTGTTCATAATGTAATATGAGAATTTCTATGAGTATGTATGTATGCTTCTGTCGAAAAGCTAGCAACTAAACTGGCTACCCAACTCCAAGTTCTTGTGAGTGAGGCAGGTTGTTAGCAACCTTGTAAGATTAAAAATAAAACTTAAAGTATAAGCCACTTTTGGAACTATTTACCAAAAATATACTCAGTTCTCCTCTTGCTACTTTCATTGGGCACTATTCTTAGCTGTCTATAATTACAAATTAGAGTATTGTGCTGGATCTTCCAGTAATAATTCTGATTGCATTAGCTGTGTATTGGTAAATGCCTAAAAGGAGGATTATTCAGTTTCAATAAATAGAATTCACATGGTGGATTTGGCCGATTCCCCTGTGACTATAACTAAAAAGTGTTCAGAAACTAGAAACAATCTTGCTTTGTACAAGTATATGAAGTAACTATGATTGGCAGGAGAAATCATATCACATTGGCTGAATTAAAACCAGGTTATCAAACAAGAATGACTCCTAGATTAAGGTTGAAGTTTGTTGGTTCCAATTGCTGTAGGAATGACTGCAAAAACATTCCCTCTCCCCAGATTTATATACAAATCCTACTGATACATACTGGGATTTCTTCCTAACCAATAAAAATAAACCACATCTCAGTCTCATCCACTATATTTTTGTTCTTTCGTATCTCAAAGTCAGAATGCTACAAACACTTGACTGTTTATTGCTTTTCTCATTGTTTATTGCAAAGTTTATCAATTCTGTTTTTTGAGTATTTTTAACAATTACACTTAACCATGGCCACTTACTCCACTAATGTTTTGAAACAGCTTCATCAGCTCCATAGAGGAAAGGTTGACAGAGTCTTTCAGGATGCTATGTGCAATGGCCAAAGTTAGGTGGTAACACTGAAATGACATGCAAAGCTTATAAAATCTATTCAGACTCAGTGCAGTCTTAATAAATCTTTAATTCAAGCAGGGATATCCAAATCAGCCATTGGGAAGGAGTACATGTGACCTTTGCTGGTTCACTTTTGAAACTAATAGCAGATATGTCCTGAAGTGCATGACTTGAAGTTATCTGCTGCCACAATTGAGAATTTGGGAGTTGATAATGTATGGCCTGTGTGTGATATCAGTAAGTGATAACTGCTCATTTTTAGCACTGAAGAGTATGAATTTTTATGAACTTCAATGGAATTCACTATATATTTACTACTTTGTGCCACCAATCCTCAAATGGATACATTCCCATGTTCTAAAAGGCAATAATGATCAAAGTGGATGGAAAATGGTCAGTCAAAACTAAAGACAATTAGTTTTTATTTTCATTCAGAAATACTGTGCATTCAAAAACTAAAGCTTCTTTAACTGTTGTTCAAACATTAGTTATAAGCAGCATTTAACTTACTGAAACCAAATACATGTCATAAAATTCATGGCAGAAAGGTGCAGTGCCATATATTTTATTTAATATGGCTAGATGTCTACATGTATGAGAGTCACTAAGAAATGGTTGGAAGTGATGCATTTCACATTAATTTGTTCACTGCTCTTGGAAGATTGCTATCCTTCTTTAGTTATATTATGATCCTGTCAGGTAGTGCAATAAATATCATAATATAAATATTCCATGCTTCCAAAAGGAAACACTTTTCTACCAAGGTAGCCATTTCTTTGGCGTTACTTTTCATATATAAAACATTTGTGATGTAATAAAGTATTTAAGATTATTCATGAGATAATATTCACCTAAATAAAATTAAAGCAATAATCAGGCAAAACATTAATAATGAGGAAGTGAAAAAAGTTAACGTAAATTATTTTATTAATATAAATTTACTTTAGAAATTCACATAATTGTTCATAAATTTCATAATCAGTAAAAAGTGAAAAATATAGTTCTGTTTACAAGTTTTTTGCATATCTAATAGTTTTATCTTTTACAGAAAGATGAAATTTTTTTGAGAGGCCATATCAGGAACACAATATAGAATCAAAGGCTCTTAATATGCTCAATACCAAAGGACAATGCTTTCACTGCTCTATTTGTCTGAGGAATCCCTATTATTGTATTTTCCTCTTATACACATCAATGTAGGAAAAAGAAATGTGCTGAAGGTGTAAAAAAGAGGATCTTCTTTTCGATAGGTAAAGAATAAAATGGTGGAAGGAACTTCCAGCAACTGTACCTTGCAAAGGATGCTTCTGTAAATGTGCAGGTGCCTGATGAGAGAAAACTGTGCCACAGGATGCCAGCCTGAGACAGGACCCATCTGAAAACTGTATTTGTGTACCTGATGATTCATAAAGCACCATCAACTGAGGAACAGGTTTACATCCTTCCATCACACCAAAAATACACTAGAAATAAAAAAGAGAGACACTTGGAGGACTCATGAACATTCTGAGGTACAGGTTAACAATGCTGTTGTGAAATGTTCTCAGTTTAACTAAGAAGTCTTTACAAAAAAAAATTGCTATTTGACCACATTTTGAGAAGCAGATTGGATCAAGAACTTTTCAGCACCTTGTGTAATTTAAAAAATGAACATGCAATAATTCATACAGTCAGTCTCTTATCAATCTAGGACCCACATATAAGAGAGAGATAGCTGGCTTCAATAATAATACAGAGAAAAACAATTTTTGATACAATTAAAATATAATTTATTCATTTACAAAATATAAAATAAATATTGAATAAATAATATTGAATATATTTTTCATTTTTTAATGAATATTTTTTCTTTTTGTAAGTCTATATAACGCTCTAAATATTGTATTGTTTGATGATCTTAGCTCTCCTGAAAGTTTGAGTGTTGATAAGTGAGCTCTCTTCTGTATATTTTAAAGTATCATAACTGATAGTCAGCCATTTCTGGGCTTTATTGCAAGCAACATGTAACCACCCTTAAAACATTTTGTCCAGTTTGGGGCTGTATAGTCAGATATTGCTATATTCCTATACACTTCCCAAATTTTGTAAGGAGTTTCAACTGTTTCACAGCCCACTTTATTATAATGCCTCAAAATTACCTGAATCAAAATATAGCTATCTATTATAATATCTGAAACAAAAGGTACAGCTGAATAGTGTTGATATTGATACATGTGCATGAATAAACTAAACAGATTATCTTCTTTAAACAGCTTTCAAAACAAATGTGATGAAAAACTCTAAAGAACAGAGCTGCACATCGATATTAAACTGTCTTGGTGCAAATTAAAAATGCCATTTGTGAACCTGCTCAGGCAACACTAGGCTTCATTTACAGATAGAATCAGGTTTGATCAAAATGACCTTGAAGTCTTTCCGTGAGACAATATCCACGAAAGACAAAAAAAAAAGCAGATGAATGTCAAAAATAATTCTGAAAAACGAGTCTTTCACATCTGATAAATCATTTGCACAAACTAAGAAAAATGTAACAAAATTGGTAAGCAATTATGAAAGGCTTTGCAAAATGCTGCAGACAGTGATAAGAAATCTTTTGACCAAAAATTGAAGGATATTTTTGATCCAATCTCAAATACATCACACCTGTTCTCTCATCCAATGGTATGTAATCCACATATTGAAAAGTTTAGAGATTACCAGAAGGTTACATAAAATGAACTGTCACTAGACATTTTTGTTAATATCCCCAGGATCTTTATTCTCCAGATTTTGCCAAATCACCAGCATATACATAAATACAAACAATTATATTGTTTAAAATTTACTATATTTACAGAAAATTGCTCAATATCAGGAATAGAGCATTTATAGATATAGAGGGTGTAAACATAGGCATCAACACCGGCATGATGACTTTCAATTTCACATCTGAAGCACTTATATTATTTTTATTATGTAAAAATTTAAATAATAACTTTAAAACCTGTTTATAAAAAATACAAACCCATTTCTACTCAACATCAAATACCAACACAGATACAAAATAGTCATCATAAATAAATCAATAATTAAAGTAAATTTAATGTCCTCTATATGTACAATATTATATAAAGAACTTGAAAATCTAAAAACATTAGCAATAATTTCCCTAACCATGTTATAGCTGAACAAATTAACAACATAACCACATAACAAATAAACCAATTTAACCTTAGAAAAAAACCCATTAAACTAATCTACAGAAACCAACTACATAACCAAAAATTCTGATCTTGCAGAATTGAACATCATGACATAGGGCTGTGTGGCTATACAGCTGGAGGTGAAAATTCTCCACTTAAAAACCAACTGTTTATCACTGGTTCATTAACATTCTAACTGGCAAAGTAAGAATCAATACCAATGTTTTAAGTTAGATGCTGATAAGAAGAAGCCTGGAGACCATCTCAGAGTTAATGAAGGAGCATAGTTCAGTGGCAGATGTCACATTGGTCAAGTTGAGCCAAAACAAAGTGAACAATCTAGAATACTACAGGGGTAGCTTGAAGCAATAAAGAACAAAGCCAAACCTTTACTTCAGGCTGATGCCACCAAAGATGAAATTGAGGTCAGCCAAATACTGGAAATACACTCAAACACTGAGCTTTGAAGGGTTAAATGGACCACTTATCAGAAGAGTCACCTCCTCCACAGCTGAAAAGGCTGTCAGATCAGCCATCAAACTTATATAGAGTGCCAAGCAATTGGTCCAGCGCTAACCTATTGTCAAAAAGGAAAACTGGAAGTGTCCAGTGTGTGTCAAAGACTCAGGATAGACAGAACTCACTATGGTGATGCACACTACTTGACTTTAATAGACTGTGAGTCAACACAATATGCTATCAGGTGACCATTACACCAACAAAATTCTGTAAACATGATCCAGTAGCTCAAGGTAATATTCCTAGAGAGCAGACCTCCTGATGAAATTCTGATACAGCATTCAGGAGTAAAACCTTCAGAACTTTTCTTGATGAATGGAAAGTCCATTTATGCTTTTGATACACCATCTGGAAACATCATTGCTGACCAGTCACACACAAATGTAAAATGAATTGCTTTGAGGAAGCAGTGTTCCATCCAGGAGATGTTATATTGGTATAATATGACACCCAGAGATGTCATCCACAGTGCAATTGCTTCTGCTAATATACTCTACTCATACAAGATTAAAATGAAAAGTATTAAGAAAACACTCTCACCAAAAGTTGAACCAGTGCATGAAGTTTACAAGAAAGGGGATGCCATGCTAGTAAAAAAAAAAAAAAAAAAAAAAAAAATCACTAAATAGCTGTACAACTAGATATAAAACAGGAGAGGTTACTACAGGTGGTCAGAGATGATGAGATGCTGTCACCACCCACTATTTGAGCAAGTCAATGGATGATGAGGCAACACAGTCATCAACTGGATGACAGATTTCAGGTGATGATGATGACGACGACCACTTGGGAGCACCCCAGTAATCATCCTGTGTCTTCACTTCTAAAATGTACCCAAATGAAAAGACTGCCCCCACCCAAGCTGTTAGTGTTAAGGTCAGGAGACCAGGGGGAGTATAGCAAGGAAAAAAAGACTTGATTAACATATTCTTGTTGCAATGGGTGGCAGAAATAGCTGACAAATATTCAGTAGCATTCCCTTACAGCCAATGCAAATGACTGTTATATTTAAGCATAAAACAGTTTATCAGTTCACTTATGGGCTTTCTGGAGTAGTAAGCATGCTCATAGTCCAATTTGTGTTAGTTCAAAGTTCATGTCCTGAATTCACAATGGCTGAGCATTTTGTTGTAACTGTTGTGTGTTAGCAATAGTTTGGTAGTCATTAGTGTTGGTGAACCAGCACTAATTGCTTCATTTTACTGTTTGAGGATACCATATTAGTAGAAACCATGTTAGCAGAAAGGTTAGTGTTATTTTAGGTCTTAAATTGCCTATATTTTCATTTTCTGAAAGTTGTATTGAACACTTTTTATTAATTAAGTAATTTCTGGGCAAATATTACTTTTTATCAAAAATTGGATTTTGTAAATTATATATATATATATATATATATATATATATATATATATATATATATATATATATATATATATATACACACACACAGAGTGCGATGGATAAATTATTGCCATTTTATATTTTTAATTTTGTACATGTGCATGGTTTTTGATTTGTTAACTGCACAGTATAGTAGGGTCAGTTGGGCACCATTTGTGAGAAAAAGATCACCATGACGCACTCTGCCTGAAATTTGGAAACGGCATGCTGTACTGCTTGGCATCTGTGTTGGAAGCTCCAATATGAACATTTTAGAGATTTTGGGTGTCAATCTGAGGACAGTGCAGAGGATTCAGAAAGAGTTAGATGAGTCTCATGTTGGTCATGGCCTCAGGCTTAACAGAGGCCTATATCAAGTGCCTTGAGGAGATAGTTCTGTCCTGGGTCAGGAGGGTGGCTGCTGGAAAGCCTTATGTCTGGCAGCAGGACTGTACCATGCCACACAAGCAGGAGAACTTAGTCATAGCTGTCCGATAATTCCTGTGACCACATCACCGCTCACATCTGGCCACCTAATTCCCCCAGACTGCAACCCCATTGATTATTATGTGTGGGGTGCAGTTGAGCAAGAGATCAACAAAACTCCTTGTAACACCAAAGATAAATTGAAGGTAGGGATTATGGTGGCATTCACCAACTTAAACAAGGAGACTGTTCAGAAGAGTTGCAGGCGATTCCAAAGTTGTCTGAAGGGCGTGCTTGAAGCCAATGGCAATTTTATTGAATAAAGTTACTCTTTAGTATTTCAGGATATATGTATGTGTGTATGTGTGTGTGTGTGTGTGTGTGTGTGTTCAAAATTAATTAACTAGCTGTGAGGGTTTAAGGACATGAAATCAATTTTAACAATGAGATTTTCATACCATTTCATACTATAATGTAATTTTAAAACTATTACTTACCATCAGGAATTTACCATCATGGTTTATTGTAAAACCAGTAACAGTTGCATCTCTTATACACATATGCTTTTGCATATATATAAGACATAAAATAATTAAGATACTGACATTTCTGTTACCATGGTTTCTACCAATGTGGTATCATCAGGCAGTAAATTATTAAATTGATTCTTTCCCCTACTCCTCAGGGCATTAAACTTTTGCAGCTAATTAATTTTTTCTGTCCTATTAAGAAGGTCAGTGCATGCAAAGACATGTTGCAGACTCCTGTTTAAAGATGTCAGAATAATGTTTAGACAAGATTTATTACCTTATTATTTTGTTATCTTATATTATCTGAGGACAGAACTAACATTTCTATGTGTGTGTGGGGGGGGGTGAGAGAGAGAGGGGGTGTGACTGTACCACACTGGTCATTCCTAGACATACATTTAAATACTAGATTTCTCCTGGAATTTTTAGGCAAACAAACCTTTGTCACTGACTCTCTGAACACTTTCTTCAACAAAAAAATTAAAAAAAACTTTGTGCATGATACAAAGACTCAACCCAGTATTACTATCTTAAATTAAAAGGCATTCAAATTCAAAGAAACTGTTTATGATGTATCATTTTATTTACTTTATCAAGATAGAAAAAAAAATCAGTGTTCACAAAACATGACAGACAGCAGAGCTCAAGAAAGCTTTCAACCTTATAAAAGTCAAGAGTGGGAACATTTTGATTTCTATCAGGGTCCCAGCAAAAAATAGGTAAACAATGGTTATCTTGTCTGCAGAAAGAAAATTGCTGCAAAAGAGGTAATACTACAACTTTAATGAATCATCTGTGACTATCATCCAAAGCAAATGCAAGGTAAAACAAGGAGTGATCTTAGCAACACTGTAGTTAAATTTCATATCCCCATAAGTAAAATATTTTGATGCATTTCAATCCAAATTTAACATGATTGAATCATTTTTTTCTACAAAAATTGATGAATTCATCCATATTGACAAATATATCAATGCAACATAATTCTCTTTAAAAAATCTTTCAAAAACAAAATATACTTCCTGAAATATTTGAGAAAAAGTGGTTGATTTAAAGTTTAATTATTTTGAACTGAAAGATAGAGTCAGTGTTAAGTGATTTATTGACATCATTTTTATATAATTTTTTAACTACCATTCTTCTATGTTCCATGTCCCTTTAATATATGGCTCACCACAACTTTACACCCTTTGTACACTTCCCTCTGCACTTGTATTGCTCTTTCTGATATCATTCTGAGCATAAATATCACATTCCATGTTCCAACTTTTTGACGAACCTGCACTGTTCTTATCCTACCTCCAGTCCGATTCTGTTGTGTGCTCTATTAATCAAAATTTGGATAAGTTTTGTCGTATGACTCATTAGGTTGATTGTCCGATAGAGTTCACATTCGTTTGCACCTTGCTTCTTAGGTACTGCTACAAAAATGGATCTACTCAAGTCTTCTGGTATATCACCACTGTTATATATTTCCTTTATCATCTATACAAGCTTGCCAATGTTGAAATCATCTGAGGCTGCCAGTATCTCTATCACAATTTCATCTGGTCCTGACCATTTGTTTCTGTTCAATTAGGCCAATGCCAACTCTACTTCAGATTTTGATATTTCTGTATATTGCCAGTTGTTCTCTTTTGTCATGGAAGATTTCTCCAATGTATTTGTGCCATCTCTGAAGTATTTTTTCTTTCTCTAATATCAGTGTCCCATCCTTGAATTTTATGCATCCTGCTGATGAGCATGTCTTTTGTCCTGTTCTTTTTCTTATTTTTTAATACACATCTGCTTTATTTGCAATACTCATTCTATTTCTGCTCAAATTTTCATTGAGCCAGTCCTCTTTAGCTTGCCTGTTCTTAATTTCTTTGTGCAGAGTCCTATATTGTGTTGTATTTTGGCATAGTTTTTTGTCTCCTTATGTTAAAAATTTCATCTGCTACACATTCCTTTTTTCTTTGTCTATTTTTCTTTCAGATAATCTTGATTACTGTGTCCCACTTTGAGTTTCCATTCTCCTTTTGTCCATTGTATCTACTTTTAATACCATCCATATATTTTTCACATTCAGATCATACAGGGGTCTGTTGTATCACAATTTGGGTCCTACCTCTAATTTTACATATCACTGGAAGGTGACCACCTCCAGTCAGCACTTGGATATGTTTGCAGTGTAAAACTGCATTCTTGAATCCCTTATTGATAGTTATATAGTCAATTTGGTTTTACGTTTCTCCTCCTGAGCTAGTCTATGTCCATATACATCTTGTGTGTCCATGAAACAAGGTGTTGGCTACCTGATCATTCACTGCACACCATTGGGCCAATTTTCTTTGTGTCTATTACGAGTTCTTTGCCTGAATTTACTATTTCATCATCTCTCTATCCTTGCCTACTGTGGCATTCAGGACTCCTATGATGATTGTAATTTCTTGTGATTTGCATTGAGCTTTGGCATGGTCAAGCATACGGTAAAACATTTCAATTTCTTCTGTACTTTGTGCTATTAGTGCATAACCAATATGAGGGATATGTTGAAAGTCTTTCCTTTCAGTTTAACAACACGTATTCTTTCAGATAATATCCCAGCACACATTTCTTCATATCAGTTATACTCCTCTTTCATTTTTTCTCTCTGCCTTTATATATGATCCTGCATTTGTCATTGATGAAATCTCCATTGTTTCCTCATCTCATTTTACATACACCTAAAATATTAACATTTAACCTGTTCATTTCCTGCTTTATATTTTCTAACTGGACACTTTGGTTTAGCATTTTGATATTCCACATCCCAAAAATAATTTTTTGTTTGATGCAAACAGTGAGTGGATGGTCGTCTGGTGACATCTGTCACACATGCCTTTCCTTACTGTATGAGGGATCAGTTTCAAGGTGTCTGACCGTGGACACCAATAGAGAAGGCCTGCTCAATAGTGACATGACGTCACAAATGTAGTCCATGCAGTGAAACAGACAGTAATCATAATGTAACGAAAAATTGTAAGAAAAAATTAATTTTAGAAAGCTTTTTAAAAATACATTTATAAAAGAAACAGAATTGGATTTTATACAGAACTTTATTTCATATTAATGTTTTAAAAATAACCGATAAGAAAAAAAATTTTAAAGTAAAGAAATTAAACTAAACATCATGTTACATTTCATTAAATTTTAAAAACTAAAATTTGTTCATTATTTTATGTTTCAAATTTGAAAACATTTTTTTAAATCATAATCAGTATTGTTTTAATTTGCATGTTTTTATCTTAATTTTAGTAATTATTCTGTAAAGTTACAATATCGTAAGTATTAATGATTATTATTCTTACACTACAGCAACAACTCAATTATGAATTAGGAAACAAACAAACAAATAAACAGACAAGCAAATTACAAGTAAATTATAAATAAGAAACAAATGAACTAAATACACGAAAGTAAATAAATTTGATACAAAAAAAGAGATTTAAAATTCAAATAATACTTATAGAAAAGGAGGTTACAGACAGACAATTTTAAGACTGAAATTCGTCATGATTTTAATTGTTTCACATTTGAGAATTTTTTATAAATCATAATCAGCATTGTTTTAATTTGCATGTTTTTATTTCAATTTTTATAATTATTCTGTAAAGTTACAATTTTTGTAATCATTAGGAGATTATTACTCAAATACAGTAACAACTGAATTATGAATTAGGGAACAAACAATAATTAATTAAACAAATGATAATTAAATGATGAATAAATAAAATAATTATGATGAATAAATAAAACAAACATAAATAAGAAACAAATAAATACAAACAAGCAAATAAATTAGATACAAACAATAGATTTAAAAATCAAATAATACTTTCAGAAAAATAGGTTACTGATACAAAATTTAGTTGAATGTTTGAAGTTTCCTTTTTTTTGCTTAACTTGTTACTTGTAATATTATTTTCCCTAGAACAAAAATTATTTAAAAGAGCATTTGTAGAGCTCCAGACAAACATTCTTTGTATTTTTTCTATATTGTGACCCTCATCACAAGTGTCAACATCAAAAAGAAGCTCATCATCTGCCAAAACATTCAATGTTATATGCATGGCTAATTTTCTTTGATTTACTGAATGAAGAAAAGACTGAATTTTTTTATCAGCTTATCAATGACTACATAATTATACAGAACAAAATTTAGTTTTATCATTAGGATATAAGAGAGAACCTCTATTAATCCCCTGAAAATAGATGCTTATTTCAGGTATTTCTTCCACATTATCTCTTACACTTCCAGATATTAAATCTTTGCAACTATTGCATTTAATTTTCTTAAAAACTGCATAATAGCAATAACCTGCTAAGTATAGTATTACAGGTAGAACTTCTCTACAATTATTAACATCATCCTCTTTAACATCAATTCTATATTTATACATATCTAATTTTTCCTCCTCTGTCACTTCATCCCAGTTTGGTTCTTGTAAACTCTTTAAATCAATTTTAATGCATTGCTGATTAAATGGTAAGCTCAATTTTAAAACTGATTGCATTCTAATTTTTTTTTCACACTCAAATACTTGCCGTATCAAGATATTATACTGATCCCCACTAAGTTGCCAGTATTGACCAAACCTTGCTTCAAGGTGATCAGTTTGAAATTTGCCTGGTAATATGTACAGCATTTTCAGTTCTTCTATGCAATACTTGGTCAGTTCTAGAAATGCATAGGTTGTATGATGCAAAACAGTGAAGGTTTCCTTTGTTAATTTGCCATTTCTTCCAGAAATGCTATTCCAAGATTCTAACCAGTCACAGAATAGAGAGAGAAATCTAAAATTTTCTTCCTTCATTCTAAGTGGATTGCAGTATTTATTTCTAAGCCGACAACCTTTATATGGTGTTTTAACATTCATTATTCTCCACCAAATATAAAATATGTTTATATATTCTGCAACTTCTGCAAAATTATGCAAATATTTATGTTTTCCTAAGTTCAATAATCCTTGAATAGTGTATTCATTAAAAATTTGCAGAACTAAATTAACATTTTGCCTTTCAAGATTAGTAGGAGAAAGTGCCTTTGAGGTCAATTTATAACAATATTTCAAAATTGACTGAGATTCTAAGGCATGAAGTTTCTGTAAGGTAGAAAATGGGGCACTTTGGATACTATCTAATTCATGATTTCCATCATGACAAAATTTGGGGAACAGCATGCATTTATTTGCATCTTTTTGACTAAGCCAATTGTTTCTAATGCATTTTAATATATGAACTGAGTCAAAAAGGAAGAAAAGGGGTCGAGACTTTATAACTGGGTGTGAATATACAATGGAAAGTTTTGGAGGACTACAAAAGAAAGATATAGCTTTTTTATTTATAGCATAATTATCTGTTATGATTGATAATACTTGAAAGCTTATCTCCTCTAAACCAATTATTATACGTTTAACTATGTCAAATAACTTCTCAGCTTTAAGACATTTAGTTGGCATAACATGCACAACATCTTTATATTGTGAGAATAGACTGCTAATCATGAAAGCAAAAGCACTTGTTGCAGCTTCACTGCTGTTGTCAGATAAGCCAACAATATTACCACCCTTATAATCTAAATAAGGTTTTAGATGAATTTCATCAACAAGTAAAGACACTGTGATGTCCTTCTGCACTAGGAGCTTAAATTTATTTTTAATATATATAAGAAAATTGTTATCATGTTGCTCAATCAAAGGATTCATATATCTTGATAACGTTAGTCTTTTAATGGTTGAATAGCTAAGTAAAATTATATTTTTGCTGTCTCTTAATCTGTACCCTTTAGGGGAGCAGTTATATAACAATGAAGAAAATATCATCATTTCTGTTGAATAATCAAGCTTATTTTGTGGCATTAAATTTAGCTGCTCTTATATAAATTTGATTGCATTAAAATGTTTGTTTTATTCTTCTTGCATCAATAGTAGAAATGGCATTACCAATTTTAATATAAAAATCATATTTTGAGTTTCAGTTTGATGTTGTTCTGTGTCCATTTATTTCATGTTTTCTATCAGAATTTCAAGAGTATTTTGATCAGTTACACGTTTAGGAATCTTATAGTCCCCTATTGAATGCATTTCCACATCTCTACAAAACACATGTACTGCAAAATCAGATTCAATTACAAGAGACAGATTGATTTTTGGATATGGGGATTTGATGATGCTGAATATAATAAGTGTCTCTTGCTGCCTAACTCCAGTAATTTCTATCTAGATCATTAATATTATGGAATTTCTTCTGCATTTTATATGCTAAGTCATCATTAATACTTTGATTTAAAGCACTTTTAAGAGCAGAATTCTCTAGTCGAATTTTCCTGGAATCTGGTTAAATTTAGAAGTATTCAATGAAGATAAATATGAGGGACAGTTTGGGAAAATTCTAGGAATAGCACCATCACAAAGATATATTTTTTTTAGTTTAACTAAAATTGTGACACCTTTAACTCTAATTATGACACCTGTTTTTTCATCAAAAGCTGACGATTCTCTCCTTATGTCCTCCTACCTAAAAAGATTTTTAAAACCAAACCTATTTTAAATTCTTGTGAAAATCTAAGAAAATAAATCAGCAAAAATCTACAATAATATGAATCATTAACAATTTTAGGAAAAGTGGAGAGAATTCAACAAAAGATTATTAGCGATGAAGCTATGTACAAATAAGAGAATTTTTAACGTTTATTCATTTTTTTAATTTTAAATGATAAATAAAAAAAACATTCTTATGAATAAAACAATTCTAAAAAATTGTTAAATTATTAGAATTATAATAATTCTAAAAATAATTTAATTATTTTTATGTCTATAAAATGATTCCTTTATGAATTTATATCAAAAATTTCTTTAAAGTTTATTTTTATGAAAATTAGATTTCAGCTTTTAAAAACTTTCGCAACTTTGTTTTTAATGTTTTGTGAATTATAAAGATATGAAATTATTTTAATCCTCAAAGTTTCAATTGAGTTTAATAACTTTTTAAAACAAAACTTTGTTTTAAAATGTGTTGTGAATTACAGACATGAAATTAATTAATTCAATTAAAGTTTCATTTAGTCACGAATAAAACAATTCTAAAAAATCGTTAAAATTATTAGAATTATTTTTTATGAATATAAAATATTCCTTTAGGAATTCATGAATGAATTTATATTGAAAATTTCTTTAAAGTTTATTTTTTTTAAAAAATGAGGTTTTAGATTTTAAAAGCAACATGTATGAGAATGAATGTCTAAACTTTCTTGCTATATTTGTCTTATTAACTTTATGTTATGAATTACAAAGACATGGTATTAATTTTATCATTAAAGTTTCAATAAAATTTACTTATTTTTTAATACAAAAAATACTCACTCTGCTGAAATTAGGTGAAATGAAAAATGATCTCTTCTGATTGTACAAATCCAAACATCAGATAATTCTTTATCTTTAGGGAAAGAAAATACATGTACTTTAGGGCCGTTTTTATAATTCCCTTTGCAATTTGGTACAACACATCTATAAGGCATTGTTCTTGTTTTAAATTAATTCAATATTTTTTTAAAAGTATTAATAAATAATTTAAAAATGCCCCCGTAAAAAATCTGATACACAAAACAAACGACATGCTTCTTGAAAGTCAGACTCAATATGATGACATCACATTTCTCCTGACGCCAATGAAACAGGCCTTCTCTATCGGTTGCCACGGTCTGACTCGCTTTACATGATTTTACTAACAATCACTGGATGATGGTCAGATGACA
The DNA here is from genome assembly GCA_964036315.1 of Acanthosepion esculentum. Lineage (NCBI taxonomy): Eukaryota > Metazoa > Mollusca > Cephalopoda > Sepiida > Sepiidae > Acanthosepion > Acanthosepion esculentum. Next base: position 139,692,557 of record OZ038482.1, on the reverse strand, counting down.
TGTCCCTTCTAACAGGGTGAGAAGTTAATTTTAATAAACTTAACCCCCTTGATGCCATTATCTTTCATAATTTGATTGTTAAACTCTGTGAGTTTCCTTAGAATTGATAGCAAAGTGGTTTCCATTGCCTTCTCCACAGTTCCCCCACCCTTTGATAGGTTTTATTTTTAATGTAGTTAAAGTGCTAGACAATATTATATTTTTTAAATCCAAAGTATCTTCTTATCTTGACTTTCTCAAGTTAATAGTAAAAGAATGTTTCACTATTCAATATATATATATATATATATACACACACACACGCACACACACCATCAGTGGAGGGGGATATCTACAAATGTAAATTTCTTTTTTCTCTTTCCCCCCCCCTCTCTCTTCATCCAACCTGAACTCTCGAATATATATATTTTCTTTTAAGCACTCCACCCCAAGCAAAGCAGGAGTGCCGCTGGCTCGTAAGGGGTTACATAGAGTGTAGGTGAGAGAAAAAACTGTGTAATGGGGAATGAACAGAGTTCAAGACATCAAAAGATGGCGATTGATGCTGCATTTAAATTTTTGAAGATTGTATTATGAGGGAAACAAGTAAACGAAAGGGAATTCCATAGGTAGGAAGTGCAAGAAAAGAAGCTGTTGAAGTAGAAATGGTGGTTACATTTAACTATTTCAATGGTAAAAGGGTGGGACCTAGATGTCAGTCTTGTAGCACACTTAAATTTATAAAGCTTGACAGAACAGTAGCCATGGAAATATTTGTAGAAAAGACAGAAGGAAGCCACATCAGATCTGTGAGAAAGTGACTGGAGTTTAGATGCCAATTCAGGATCAATTACATTGCAGATCCTCCTTTGGATTTTGTTGAGAACCTCAAGATGAACAGCTTGGACACCAGACCAGACATGGCAACAGTACTCAGTAAATGGACAAATAGATTTGTAGATATGTAGGATGGACCCTGACAAGAAAAATCTTCTGGCACAACCCAGTGAGCCAACTTTCCTTGTAGCAGTTGCAGCTATTGATTCAATATAGTTGTTCCACTTCAAGTCATTTGAAAGTGTAAGGCCAAGAAGGCACAGAGAGTCTCTTGGAGTTTAGCATCAACCATGCTAATGATGGGCAGTGAATTATTTCTGTGGTGGCTAAATGAGAGCAGCTTCATTTAATAAAAATTAAAGGTAAATAAAATCAGAATAGAAGCAATGAGGTTCTACTATGTATTTTAGTATCAGTACAATTGGCAAGGGTCAGTAGATTATATTCTATTAAGTTTGTATACTTAGTATGTCTCCTATTAAGGTAAAATTGGCCAAATAATTAACTGCAATTACCACTTTTTTTATCACTAGTTCCAAATATTTGTTCTTTCTCCTTCCTCATACACAACTGCTAAGTCAGGTAATCTTTTGCCCGATGACCAGTATTTTAACGTTTTTGGTGAAAAAGAAAATGTACAAGATTCTTGATTGATTCATTTACTATGGCTTATCAACCCTTTGCAGGTTATTTAAGCCAGAAAATATTTTTAGATTGTAAGAATTTTTCTTGGGGGGAGAATGGTTTAGATATACAAGTCTTACTAATTAACCTATAGTTCGAGGGAGAAGAGGTGAATTCATACTTTTCCAAGGGTATTTAGTGAGTAAGGGAATATAATAAACCCAATGGGAATTGGAACTTGGCTCTCCAATTAACAATTATCTATTGCATCACCCACACATCCAAGCTTACTGCACCTGATATTCCCAAGCAGTCACCCATCTAGGTACTGACCAGGCTTGATATTGCTTAACTTTGGTAATTATACAGGAACCAGAAAATGTGCAAGAAATATGGGAAATACATGTACAAATAATTCCATTCAGTTCAACAGGTGATTAGAAGCCAAAATATATGCATTCAAAAATAAATACATTTTAACTACCCAGTAATCTTAAAATTTTTAAATATTTTAAGCATTCTATATTCTACTGAATTTTAGATACTGTTTGCTTTATAACCAGACTTATGAAGAAGGTTGTTGAGAAAATGTTAGAAAATTACCAATAAATTTTAAATTTACTATATGTACCTCACTTATTTTCTGATAATGTTGTTTATGGACATATATATTTACAAAAATCAATATATTTATACATACATACAAAAAAATTGAAAATATTTTTTTAAATACTAGGTTACCATTGAATTGAAGTAAGATTTTTCATTTATTAGTTAATAGTTTTAATCACTGGATCACTACAAATTAATACAAAATGTTAAAAGTTTTAAAACTATTCTAATTAAAATTGAAAAAAATAAAAGCAATTCTCGTAACAATTCATTATTCATCAAAAGAAATTTTTATCCTTAAGACAGTAGTATTTATAATATAATTTATTAATTAAAAGCTTTTCTAATTAAATAATATCTTAGTTTTATTGTATTTTTTATTTTACAATTTAGCAGATATTCTTTAACTAGGGATCCTGTTTAACCAAAGAAATTTTATGACTTAAATTCTTTAAGGACATGTCCTTATAATAAATATAAACATTAATCAAGACAAAAAAAGAATTTCTCAAAATTTCATAAGTTAAATAAGTGCATACATGTGTGGGGGGTAATAAAAAACAAAAGAGCATTTCAAAAAAAATTTCATTTCTGAATAAGCTATGAAAGCATCATTATAATCTATTATCTGATTTTTACAAGAATTTCCAAATCAATGTCTTTTACACTGCAAAAAGATGCTCAAATTTCCAATACAAATTTATGGTTCCATGTTGACAGCAGAAAAAAGTAGATTTCGCATTTGATTTTTCCAATAAAATTTTGTTTTTATTATTTAGGGTATTTTTTCCATCATGTATCCTCTTAATGAATTTTTGGAGTTACCTACTTTTTCAAAATAAATTATGTAAAATTATATACATATATTTTGTGGGAATAAAACTTACATATCTGATACTTTAAAATCCACTCTTACTTGCCAGTCACTCTAAAGCTTGAAATGAATATGGATTCACTCCCAGATCAAGTACTGGAAGTTATAGTCAGCCCAGAATGAAGGAACATCTAACACCTTTTTCGTTCCCCTTCCCTCTTAAGCAAATGATTAAACTGAGAGTAACTAAAAGAATTATAAATATTTACAATAAGCAACCACCTGGGGAAGAGTTTAATAATCCTGGGGAAGATTGCAACGGATTAATATAAATGAATTTCTCACAGTGAATTGACATAAAACTTGACGGAACAACATGTCAGACCCAAATCACTATCACAGAGGTACCCCCCTGCAACAAACATCAACATTATGGGATGTTATCATATTTATAGAGCATCAAATGGAATCCTCCTTAAAATAAAATGCTATTAAAAAAAAAAAATTAGGTAAAATAAAAAAAACTAAAATCATAACATCCTTGTATGCCATGAAATGTTTTATGACTAGGTAAAAAAAATTGATTATTTATGAAAAAAAAGAAAAAAGAAGTTAATCAGAGATCATCCATCATTTTTGAGAAACATACTGTACATTAGATTAAAACATACTAAAAATTAAAAAGGGAAAAATGCAATCAGATACCTCAGCACAAAGACAGGTAGAATAAGTTTTTATTTATTCATTATTACTTTTCTGAACAACATATAAAACTTGTTATTTCTCAAAAATGGCAGGCTAGCTTATTCACATAAGCACAAATGTCAGGTTTTATTTTTTATAATAATTTTTGTCATATAATAATGTCAGAACAGTTCCTTGAATATAATGGCATATTGTTTCCTGTCCACAATATTGTTTTCTGTACATATTTCCCAAATACATTTATTGTAATATTTTTACTAGAAACCAAAAGCTTTTGAAAATTAAAAATATCAGATACTGATATTTACTGTTTAATCCATGACCAAATCAAAACATGGAAATGTGTTTCTCTAATTTTCCAAATAGAGAGGATATACCTACCTTGAAAACAAGTAACCAAAATCCTTTATTTTATCCAGGTCTCAACACCAAGTTCAGGTGCCAGTAGAAAATAAGTATATTTTATTCATGTGGCAAGACATAATTTATAATTTTTATTATTGCTTAATAAAACGTTTTAAAAATATAATGAATAAAAATAAAAAATTTTAAAAAGAGAAAAATTTACTTTTTAAATTCATTTTTCTTAATTCTGTTTTCTTTAATTTTTTTTATTTTATAAATGCATTTGTTGTAATTGTTTAGTTTAATTTCTCTATTAATTTTACATTTGAAATTTTTGTATTCTTTTTAAATTTTATTTTTGACTTCACATCATTTATGTACATCTTACTCTAATCCTCATTTTGCAGAAATTCATGCTGAAAGTAAAAAGTACTAATAAAAATTTTTTCTATCAATTTAGATTTCAAAGCTCACCACTCATTCACCAAAATCCCAAACACCAACACCATTATCAGTAAAATGATCAAATCTTTCAAGAACAATTAGATATATCATTTATATGAAAGGGTGCTGAAAAGTTCTTAGTCCAACTCGCTTCTTTGTATCAGACTAAACATAAGAATTTTGGTGGGGAAGGGCTTCTTGATCAGGTCAAGAACTTTCCAGTATTCATTTGTACATGTATGCTTATCAATTCATTGATATAAATTAACTATTAGAGTATTAATCAATGGAGTCAATAAAAAAAAAAAAATGTTAAATTGCAAATCTGTAATTAAAAAGTCCAAAAAGCAAAGCAGTCAAACAGTCCAGCAGGCAAGTTAATATTGAAAACGAGGTAAAAAATTCAACCACAACAGTGGAAACGCATTTTTGCCCACCAAGCTCAAAAATCATTCTACACACGTTAATCAAAGCAACGGCTTTTATTGGCCAGACCAGTCAGGGAGGAAAGAACATTAGCATAGTTCTTCTGATACTTAAATTGACAGATTTTTGCTAACAATTTTTCTTTAATTTTCCTTTTGGCAGACAAAACACAAAACATCTCTTTCATTACACTCCCCCATCACATAGGTGACACACGGTAGCAGGCCTCTTGAGCTTCTCCAGAGTGGAACGATTACTGGAGGGGATTAAATTGCATGTCTAGAAGACTCATCATCTGAAGAGTCTTCTAGTTTAACAAGCTCATGCACAGAGACTTCCCCATCTGAAGAGGTACTGGCCCTACCTCTGATGGTGACTATCCTTTCACTTCCTGAGCACTAACTGCTGCTGTCACTTGCCGAAATGTTCAAACCTACACAGGGATGCAAGTCTTTTGTGTGTCTTGGCATTCCATCAACCAGCATAGTGTGTGAGCTGCTGATTCCAGTGACATGCCACACCCAATACCAAGTTGTAAACTGGCTGTGTGGGGCTTTTACACATGGTCGCCCAGGTTGTATGTTGCCGTTCTTTTACTCGTTCAGTTGAGTGTGTCATATCAATACCTCTTTGACAGACTTTGTACTGGTAAAACATGTTGGGTGGTGCAGTTGAGGGTGACACATCATCTTCAGGGGTGAATATGCCAATATACTGCTTCCATTACAGAACACTGCTTCCTGGCAGCAATTTTCTTGATGCTGTGATGTCATCACTGGATTATGCCATTTCTTGATGGGATGTATGCACAGCAAAATTGGAGGTGAACTCTCCACAAATCCAAAAAGTCTTTACAGAGTACACTGTGGAATGCAGTGTCATTGTCAGTGAGGAATTCCGTTGGAGGTCCATGTTCAAAGAATAACACCCTCAAGTGGTCAATCACACTTGCGGAATCTGAACAAATGCAATACTGTTGCATTCCACTGAAGGGCCACGGTTACCCCTTTAATGACGGTGTCCAATTCTGACAGGTTGATATGCTGCACATCTTTCTTTGGACACAACCAAGATGTGTCTTCCACTTCGCTTGGTGAATTGTCTCAACCTTAGATATCATAGCATCTATGATGACTTTCATGATGGCCAACACCACATTGAGCCAAAACCACATTCGTGTTAGACAGTAACCCCACCCCTTAAAGATCACCATCTGAAATGGCCAGTCATCGGTGCCCTCCTACTTGCTACTGAAATACGCCTTTCAGAGATCAAACACGGAAGCATTGGATCTGGAGTTCTTCAAATATTCTTTTGAATAATTTTTTTGCTAGGGAAAATAATATTACTAGAAACAAGTTAACCAAAAAAGAAAACTTCAAACCTTCAATTATTTTTCCTATATATCTATGTAACATTTTTTCTACAATTATTTAAAATGTCTTATTTTCTACACAACAAAAATGTCAATATTGTAACTTTACTACTACAGAATAATTGAAATAAAACATTTTTTTATTGTAAACAAATAGTTTTCAAATAATTTTATACAATCAAAATAAGAACAATTTTTACAGTCTTTAAATTTAATAATGAAATGTACACTTTTTACTTTAGCATAGCAACAAATGCAAAACTTTAAATACTTTTCCTTTAGAAAATGTAGTTTATTCTAAGGTAAAAATTGAAGCTTGATTTCTTTCTTTTCTAATGGCTTTTTATGGAATAAAACATTTTTTTTTAATATGGTTTGCTTGTTTTTTCTTTATTTAAGATGAAATTTGAACCCAGGATTTTTTTGATTTTTTTAAAATTGTAATTTAAAAAGTATTCTATACTTTAAAAAAAAAAAAACCTACAATCATTAATTTTCAGCAGCCTTGCTTCAGCTTATACTACTTGTGGTGACATCATGTTTAATTGGACAAGCCTTCTATCTCAGTGGTATTGGTAAAGTGGAGGCTAGCTTTACTTGTTTTTATTTGGGAAATCATAAAGGACTAAAGTGATAACAGAAGGAACTAAAGTGAGGAATAACACCAGTTACAGAGCATTTACCAATTTGCACAGAAGTTCTACTGTTTGCCTTCTCTATTTTTTACTTTTTGGTTGCTTCACAACTAGATATTGTTTTTTATACATAGAAATAATTCTTTTTATTCCGAGGTGAAAGTCTCACCATATGCTCATGCTGTTAAAATAACAATTTTTCCTTACTCTAAAACACCAGAATTTCTAAAGGGCTAAGAGAAAAAAAAAACAAACACACACACACAAACTGTATTTGGAATTCAGTTAAATAATAACTTTCATTTGGTTTTAACAGTTTAATAAGTGAAAACATTTAAGAAAAAAGACAAAAAAATGTCTAGTATCAAGAACCTACCTATTTTCTACCCTTAAGAAAATGATTATTTAAATTGGAAGAATGATGTCAAAATCTAGAAAATTTGCACTGATACTTCAGAAGACAAGCTTGGAGCTGCAGTATATCTGTCATAAAAAGGAAAAGCAAGAGAGGTTGTGCGAGAGTCAAAGATATTGGAAGAACTGTTGGTTATAAATTGATTATAGACAAATTGGATAGAATATATTTACAAGCTGAAGACACATTGGTATATTGTGCACTTAAGGATTTTTATGAATATAAACAGAGTGCAGGTGAGAATTTTCAAACTTTATAAATGAACAGGAGCAGAGATATGAGAAAATAATTTGCTTAAAGCTGCCAATCTAAATGATGAATCTGAAAAATTAGCCAGAGCAACAGCAAACCTCAATTATAAAGACAAGAGAGATAAAGTAATGAAAATATTTGGTGGCTCTGGAGTGTTAACTGAGAAGGATAGTGTACCTGAAGTAAAGGAAAAAGTGTTGTATGGTCATGACTTTGGCAAAACTGGAAGCAGCAGAAGGGGTAATGGAGGACCAAGAGGATATTTGTCAGACAGACGTGGTCAAGGAATACATGAATAGTATCAGAATTATTCTGCTGGAAAAACATTAATAAGATGCACATTCTGTCAATCAATTAAACATCTTATAAAAGATTGGTCTCATAAACTAGACTGATGAAGTTCATATGAACAGTCATGCTACACTTTTTAGTTCTAAGCTGAACTCATTTCAATCTAATCTGATTCTTGAGAATTTGGGTAAAGACCTATTAGATAGTAATTGCTCAAAAACAGTTGCTAGCACAGTGTGGATTGATGAATTTTTTAAAACAGTGTGCTCATATGAATTAAAGGAAGTGAAAGAGATTCCCAGCCAGTCAGTATTTAGATTTGGTGATGGTTTTTAAGCCAAAAGTTTAAAACAAATTACTTTGCCACCATTGATAGGAGTACAAAAAATATTGATGGATGTTGAGGTGGTAAAAAATGAAATAACTTTGTTAATAATCAAAGGTGCTATAAAACAGTTTGGAATTTTCATAGATTTCGCAATAGATATGGTGAATCTAAATGGACATGGCATTAATTTACAATGTACAAAACCTCTCTAGGTGTTCTCTATGCCTCTTGATTCCTTGAGAAACATAGGACAACAACAACACCTCTCCAACAGATGCAATTCCGGGCAATCCTTTTCAGCTCAGCCCATATCATGCCGGCTGCCTTCACCTCTGCATCAACACTTCTGCACCAAGTCCGTTTTGGTCAACCTACTTTTCGTTTCCCTTGTGGATTCTAGTCAAGGGCCTGCCTGATGACACTAGAAGCAGGCTTGCAGAGTGTGCAGCCGATCCATCCCCATTTCTGTTTCTTGATGTCAATCTCGATTGGGGCTTGTCTGGTCCTGTCCCACAGTTGGCCATTGGAAATGACTTCTAGACACCTGATACTGAGGATGTTGCTGAGACATCAGTTGGTAAATGTCTGAAGTTTGTGGGTGTTGGTCTTGGTTACCTGATAGGTTTCTGAGCCATAAAGTATGACCAACTTGACATTGGTGTTGAAGATGTGGATCTTGTTGTAAAGTGAGAGGTATGTTGATCTCCAGATTGACTGTAGAGTGTTGAAAGCATGTCAGGAAGAGGAACAGAGAGCAAGCTGGGCGGAATACTTCAAGGAAACACTCAACAGACCAGCACCATCTGTTCCACATTTCACCACCCACTCCTTGACATTAACACTAGCCCCACTACCAAGAATGAGTTCACCAAGGCCATCAAGTCTCTTAAGTCAAGCAAGGCAGTGGGCCCTGACAGTATACCACCTGAAGCACTGAAGGCAGACATCCAGACTTCAACCGACATGCTGCACCCACTCCTGGACAAGATCTGGGAGCAAGAAAGAGTGCCTGAAGAGTGGAAGAAAGGCCAACTTGTGAAGCTGCCGAAGAAAGGGGAGCTGTCATCCTGCAACAACTGGAGAGGCATTATGCTGCTATCCATCCCATGGAAAGTACTGACAAAAATCATCCTAGAGAGACTGAAGACAGCATTGGACAAGACACTTTGAGAAAGAGGCAGGCTTTCAGCAAGATAGATCATCCACAGACTACATCACCACAATGTGCATCATCATCGAACAGTCCCTGGAATGGCAGACCTCCATGTACTCGATCTTCATAGACTTTCAAAAAGCTTTTGATAGTGTCGACAGAGACGTCATCTGGAGACTGATGCAGCATTATGGCTTTCCATCAAAGTTTGTCACCATCATCCAACAATTGTATGAAGATGCCACCTGTCAAGTCATCCATGACAGGAAGCTGACAGAACCATTCACCATGCAAATTGGCATACATCAGGGATGTCTGCTGTCACCGATGATCTTCTTACTGGTGGTTGACTGGATAATGCAACAGGCCACGACAGGTAGAACTGCATGAAGCAGCTGGAAGATCTTGACAACAGAGACATCAGCCTTCTCTCCCACAAACAACAAGATGCACAGGAGAAGCTGAGTCATGTTGCAGAAGAAGCAGAAAAGACTGGCCTCCAAATCAACATCGGGAAGATGGAAGTATGAGAGTAAACAACAGACAACAGTGCAACTACACCAAGAAGACATCAAGGAAGTCAATAATTTCGTCTACCTGGGAAGTGTCATCGGGAGACAGATGAAGACATCAACTGCCGAATCAACAAAGCCCAACATGCTTTCAACACTCTGCAGCCAATCTGGAGATCAACAACCCTCTCACTTTTCTCTACATTCACCAAATGTAAATGTGGTACTACACCTCTTGCTGGATTCAGTATTGAAAAAAATAAAGAAAAAACCTATTAAACTGCACAAGCAGTTTTCACATGCCAATAAAGGCAGTCTTTTAAAACTCCTTAAGGATAGGGGATGCCAAGATAGAGAATCCAGACAAATGGTTGAAGATGTATGTGCACTCCATTGCAAATATAACAAGGCTCCACTTAGACCAATTGTCAGCTTGCCTCTAGCATCAAGGTTCAGTAAGTGTGTGTGCATGGACTTGAAGGAAATTCAACATGGAAAAACGTAGATACTTAATTGATGCTGCAACTAGGTATTCTGGTGCTTGTATTATAAATTCAAAGTGCAAAAAGTGGTAGTTAGTCAAATATTTAGAATCTGGATAGCCTGTTTTGGTTTGCTTTTACAGCATATCAACCTCAATGGATTATTTAATGTCGACAAAAATTTTATTGTTGGTAATATTTCTTTTTTTAAATCTATTTCTGATAATATTTTTCCTTCAAAAAATCTACTTCTGGTAAAATTTTTCCTTCAAAAATTCTATTTCTGGTAATAATTTTTTTTCAAATTTGTATCGCTGGTAATATTTTAAAAAAAAAAAAAAAATGTATAGCTGGTAATAAATATTTTCGTTTTTTTTTTTTTCAAAAATATATTGCTGGTAATAATTTTTTACAAAGTATTTCTGATATTACAACCTATTTTTACACTTTCATAGTGTTTTGAGCCCAGTTAGAATTCCATTGAATAAGGTTTTGCATCTTGATTATGTATAATGAATTATGAATTTTTACATGTCCAATTTTTTTTTTTTTATATGGGTGAAGTGTTCATTTCTATACACTTCAGACTATTAGCGTTTTCTTTCTTATGTTTTGTTCTTTGAACTTCTTTTGTTTCTACTTTCTTGCTAGATTTTCCTCCCTTAGTTTTAAGATTCAGTTCTTTTAATGAACTTTGTCTAGATGATGATCTTTCCCTTGTTTGTGATGGGCTAGAGATTTGTTCCTCTATGTCCATTTTCCTTGGTTCTTCAATAACTGTTTCGTTATTTTTTTTTGTATCTTTTCATTCTCTTGAGAATGTTTCTATTTCTTGGATTTTTTTTTTTCGTTTGGATTTTTCAGGTTTAATAGTAGGTGTAGAGTCATTTTTGTTTGCAGTTGATGGTATAGGGTTTGTTTTTCCATTAGGTTCTTTTAATGATCTTTGTATAGATGATAACTGTTCCCTTGTTTGTGATAGGCTAAAGTTTTGTTCCTGTATGTCCATTTCTCTTGATTCTTCACTAAAAGTTGAGTTATTTTTTTTATGTAGCTTTTGATTCTCTTGAGAGAGTTTAGCAGTTTCTATTTCTTGGATTTTTGTACTTTGTTTTGGAATTTTCGGATTTAATTTTGTACATGTAGAGACTATTTCGTTTGAGGTTGATGGGACAGGATTTTTTTTGTCTATGGGCGTTTGATTTATGAGTGATATACTACATTTTAGTAGTTCTATTAAACTTTTTAATTCGTTAATCAGAGTTATAAGATCCTGGCTTCTTAATGCATTGTTTTCTTGGATGACTTTTTGTTGATTTGATATTTTAGTGATATTTGTATATGATGCTTGAAGTGAATTAGATTTAACCTGTTTCCTGGCTTGTTGGAATAAGATATTTTGCATGTATTTTCTTCTAATTATTTCCTTTTCCTTTTTCCAAATGTTACGCTCTTTGGAGTCTGCTGAATGTTTTTCTTTACAGTTTGGACATAAAGGAGGCCTTCCACAAGGTGATTCATCATGTTCAGTTTCCAGTTCCCCACATCTTCGGCAGACTGATGTTCTCGTACAAACATTTTGAAGATGACTAAATTTTTAACATTTATGACATCTACGGGGATTAGGAATGTATGGCTCTATCTTAGCTATTGTGTAACCTATCTATATTTCTTTTGGTAGAGTCGATTTGTTGAATGTCAAAATATATGTGTTGGTGTTTATTACCGTGTCATTTCTTTTTACTTGCATTCTTTTAACATCTGTTACTCCTTGCTTTTTTAGGGCATCGTCATTTTCAATTTCTTCTGATGAACAAAGTGAGTTCTGGGCATTTTATTACTCCTTCTGATAAATTAAGAAATTGATGAGGGTAGTCCTTGACTTTATTGTTGTCAATTTGCTTGATTTTTAGCAATTGCCCTGCGTCTTTTTTGGATATCACTCAAATTAACAGAGTATTATTTTTCTTTATTTTTTAACAGATTGTGGTTTGATCATGTCTGAAATAACCCTTTGCAACACAAAAGGAGACACTTTTGATATATCACCCTCTACTGATTCTACAACAATGAAAGTTGGAAATTGATTTTTTTCTATTTCATTTTCAGAAGTCTCATATTGTCTCTTGGTTCGCTTATAAGAGATAGACATATAATTTTAATTTTTGTATTTGCTGTCTGTGCTCCCCACCCACCTCGGAGTTCTTAAGGGACACTATCAGGGGGAACTAATCCCATTCTCCCTAATCCGCCAAGGCTACACAGACAGTATAGTTGTGATGAGAGTGGATACGAGCACCTGCACTCCCCCACCATATCTACCCACGTATGATGTACGGTTTCATGGCCCTGTCGGACCCATTATCTATCATCCCAACTAGCCTATGTCACTATGTGACTAGCCAATTGGAATGGTTTGGGCTATTCCATCTGCCCGTCTATCCCAGGTAAGGACCGAAGTGACGTGTTGTGGAAACTCCTGGTCATTTTATACCAGATCAGGAGTCACTCAGTCACCAGGACTCCGTCCCCAGGCATCATGAGTCGCCACCCATGGCAAACGGGTGGCCCCATTTAGGGGAAATTTTAATTTTTTGAAATCAGATTTTGTGAATGTGCACTTTATATACTGCAATTTGTGTTGATGGTATTATTATTACAAAAAAAAAAATCCATTCTTACACTTTCCTAGTATTCCAACTCTAAATCAAGGGAGGGGGAAACATTTACCTATAGTTGGGACCCTAACGGGTGCTACCACTCCAGGTCAAGGTGGACAACAGCAACTAAGATGCGGTTCCATGCTCCTCAAAACCTCCTGACCAGAGGCCTTGCTGCTGGATGCAGTTTATCGTCATACCCAAGACAGGATAACCTACTTTGGAGCTTCTCAAAAGATTTTTCAATGACAATGGTAGTGAATTGAAAAACATGTTATGAGAGAAATGAATGAAAAACTTTGAGTGGAAACAGTACCTACAGCAGCAGAATCCACATTCAGTAATGGGATCATAGAATGCCACAATGCCATTCTGTATGTCTAACAATGTCTAAAACAACGGAAGATGTTAATTGTGAGCCCAATTTGGCTTTAGCATGGGCAGTGAGTGCCAAAAGTGCATTGCAAAATTGTGGGGTGCAGTTTTATTTACGAAATCACCTGGTATTTGGATGTAATCCAAACATACTGAGTGAAATTGTAAGGAAGAATCTAGAAGCCCAGCACAAGACCAGAGAAAATTTCATCCAAGCTGAATCCAGTCAACAGATTAAAAGGGCATTTAGACAAGACAAGAACTTACTCTGATGAGACTTTTAAGAGTGGTGAGAAGGTTTTCTACATGTGGAAAAAGGAAGCTGGAAAGGTCCAGCAACAGTTGTTGGTACAGATGGTAATGTGATCATGATTTGTCATGGAGGAGTGTTGCGTTAATGCCATTTGCAGAAGGCTTTACAAAAATCAAAAACTAATCAGAAAAAGCTGGACACATCAACAAATACAAAAAGTAAAGTGATGATTCCTTACAGTTCTCATGTGTTCAATGAGGAAGTCACAAAAGAAAATTTAGCTAACTCTAAATTGGAGAGTGGAGATGATACTGGACAATCCAATGATGACAGAACAATGGATGATTTATGTTGCTTATTTGAGAACAGTTTTTATAATGATAGTTCAGAGAGCACTGATTAAGTTGTGGTATCTGGTGACTCTGAACCAGGGAGCTCTTCAATTTCTAATCAGAAAAGGTTATTGGAGAGTGATAAACTACCAAGACCAAAACCAGTCTCATGTACAGCTGAAACTAAGTGATGAGCACATCCTCTGAAAGTGCAAGAGTGTTTGGATTTGGTCAGTGTGATAGCTCTTCAGATGGAAACAACTTTGGATCTGAGCCAGATGAACAGGATGACTGCAGATGTTGCCTGTTGCTCTCTGATGTGATGGAATCTATGATGGGGTGATGACATTTCAGGTAGGTAGTTTCATCAATTAAAGTTGTGTGTGGGCTACCAATACCATTAACCTGCCCTATCTGATATCTTGAGGTAAATTGGTTGTGTGGGTTTTTCATCCACAGTCTCCCAATTTGTACAGCATTCTTTCTGCTGTTTTGGCAGAGGCATTGCATCAATTCCTTTTACTCTGACTTGGTAGTGGTGAATCATTTTAGCAAGCACAGTAACAGGCAAAATGTTATCTTTTGGTATAACATTATACTAGTAGACCATTTCCATTATAGGGAACTGCTTCCTGGCCACAAGTAATTTAAAACTATGATGACATCTCTCAATTATGCAATTACCCGTGGGGTCATATGCACATTGGAAGCAGAGTTGTACTCCTCAATAATCTAAAACCTCTGTGACCCATTAGCCATTAAACACAATATCATTATCTTTGAGAATTTCTAATGATGGACCTTGATTGTAAAAAAAAGTCTCCTAAATGTAGGATGACACTTGTTGAATTCTGTTGATGTAGATTGGTTGTTTGTTTGTTTGGGGTTTTATGGCATATCAACCACTATGGGTTATTTAATGCCAGATCCAGTATTTACTAGATATAAAAACGTATAGTTGGCAACATCATTGTTTCGAAAACGTATAGCTGGCAACTGTTTCGAAAACGTATAGCTGGCAACATCAGTTTCAAAAACGTATAGCTGGCAACATCAGTTTCAAAAACGTATAGCTGGCAACATCATTGTTTCAAAAACGTATAGCTGGCAACATCATTGTTTCAAAAACGTATAGCTGGCAACATCATTGTTTCAAAAACGTATAGCTGGCAACATCATTGTTTCAAAAACGTATAGCTGGCAACATCATTGTTTCAAAAACGTATAGCTGGCAACATCATTGTTTCAAAAACGTATAGCTGGCAACATCATTGTTTAAAAAAAATGTATCCCTGGCAACATCAGTTTCAAAAACGTATAACTGGCAACTGTTTCAAAAACGTATAGCTGGCAACATCATTGTTTCAAAAAATGCATCCCTGGCAACATCGTTGTTTCAAAAAAATGTATCCCTGGCAACATCGTTGTTTCAAAAGCGTATAGCTGGCAACATCGTTGTTTCAAAAAACGTATAGCTGGCAACATCATTGTTTCCCATCAAATTTTAGGGGTAAGGCGTTAGTATATTTAGTATAGGGTTTGGGAGGGAAAGTTAATTGTAAGTTGTAGTTGTTTTGGGATGGGTTAGATGTGCTGGGGCATGACATGACCAGCCGATTGATCGGATCGACGGCCTTTTGGTTGGACGTAGTTTATCGTCACACCCAGGACGCGAATGCAGTTCATCGTCATACCCAGGGTGCGGATGTTGTTTATCATCATACCCAGGGCGCGGATGTAGTTTATCGTCATACTCAGGGCGCTGTTGATGTAGAAGTCACCGAATTGTGAGCCAATTAGTACCACAGTCCATTAACAGAAAGTAGTTTCTTTCATTATAGTGGGTTATATCCATTCCCAATCAAATTCACACATCAAGTCACAGTCAACTTGTGTAACAGAGAAACAGGTCAACCTGATAAGAGTCTCAGAGTTGGTTGTGTGTGGTGCTGTAAGCACCAGGAGTTACATCTTCTTCTACAATGGGCTGTTGAGAGAAAACATTCTACTTACAGTAGGTGGCACTATTTGCTTATGAACGATACTGGGCAAGTATTAGCCAATAGTCAGTGTGGGTCTGGGATATGGAGAGCTATATAATACCAGTGTTTTCTCAGTCGAGAAGAGTGTTCTCAACACACGAAAAGACCAGGCCAACACAAGTTATTTTGACAATTGACAGACGCTGGTAGTAGATATCAAATTCGACTTAAAATGAATTCATGAGTTTGACAGATCATTGTCCAGTCTTCCAGTGGTTGAATGGATAGAGAAACTAGAACTTCTTTACAGGATATGTGAAGTGAAGTCTCTGGAGCATGTGGTCCCTTTGAGACTTATGGGCAAAGCATTTACAGTCTACCAGCAGCTGGATGACAAAGCAAAATCCGACGTTGACCAGATAAAGACTGCGTTAGTTACCTTTGCTACAGATTCATTCATGGTGTACAAACATCAAGTTGCACCTGCATTATGGCAAATCTGTGGATGTATACCTGGCTGAATTGAAAAAAGTTGCATTTTTGTTGGGCAGGATGAGCAACCATATGATGGCATCATCACTACAATGACATGCAACATATCAACATAGCTGAGCTCAACGAAACATTAAAAGGCATAAACTTGGCCTTGCAGTGGAAGGTGAAAGTGTTGCATCTGGTCACTGATTCCACATGTACTCACCAGTGGATCAATGACACCTTGACCAGAAAAACACAACTGAAATCAAAGGCAGTGTGGAAGATGTTCCTGCAGAGATGACTGAGGACTATTTGGGTGCTAATTGCAGAGTATGGCCTCACCTTGGATGTAAGACTGGCAAAATCCAACCAAAATAAAGCTGACAAACTTACCAGAGTTCCACAGAGGTGGTTGGATTTGTTGAAGAAAGACACCGAACCTATCATCTCAGCATGTGACACAGCCATGGGAAAGCTGGGTCCATTTGAAATAATGGAAATACATCAGCATAGCAGACACCCTGGTGTTAAGTGCACCACTTACTTTGTCAGACGAGTCAATCCCTCTGTACCTAGCACAACTGTCCAGATGGTGGTTCAGAGGGATCCTGAATGCCAGTTCATAGATCCAGCACTAGTGCACTTACAGAATGGAAGATTAGCAGTTTGCAGTGCATAGTCCAGGCTGGGGATAGATATTACACATTATGGCCATAGTCATAATTTGACTTTGATTGACTGCAGGCCAACATGGTTCTCTGTTTGGCAACCCATAGCATGACAAGATTCTGCAAGCATTATTTGTCAGTTGGAGTCGATATTTTGTGAGAGAGGTACACCATACAAAATCCTCACAGATGATGATACTGTGTTCACCAGCAGGTCATTCAAGGCTTTTTAAACTATGCTGGATTCCTATCCACATCGGACTTAAAGGTAATAATGAAGCAGACCTAGCAGCCAAGTCAGCTTTAGATGTGAATGTGGATACTAGGATCAAAATCCAATACACAGATTTTAAGGAGGTTATTATTAAATACATTTTAAAGGAATGGCAACTGTACTAGGACGATAACCCACACAATAAACTCTTTGCAATTCAGCCCAATCTAAGAAAATGAAAGTCAGCTCTCAGAAAATCTTGTATGGAGAAAGTAAATGAAAAAATGGAGAAGTAACTCAAGCCTGAACAATTAGATCTATATCACTCTGTAACATTTGATACACAAGAAAAGATCTTTTAATATTTTTCTGTCAGTTTAAAATAAATCCACTTACACAGACAAGCCCCAACATTTGAGTGATGTAAATATCAACCTATTGATTAATCTTGTTTCTCTGGTAATCTACAAACACATACAAGATATTAACAATTACAAATCAGCTATAAATATACTGGAAGGTATTTTTATAAACCCTAAAAACATTTTCTCTTGATACTTTTTAGCCACAAGTCAATAACAGTCCAGAGAAATCCTTGATCTTTATCTACAATATCTAAAGCAAAATTACAACTTCAAGGTAGTAACATCTACTCAAGCCAGAGGCAAGAACAAAGACATTTTCATTAATGGTCTTTTGTCAAATAAAGCAAATATTACTAGAAAACAAGAATTTAGACCTAGAAACTGCCTACGATCAGGCTCTCACTCTCAAAATGACACAAAAACAATGTTTCATATATACAGCCAGATTCAATTAATGTTTCATCTCTACAATATCTACTAAAGACAAAAGTGATATTATATCTAATAGTCACTCCGAGTCTAATGAATAATCCACAGTGGCTGTTATTCATAAAAATGTTTCATTACACTATTTATCAGACTATTGTCCTCATCTTTGTTGTCACCATCTTGTTTTGGCCATTGTGCCCTCTGGCCTTCATCAGCTGTATCTCAATGTAGGTAACCTACAGGGAATTCTGAACTGAACCCTTTATTTAATCTAAGAGGTAGACAGTTCTTGTTCCACTGCCTATGTCTAGGGAAATCTTGTCTAGTTTTTACTTTTTAGTAATGCTCATTTATTACTAATTTCCAGTGAGCCCCAGTCACCAGGGTACAACTGGATGATCTCATGCAGGATAAATAGTGTGTTGACGGACATGTGTTTGATATGTGGGTTGACACAAGCTCTCTTGCGATTAGAGTGTCTCTCAAACTCAATTATGGACGCATCCAGAAAATGACACACAACACATAAGCATGGTCAAATTGGATGCTATCCTTAATAATGTCAACATGGCACTTTAATAGAAAGCCACAGTACTGCATCTATTTACAGATTCTGTGTGTTTATGGGTGGATCTCAGAGACTCAACAGGAAAGCCTAGATATATACAAAAGCTGCCAGTGAAATGCTCATTCAAAGGACTAGAAAAGCTGGTAGTTTATGACTTATTGGTGGACATAATACTGGTAAAATCATATCAGGACTGGGTGTATAAGCTGACTAGAGTACAACAGAGAGATTAGCATAAGAAAAGCATTCAGACCCATGCACCATCAGTGAGCATGTGTGGTCCAGATCAAATAAAGTTCATTCATTACCAAAGTGGATATCCTGGTGTCAAACGAAGCCTGTACTTGTACCCTTAGATGGATTGATCCTACTATGTGAATGAATTGAATGAGGTCCCATGCAGTTTACTATTTGGCAACAGCTACATCAGCAGAATTCAGTCTGTATAATTGACCATTTGAAGGCTGCATTCTTTGAATGGGGTCTATCAGCCAAACTTCTCAGTGACAATAACACTATATTCCACAGTAAACTACTTAAGGACTTTTTAGATGAATGGGAGACGTACCTACAGTTTTGCTGTGCATACATCACATTCAGGAATGGGATATTAAAAAAGGTGTCATTTACACATCAAGCAAATTGCCAAAAGACAATGTATCACTCTCAACTGCACCCACCAATGTGATACACCACTACCCGCCGACACAAGATAAAGGTTCACCATACGACTTGGGAGACCATATTTGAGTAAAAACTCCTCACAGCCAGTGCATGGAATACTATGCTACATGAAGGATTTGCACCCCTTTGTAGGTTCTAGCACATCAGTGAGTGACACAAGCAATGCATCCTTAGACAAAAAAAAAAAAAAAAGGCTAGTCACCCTTAGAGATGCATCTAATTTTTTTCCAGAAGTAAACAACTGCACCTGATAACTCCTCTGGAGACAACTCATCTGGAGAAGAGACAGTCATTGTGCCACTGCACAAGACTTAAGACACCTACTCCAGGTTGTCACCTGTGTGATCATGAGATCAGCAGGGAGTTTAGTGACTGTTACGAGGATGTATTTCTATAAAAAGAAAGTCACAATAAGGTTAAAATTTATAGTAAGGGATTCTACTGAGTCCTACCTGTTAATACAAAAAGTTTTCTTTCATGAAGTAGTTGTAAAATAGAGAAATTTGAAATAGAACGTTTGGAAGATTCTAGATCATTCCAGTATATTCGAGAAGAATCTAGATGATTCGAGAAACATCTAGAAATATGCAAATTAGGTGTTAGCCCCTATAAAATAGGTTTTGGTAAAGGGTTGTCAGTTGGTGTAAAAGGAATTACTGCCAGTATCAACTCCAGCTTTTGATTCGAGGATTATTATATCCAGCCGAAAGAATCTCTATTGCCGACCAACAAAAACCCAAAAAGAGAATTTTATGGAACAAATCTGGTATATAGAATTTTGACTATTTTCATTGACCAAACTAAAAATTTATCTTTATTTACACACATTTGTGGATTTCCAGTAATAGCAGCTAGATTACTTCGCTAGCCCTAACGTAGTAAAGACACTTGATTCTCCACCCTTCTCCCTTGTAACACTTCGCCAGTAACTCTGTGTTTTCAGTTTTGTATAGCCAATTGTATATCTTGTATATATTTTATTTTGTTTTTTCAGTAAATTAAATATTGTTTGTGATTTAGCTCTGTGTTTTGGCAAATCATTCTTTTTTTCTTTTGTTACAATTATCAACACGTAACAGTGACAAAGGAGAAAACAATGTCTTACTTCAAAAACAAATTTGTGCTATCTGTTGAAAAAAAGATTGGTCGACTTCTACCAATTTCAACCTTTCATACTCCAATAAAAGAATGTTACTTTTGATGACTGGCTGTCTTTGTTCTTCATGAGTGAAGAAGGTAGTTGTGCATTGCAAATTTTGAATACAGATTTTTTTAATCCTTTCAATTTACAACACATTTTTTACTTTAGACTTTTGAGACTCATTTTTGACCCTTGGAATCAAGAACCTGGATATCTGATTATTTTGGATCTGAACCTCCCAATTGCTATTTTCTCCCACAGGTGCTCTGCAAAAAATTCTATATGCAATAACTGTAAGAAGTATTTCTCTCAAGTATGTTAATCTTCTATAATAGCTGCACAGATGGTGAGCCCTATTTCTTCTATAGTTTCTCAAAAGTCTTTCACATACGTAAATGTTGTTTCAATGTCGTAAAATTCAAGACAAACCTATAAACATACTTAATAATACCAGAAGCTCTAAAAGTTTTATCCTCTCTAAAACTAAAATGCTTGGATTAAATATTATTCCTATCCTTGAAAGAGTATTAATGGCTAGCAGTGACCACTCATCTGACAACCTTGGACATTGTATTTATACCCTTCAATCTGAATAACAGAGTACAGTGATATCAAATTATCTCATAGTTACCCTATGCCGTGACATTCTTGAGCATTGTTTTTATTTTTTTGCATCAATCTTTTGCAGGAATACCATTTTGTGGTCTACTTCTACTTCTCACAATATGCAGAGTGTCTACTATAAAAAAAAAAAAAAAGTGTCTTATACAACATTTTTTTCTAATTTAATTTTTGCCTGTTCACATAGTTTTGAAACCAAGAAGGCATACCATATCTGATACTAAATGCATTCAATCAATTAAAGGACATCATAGAACCTTCTTGATCTCCTTGGCAAGCTCCAGCACTAGTGGTTTTTGCAGAGAATTAAAAAAATATATATTATTATTGAATATCCTCAGACTCTTCCTTGGATCAAAGATATGGTGAATGAGATTGCTGACTATCATGTCTTTAGTACTCAACAAGTGCATATTATCAAGTTTCTATTAGACTGGAAGAGAAAATATACACTGCTTTTGAGGTAGCAGGCTACATATATCAGTTCTGTAGAATACCTTTCAAAACAACTAATGGTGTAGCCAGTTTCCAGAAAATGATAGATGACATGGTGGGAAAGTCTCCAAGGAACTTGCTTGTATTGACAACATTACCATCTATGGACATGATCAAGCTGAACAATACAAATCCGATAAAATTCATGGATAGTGTAGAGAAATAAAATTTGACACTAAATGAAAACAAGTTTCTCTATTCACTCACTTTAGTTAACTTGTTTGGTTATACCACAATTAAAAGGTACAATAAAACCTGTTCCTATTTTTTCTTTGACAAGTGATAAGGATATTTTCCACTAAGAAAAGTAAAACTGAGCAAAGTTGCTCTAAAGTGGTAGTTCAAATAACAATGTGTATTGCTCAACTGAACACTGTGATTGCATCAATCTTTCCACATATGTCATGAAAATATGAATACTGTAGTTTTACATTTTTTCTTCATTTGTTTTTAAATGTATTCTGATTTTTATTGAATCTAATTACCAGTACAATATGAAATAAGTGACCTCATCTTGATATAGCTGCAAATTTGATGTCACACGATCATTCTTTTGTTTCCCATTTAACTAACTTGACTAAGAGTTTTTTCTTATTATATATAAAGAAAAACAATTATCTATAAATAAAACAATGAGTATATAAAAATAAAAACATGTAAACACTTCATTCTAATTTTTATAGAAACAATTTCAATATATACAATTTAAGGTATTTGAATTTTGAATCAATTGCTTGACTTAGATCACTTATGTGTGACATCAAACTTGGAGCCTTATTGACTGAAACACATTGATATTACTTTTACATCTAGATGTGACACAGATCTCCAGAGGTTGATCAAACAAAAAGAGAAAGAAAGATGGAAAAGGAGAGAGTCTACTAACTAGATGATAATTGTTGAAATTGCAGGAAGATGGATTGAAAGGTTGAGAAGAAAATTAAAAATGAAATGCATTGAAAAACCAGGTTTTGAGATAATTAAGGAGAATTGAACACAAATTTAACTAGACAAAATTCAGTAAGATTGAGCAAACCCATGACTACCCATCCTTCTCCACTCCCCACCAATAAGAAGACCATTAAGGTATCTATGAAGATGTCATAAAATAAACACCTATGTTGTCAATAGAGAAATCTGACTAGTCACCAAAATAACATCTACAATTCCTCTGGACAAAAAAAAAACATTTGTTTTGAATCAGCCACACAGAAGAAAAATATTCACACGTGTTTGTCATTATAATTTCGGTGTCATTCGTCAAAATTTTATATCCAATTTGGATTCCTTTGGATACAAGTGGTAAGAAAAAAATGAATTACTATTTTGAAGTGGTCATGGACAAGAAAGCTGGGTGGTCTATTCAATCATTAAAAAAAATGTCCAAGACAGAGAAAAGATAAACTTTCATTTAAAGCAGAGTGGAAAAAGATTTTTCTTTCTTTTTCCAATTCTTAAGTGGTCTGGTCGATTGAGAGTCCCCCAGCATGAGCCAAGCTGGTAGATAAGGATTAATGACTGAAAATCCCTTTTGTCTATGCTGCACCATCTGGAAGTTGGATTTATCACTCCAGCTCAGGAAGCGGGCTGAGGTTGGCTGCTGAGAAAGAGAAGGGAGATGAAAAGGAAGGGAGAAGAAAGAAAGAGATTAGCACAACCTTATGAAGGTGTGGTACAATGCAAAGTGTCGAGAGAGAGTTAAGGAGTAGCTTGTTCCCTGACCACTCTCAAAAGGGGGATGGACAACCCCAAATTTGGAAAACCACATGGGTAAATGTATTTTTATATATGGAAATTTAGAAAAGGAAAAGATTGATGCTTAGGGTAGAATACAACTGAAGCCAGGACCTTGTCAGATCAACACATGATCAACATATACACACACATGCAAAGGTGCTATCCCAAAGTTTGTAGAACTTTGCCATTAATCTAGGTACCTCCATTAATTCAGTATTCCTAAGGTTTAAAATGAAAAAGCCTTCTTGAAATTTTCATTTTTGCTTTAACTGAAAGCTAAAGGATTTAAAATTTCCTATTTCCAGAAAGCAAAATACTGTGGTGTATTTCAAACAGAAACTATACTTATTGGAATCGATTTTTTTTTAGTAAAATAAAACAGCCATTTTTGACACATTTGTAAACAAAAGTTAATTCTTGGCTTTAAAAATAATATATTTCTGAAAGGTTATTTAAAGAAAAATTAGCAAATTTAAAGTTAAATTAATCTGATTTAAAACAAATATTACTTACTTAAAGCATAAAATGTTGTATACAAACATTTCTTAACTACAAGTCTTGTTTTTTTTGACGTGTTAATTAATTTATTGACACCAGAAGATATTTAGTGGAGCAGTTGATAAAGTTTGAGGAGGGGTTCACCATAAAGGTGGGGTGGGGACAACCCTTAAAACATGTGACTGGTTTTTACATTTGTGCTTCAGAAATTCTGCACATAATCACGCATACAAAAAAGCAATTAAAAGCTTCTCTAATAATGTCTTAGTTTTATTGTTTTTTATTTTTCAATTCAAAACATATTTTCAGTAAGACCGATTTTGCAAAATCAATTCAGTGATTTAAATTCTTCAAAGAATTCTGCTTTTAACTTATATATTCACTAATATTATAGCCCTTTACAATTCCATCCACATGACCTAGGGCTGACGTTATGTCTTCATGACCATGACCCATTCTTCGTTGCATTACCCACTCCCTTCAATTTAAGTTCATTTAGTTTTATAACTAATGATTTTTTAGTTTTTTCTGTATTACGAACCTAGTCGGAATACACTTTGTAGATATTTTATACTTTTTATATTTTGTAGAACATTTTAATTTATTTTTCTTGAGATTTTTAGTACATTGCCGACACTCCCTTTCCATATAAACCAGCAACCTCTCACTGAACCTGAGACAGAGAGGGATGAAGAGGAGAGACGCAAGCCCCTGGCCATTGTGGCCAGGGTGCTTGGATGAGTTGTGTATTGAGTTACATTCCCATTTATTTTTGTCTGCCAACTGAATGCTAGTTGGGCTTTTCTATCTACCCTTACTTTTGGCATTCTTGGCCTTTATTACTTCTGGCTACCACAGACTCTGATTTCCAGCATTCCTTTCCTTCATTACTTTTTTTTACTCTTTCAACCTAACTCACGTGGTTGATCTGCATTGATGGACCTGCTCACAACAGCCCTGAACTTCGTGCTACACTGGGTCCCTGCTTCCAGCAACCTAACTCACCTGGTTTAGGAAATCGCAGTATACATATCATCCAGACTCAAACAACCTATTCCGTACACTTCAGTTGAAATACTATGGAAGGTTCATCATTGGATTTGACCAACAGCTATGCAACACCGGATATTTTGACCAGCAACTACACAACGCGAGCTCTGGACATTTAAACTGAACTTTCTTCTCTTTCGCTATATTGTCTAGACTTCAAATTAATTAATTGTATTAATTTTAAAATATCCTCGTCCATTCTTGTTTCATCTGTCAGATTTCACGTCTTTAAAGCATAAGCGAGCTTTCTGTGACTATCTTTATATGGGCGCACAGTCCGTTATTGCGCCCCCGCCTTCCAGGAAGTCCACTACACTAAAAAATAAAAATTATCACGTAGAATTTCTAGCTACACTAACTTCCCAAATAAATGATTAAAAAACTTATTACCAAGAAGAAGTAATTTTTTTAAAAATTCTAAACTAAAAACTGAGTTTTCAAAATGATTTACAAGGCAAAATTATTTAATACAATTTATAAGAAATATTGCGCTAACTAAAAATTCTTCGTAAATTTTATGGTTGTGGTTTTTGAATTAAAAAAAAAAAAAAAATTAAACTAGTATTTTTACAATGTAAGCAAGTCTGGAATCGCCATAAAGTTAGTTGAGAAAAAAATCACATCGAACGTGACACGAAAGTTTAAAAAATGAATTAGAAACAACCACGAAAATAAAATTAAAAAAATCTAATGAATGGAAATACATAACGAACGGTCTCTAAAAATAAATATTTTCTGCATAAAAAAATAAAAATCTGTCGCAGTATATTTGATTCATGAAAAGCGAGATCGAATTTTAAATCTTCATTTTATTTTCGTTGAATATATCATTAAAAAAAGTTTGCAGAATGAACAATGCAGTGTCAAATTCAGACATTAGCTTTTGTTTTTTTTACTAATTTTCAAATTTCAGAAGCTTTAAAAACATAAGGCAAGAAGTGGTAGTAAAAACTTTAAAAACTTACTTGTTACGGGTGAAATATTCACAAAACTAAAAATCATTTTTCTTACTAAAAGTTAAACGCTCCTTAATATAACGAACATTAACAACTTTAAACACCGTTTTTTTTTTTGCAATGGGACAAAAAAGTTTCTTTAGAGATGAAGATAAAAAAAAAACTTTGCAAACATAAGTCCACTTACTTAAGTGATTTATCAACTGATTTCGGAAGAAGAAGCAACAAAGTAAACAAAATATTTAGAAATTAAACAATTCATTCGTAATCCGTAAACTATGAAGAAATATGTTTTCCAGTTGTTCTAAGAAAGCTATCACCATAATTACGTCGTGGGAGGGGGAACTTATTACTCTTCTTAAAGTTTTTGTATTGCATTTTTTTTATATTTATTAAAATTAAACTTCCGTGTTGGGGAAAAAGTCAAAACAATGAATAATATAAAAAATAAATAAATAAACGTACAAACATGTGTCGACATTACCGTCGTGAAGAGTCAAAAACCACTGGGGAGAAATTAAGTCAATTGTAAGAAGAGCTTGAAGATTAGAAAATTAGTTTTCGCCTCTTCAAGTATCATGTTCGCTTCGCCATTGGACTTGTGGCGACATGTTTCAACCAATGAACAAAAAGCTGTAAGGGGAGATAAATACGGAGGAGGTTATTTTTATTTACTTTGAGTTATTTGAATTACTTGGAATTATTATTTATTTTTTTATTTTCATTTACTTTCTTTGTCTCAACTCGATTTCTAAATTGATTGAAAAACATAAAAATCGATATGGAATCTGCTCAAATCGAAATCTAACGATTTTTCCTTTTTTTAAGTCCTCTCCTAAATAAAAGCACAAAAAAGACGGAAAAACTTTTTAAAAAAATACTTGTCGTAGTACTTGAACTTGACTAACAAAAAAAAGTGTAGCTAATTAATTTGATGTTAAATTGTTGATAATATTTTTATTTTTTACACACCATAAAAACCTGCCAAGACAGATTTTTACTTCATTTTTAAATTTTTCTTTAAAATCCCAGTTTATTTTCCCCACTCTTTTTACAAATGAGAACGGACGCCGAGTAAACAGAAATGCCGGTCTTTCTCAATATCTATTTTTTAAATTCTCATCTAAAACAAACACTAAAATGAAATTGAAATAAATGCTGTGTAACAACGGTTTTTCAGTATGTATATCTGGTTGAATTTTTTTTTTAAATTGAATAATCCTATTAAAAAATATTGTTATTCAAAAACTGTAAAAAGATACCTCTGTAATTTTTAATTCGACATTATTTCTTTAATGAATTGAATGTTATTTTTTTAGTGGATACACTGAGTTGTTGTTTTTTTTTGTTTTTTAAACAGTGAAATTATTAATTAATAACCGGCCTAGCCATACTGAGAAGTCTTACTAAATAAAGATTGTGCTTCCGACAGGAATCGAACATGCAACCTCTTCTCTTGTCGAAACGTGCATTTACCATGTTACTCAGTATCCAAACTTGAAAATTAACATACAAGGAAATGTAAATAGCATTACCGGTGTCAACCGGCGTAAACTTTCCCTTTAAATTTTGTCTCACTAATGGGGAGAGAAACCAAGGTAAATTACTACTATGCATCGGTTGAGTGTTTGCCAATGCAATAAGGAGCTGAGTGAAATTGAATCAAATTTTAAGATTTTCCTAAGATTATGTGTAAAAAAAAAAAAAAAAAAAAAAAAACTTCTGTGTTCATGTTTCTGGCATAATTTCTGCAGAAATAGTGTTTTTAGAAATAACTGTTTCAAGATCAATTTTCACGAAAAAATTAAAAATTTTCAATTTCGTGTCCATAAAAAACGGCGTGTTAAAGGACAGTTTTAACTTTTACTCTACTATATAATTTTGTTTTTGTTTATTTTGCCTTCATTCTCTCGGTCGGCACTTTGTTTTAAAAGGCGATTATTAGAACTAAAACCCAAACACGAAAGTGAATTTATTTGTTCTTTGAGAATTTACATTACGACAAAAATATTTTAAACATTTGCAGCATTTGCTGTATTTATTTTATTTACAATAATTTTATTTACAACATTCTAAAAATGCAAATCAAAATTAATAATGTTTATCATTTACCAATTTATAAAGAAATAAATTTGAAAACAATTTTTTTATTCATAAATTTATAAAATTTACTAAGTTATAAAAATATATGAACCAACTATAATGAAATCTTTAAAAGTTCGAATTGATTAACAATTCGCCGATGTTTTGCCAACCATTTGTTCAACAAAGTACTCGACTCGCCAATTGCTTTTTTTAGTCAAGGATAAGGTGCTTAGTGTCCACTCTGCATTTCTTCATCAGTCAGCACTTAGCTGACAATAAATAATATATTGACAGATTTTCTAGACATTTTTAGAAAAATTAGCAATGATTTTTTTTAAACTTCAAAAAGAGTAGCCTAAAAAAATTACTAGAGTTTTTTGCATTTCTATTTGATTAGACATCCTTTAGATCACGATATTATTTTTTAAAAATGGAAGATTAAAAGTTTTAAATTAAAAACAAAAAGTAATCTGGGATATAAATTAATTTAAGAAGAAAATGTATAATGTCCGGAAAGAATCATAAATGTTCTTGTTCTATAGTTTAGAGATATTAAAAAAAAAACTTGTGGCAAACTTAGAACTACGTGCTCAAAAAAAAGAAAAGAAAAGCGCAATGTCAAAAAGACGTTTTTTTCCATTGACACCGCTATTATTTTTATCTACCTTCACTACTCGGCAATTGTTTTTAAATGCGATGATAGCAATTGTCATAAAACCTAAACATAGGAGAGTGAATTTATGCATTTTCTTTGTTCTTGAGAATTGACAGTAAAAATAATAATGCTATTTTTATTTATTCATTAAATGGTTTACACAGTTATACTTTATTAATTATATTGTTTATTGGAATGGTTGGCAAAACAATAGATTCGAACATTTTTAAAAATGAAGTATTTCCTTCTGCTTCACATTATAGTTTAAATTAGTTTATAAATTTATGAATAAAAAATATTGTTTTTATATTTATTTCTCTTTACTTTATAGATTGGTAAATGATAAATATTGTATTGCATTTTTTTAAAATAATACAATTTTGTTAGTATTTTTTTTTAAATATGAAAATATTGTAATGTAAAACAATCTAAATAAATAGTGAAAGTAATTAATATTTTTGTTGTAAATTCCCAAGAACAAAAAAAAAATGTAAAAATCCACTTTCATCACCGTTAGGCTTTATTAAGATTCTAATCATCACTTTTTAAAACAATAAGCATTGCCGAGGAGTAGTTAAAATTATGGTAGTGTCCTTTGACATTCCGTTTTTTTGGCAAGTACGTAGGTTAAAGTTTACCAAACCTGTTTTATAGTTATATAGAAAAAAAATTGTTGGTTCATTAGGCACACAAAAAATGGAAGGAATTTGTTTATTTACAATAAATTCGTGTGAAAAGAAGGGTGCAAATATTTTGGACACCTATAAAAATAAAATAAGTAAGAATTAAGATACTTAAAAAAATGTTTATGCGAACATGAGACTTACATTAGTTGATAAAGTTTTTTTAAAAATGGTCTTAGTAATGAATGGCATACACTACAGCAAAAATGTTCACTGGTTGTTAGTGTTCTGACCTGTCAGGAGGCAAGAAGTCAGTGGCAAAACATGAGCAGCAATGTGATTTCATGGAAAGCTCGGTTTGCATCTCCATGAAGGTAGTTTCAGAACAAATTGGCAGTACAGTATTATTTTATTGTTGACCATGTGGTGCTTCAGAGTCTAACCTTCTTGCTCTCATTTTATTACTTTGAGTCAGGTTCAGGATCTTCATAAAGAGGCTCATCAAGAAAAGTCCCATCTAAACACCTCACTGGTTAATAATTTCTTTGCCCTTAGGTAGTGGTAAGGAGCATAGGGTCATATTTTTTATATAAATTTTTTATACAAGATGAAGAGGAAAAACATAACAGGACTATATGAGACTGTAACAGTGATGTTGACAGCCTCAGATGATTTCAGTATTTATAAAGTTTTTTGTTGTTGTTGTTGTTTATGCCATGTTCCTTGAGGTGATTATGGCTTTCAATAGATTTCTTTTCTTTATTATCCATGAACTACCATGACATATTGGGAAAGATAGTGGAATGTTTTTCTGTTGACTTCTTTGTAGTACTGAATTCAAAGTAGTTCTACTAGACTGGCTTCCACTCAAGACTAGAGAGCCCAATCTACTCAACTATTTAATTTATAAACGCAAAAAGAGTCAAGATACATCCATGCCTTTTTCAAAGGTAATAGTATGAAAGTGAATGCAACAAACCAGACCACAGCAAAAGATCCCTTGCCGAAACAAAGCAATTGAAAAATATCTTTAGAAATAAAGAAAAGTGTGTTGAACTGCTATGTAATATCTAATTACCTATGCGGAAGTAAATGTTGGACCATCTCCTCACAGGTGAAGAAGAGACTTGAAACTGGAGAGATGTTCTACCAAAGAATGTTGAGAATAATGTGGACAGGGCATATAAGTAACAAGGATGTCATAAGGAGAATACATATTCCAATGAAACTGCTACTAACAATCAGAAAGTAACAACTGAAATTTCTTGGATGTATAATGAGGAAAGAGGGATGGTAAATTTTAGATTCACAAAGTATATTTATGGCATGAGAAGCAGGGGGAAACGACCATTTTAGTGAATTACAACTACATACATAAATACATACATTCACAACACAGAATATATTTGTTGCAGGAATTACTTCTTTGTTTGCAAAGTTTGTGGACAATTTATAGTAAACATGTATGGGCTCCTGGAACATTTATCCCGCAAACAATATTGGTAGATTCATGTGAGTCTGGGTAAAATAATTACATAAAACAATGAATTTAAAACAAATGGCAATTATATGCATGTATTAACAAAAGTAATTGCAAGTGTACACAACTGAAATGAAAGGAAAATACATTGAAACTAGCTATAAGAATGTGTGTGTTATGTGTATGTGTGAAACAAGCATGTGTGGTACATATGTGCGTGAGTTCAGTTAAGAGAGGATCACAAAAATGATTGTGCCCAAGTGAGAGACACTTTACCCATGTGTAACTACATCTGAAAACAAGTGGAGAAAAAAGAGAAAGAGTATATGATTGCCTTTCTGTAGACTTAAATAATGCCACCTAATGGATGCTTTTGATGGAGCCAAGTTAGGTAACCGACATGTTGCATAACTTAGACAGTCACTGGATATGAAAACCTTAAATGCAGAAATCGAAATAACAAAATTTGGTTTCTGTGCATAAGTATCAGCCTGTATTTTTAGGAAAAATAAATTTAAAATTTCAATAAATGCAATCACAATTTCTCACTGATCACAGGTTTCCTAGTTTCTTTTTAAGAAAATCAGCCTGTATAAACCATCTTGAATGCATAAGATGAGAGATTTTTAGTTTAAATGCCAGTCAATCTTAGAATTTACTGCTGCTGCACAAACCTATGTCAATCTATACCTCTTTCCACAAAACTCTGCACACCAGTTATTACAGAAGGTTGTTTACTTATTTATTTATTGTTCTGTTTAGCATAAAAATTTGAACATTACAAAAGTGTACAAAAGTAAAAAAAAAAATAAATAAAAGTAATTATATAGAAATACATTACACAAATAATCTACAGGATGATCTGAAAGTTTTGTCACCCCTATATAATATAATTTCCAATTTCAGATGGCTGAAACGAGCTGCTACAATTTGGAAGGGAGGTCAGACAAGACTTTCAGACCACCCTGTACTTGACAAATTTGAAGGAATGGATGGTAGCAGAAAGACAGAAATGGACAATAAAGAGGCAAGAGTTACTAGTTACTTAAAGCAAAAAAAAAAATGAAAACTATAGAGAACCATGACTATCCAATCTTAGAATGACTAAAATGAATGTAACTTAAAGAAATATTTAATAATTTGACAAGTTAATTTCTTTCTTTTTTTTTTTTGTGGAATTATGAAAGTCTTGATTATTAAAAATAGATATTTAAAACCATTTTCTTTAAAAAAATATTATAGAAGAAGAATTATTAGTACAAATACTCCATGACAGGGAATTACAAATAAAACTCAGTGTTTTAATCACTTTGGGTTTCTATTATTGCATTTGCATTATCCATGAAAAAGAAAAGATGACCATTTTAAAAAACCTTTTGGTGATTCATAAAATATTCAATTAGATTAATAAAATACTATAGCATCTTTAGATTTAGTTTGTATAATACAATATTGGAAACTATTTAATCATTTATTGGAACTTGTATAATACTTTCCTCAAGTGCTTTACTGCAGGCAACAACATGAAAATAAAGAGAACGAAAGCGCCTCCAGAGATTTTAATTGTGTTAATCTAATGAACTAAGGGCAAGTAACTCGAAAGAGCCGCCATATTAATCCGTGACAAAGCATATAGACGCGGTTGCGTGGCTCCTAAAAAAAGAACCGGCAAGAAAGACTAAAGACAGTATTTCTTTATTTTCAAATAGACTGTATTTTTTGCAATGAGTTCAATAGGTACTGGATATGATCTTTCGGCGTCACAATTCTCGCCGGACGGTCGTGTTTTTCAAATGGAATACGCTCAAAAGGCGGTAGAGAATAGCGGTACAGCAATCGGTATTCGGGGCAAAGACGGCGTGGTTTTTGGTGTCGAAAAGCTTGTCCGATCCAAACTTTACGAAGTTGGAGCCAATAAGAGGATCTTTAATATTGATACTCATATAGGTTCTGCTGTAGCTGGATTGCTAGCCGATGCTCGCCATGTAGTAGACACAGCCCGAGAAGAAGCAGCTAACTATCGTTACAACTACGGTGAGTCGATTCCTTTGAAATACCTCACCAATCGAGTCTCCATGTATGTCCATGCCTACACTCTGTACAGTTCGATGCGCCCATTTGGGGTCAGTATGATCTTGGGCTCTTACGATGAAGGTCTACCTCAGCTTTACATGATTGACCCATCCGGAGTCTCCTGGGGCTACTTCGGTTGCGCCATTGGTAAAGCTCAACAAACGGCCAAAACAGAAATCGAGAAACTCAAAACTAAGGAAATGCCAATATCCGAAGTGGTCAAAGAAGTGGCCAAAATCATTCATATTGTACACGATGAAGTCAAGGATAAAGCATTTGAATTGGAATTGAGTTGGGTGGGCGAACAAACCCAAGGAAGGCATGTTTTAGTGCCTGATGATATCAAGGAAGAGGCGATTCGGTACGCTAATGAAGCCCTCAAGGAACCAGATGATGAGGAAGATCAAGCTATTGGTTAAAGAACTTGAATTATTAATAATATTAACATTATTTTTTATTTTTGTTTTCATTTTGGGATTAAACTTTGGTTTATCTCATGTCAAGAAAATGTTTATTTTAAAACTTTCGTCAGTAAAAAAAATCCGACATTTTTTTTTTAACTACGAAAATATATTTAAACATTGTTAAACAAAGAAATTATAAAAACAAACTCATAGCAAAACTTACAACATCAAAATACCTTTTCCTATATAATGACGATAAGCTGTTGTTTTGAAAATCATTATTTTGGAAAGGAGTAAAGTTCACTGTTTAAGAAAAATTCTTTTTATCTTTCACGTTTGTTTGTTTTTCTTTAATGCCAAAAAAAAATAATACAGTTTTAAAATAACATTTTCAAGATCTGAAACTAACCAAAGAATAAATTTTTCATTACTTTTTCCCGAGTATTACATCAATTTACTTTCTTCGACTATTCTCTCCCTTTTTAAATGTCTGCTGTTGAAGGTAGATGAGAAATGATTGATTGTTCAGTTTACTCTCACTCCAACAACATAAAAACTCACAGGAAGAGGAAGAACTCAATTTTTTACGCCAACAGGTGTAATTAGTATATTAAAAAAGAGAGACAATGACTTGTCATTCACAGCTAAAAATACAGAACAACATGCAATACATAGCATTGTTTGTTGGCATAGTTGTTTCTTATCAACTTATCATATTTTGATAAATAAAAAAAAAATTCTGTCAGGAATGGTAATTAAAAAAATATTTGTTTTATTAATTCCTCTGGCTTTCAGACGCAATTGTCTTTTTGGAAACAAAATGTTTTAGGTACCTCCATAGATTCATGATACGTAAGGTTTAAAAATAAAATGAAAAATCTTTTGTTTTTAAAATATTGGAAATTGATGAATTGTACTAGGCTTTTCCATTTATGATTAGTAAATATAGTTTTTACTTAATGACAGTATCACTTAACCAGGATAAAGTAAAACAAATTTAATCAATTTAAAACTTGATAAATTATTCTAATTAAAATTTTTAAAGAATAAAAACAATACTTATAAAAATTTATTATTCATCAAAAAAAAATTTTTATTAAGAAAATAGTGTCCATAATATATCTTATATCAGGAATTAAAAGCTTTTCTAATTAAATAATGTCTTAGTTATATTGCATTTTTAATTTTATGATTCATAGATTTTCAGTAACTGGTGGTCCTGTTTTACAAAAAGAAATTCATGATTTAAATTACCCAAGTTCTGTTTTTCACTAATATAATATTAAGTGGAACAAAATTAAATTTCTCAAAATTTCATAAAATTAAAATAAGTGGGGGTAAGGTGTATATAAAAAAAAAAAAAAAAAAAAAACTAAAATTAATTTCTGAAAGTTTTCCAACAATTATTTGATTTTTGCAAGAATTTCCAAATCTATGTGTTTTTCACCACAAAAAAGATGCTAAAATTTCCTATACTAATCTATCTTTGGTCTTCCCACTAAAAAAACAAAATTATCCAAAAACTCAAACCTAAAAAGGATCAGAAATATAATTTAATAATCAAAAAATCCTTTCTTAATAAGAACAAAGATTTTGACA
Organism: Acanthosepion esculentum; assembly: GCA_964036315.1. Classification (NCBI taxonomy): domain Eukaryota; kingdom Metazoa; phylum Mollusca; class Cephalopoda; order Sepiida; family Sepiidae; genus Acanthosepion; species Acanthosepion esculentum. The sequence continues at coordinate 139,657,904 of OZ038482.1, read as the reverse complement.
ATAAAACTTTGTTTTTATTAAGTTTGGGGCATTTTTTCATCATGGTGTGCTAATTTTTCATCATGGTGTGCTAATTTTTTTTAGGAGGTACCTAAGTTATTCCTTTTTTGTAAATAATCTTTTTTCAAATTTTGAAAATATTTCTGTATGAGGTTCAGAAATATGATCCAATTATTTTGTCTGAATGAGTATTTTGCACTTATTTGTATTTTTTCTGTTGAATTATGGAACCTAGATTTGATTATTTACTTAATTTACTAGAATTGATGGATTTTTTTTCTAAGCCATAGTTTTGGTCAAAATTCCATACAAGTCAAGTTCAAAGTCTTAAGTATTTTCTTTTTTGAAGTTTTATTTTTCTTGTTTCCAAAACATTTTTAGATGTAGACCAATAATTCCTTCTTTTTTTTTTTCTGAATTTATTTTTCCCTTTGCAGTCATCATTTACTCATAAAACACAAAATGCCAAGGGTTTTTTACTTATATGAAATTTTTCAATATTCTTCACAAAAACTCACAACATAATACTTAACACTCTTTAAAAGCACCCTTAGCAGTATGATATTGGTGCTGCTTTAGTGTGTGTCCTACTGATCAGTGTATCCCACCAGCACATTTGTATCTTGCATTATCTAACGTAAGGGAAAAGCAAAAACGAAAGGAGGGATACCATTTATTATTGTATTATAAAATTTAAAATAAGAAATTTGACAAAAAAAAAAATCATAAAACAAGATGTTTGAATCCTTTAAATAAAAACATTCTGAATGTCTTAACATATCAAGAAAAAAGTCTGGACAATACCTTAATATGGTAGGATACACACTAAAGCAGAAACGGACACATGCTAAAGTGGCACCCTGATGTTTATAACATAAATGTTATTTAATATCCTTATCTTACACTGTTGAATTTTTATTTTTACATTAAATATTGCCTTCGAAAAACTTTTATCTATTTAAGTATAAAAAAAATAATTTGGTAAGAATTGCCAACCTCTGATTTGGTTGCAAGGTAACATTCATGGAGCACAGTAAAGAATAAAATCATTGTATGACTGGAATGCTTACTTTCAGTAATCAGCAGGTGGTGTTATTTCCAGTTATGTATGCACACACACAAACATTGCTCCTGAAATAGTGTCATTTTATTGTGTTATAGGTATGGCAGTAAAGGTTGAATTTTGCTGTCAATAACCCATTCTGACAAAAGAGCAACTGATATAAAAGTGTATATAGTACAGAGGTGTGGCATCAAATCTTTTCCTGGAGAAAAAAATTGCAACCATTAACATTCTTCAACCATAAGTGAATGTTTACAGAAACCAAACAATGTATGTGAGTACATTCAGTGGATAATGTTTCAGTAGTGGCAGCAATGTTTGTGACAAGCCATTTTTCTGGTAGTCTTGACAGCTGACAATTCATAAAACGAAAAGCATTTTGAAAACACATGGCGAATGGAGGTGACTGAAAAAAGAAAATTTTGTAGTTGCAAACTTGCTTTCTCCAACTGTTAGGATTTCTGTAAAAATAGGAACCATTACCTTTGGAGTATCTTCTGTGTATGTATGTGTGAATAGTTTTTGGCATGTCAATGAGTTGCTAAAAGAGTAGTTGCACAAGCCACTTCTCCCATAACTATCATTCGAGCAGTAATAACTAAAACAAAATGTTACCTTCATTTTCAGCCTTCATAAGGAGCCTACACTATCTGGTTACCATATGTACACACATTCATGTATATATATATTAGTTTACAAATAATTTTGTATAAAAAGAAAAATTCAGATTTCATTTTGTTCAGTGTGCACAATCTGATATGTTGAACATGTTATAGTTCCTATGATAGTGTAAATAATGTAAAAATTAATTTCAGCATTGTGTTATTCTATGAAATGTTTTTTCCTGGGAAACTTTGGTTAAGCAAGCCTAAAAAAAGACAAAAGCAATGAGTTGTCTCTCTTGTATTGTGTAGCCATTTTCAGAGAATGTTCATGTGCAGTGAAAAAAGACACTTTGCATGTACAAAAATGACTGTCTTCTGAAATTAATTTCAGTCAGTTTAATTGGAAAACAATAAGCACAAAACAGATTACAGACACACAAATAATTATGTAAACAATACTTTCTGATTACCTATTAAAAGTTCATGAAATATACTTAATTCAACCTTGTCCTTTTTCCAGAAAATCATAGGACAATAAGTGTTTGAAATTTTACTTTTCATTTTGGAAAATATTTTTATGGTAACCCTCCCCACCATAATATATGATTACCAAAAGAGAATCAAATTATCAATATTTTATTAAAAATTTAATTGGGGAGGATTAATCCTCATCTATTTACCTTCCTTTCCTCATTGCAAATATGTATATATAAAAAGATCTGCAAAAGAAATAGATGCTGTTTCTGTTATAAAATGGTTTTAATATACTTGCTAAATAATGTTGGACAAGGTAACAGACAGGCTAATAGTTTTCCATGTAAAAACACCTATGGAATATTCTTTCAAGGCAACAAAAGTAGAACCTACTTCAGAATAACAGCAAATAATGTGTGTTTAAAATTCAGAGATTAAGTAAAAATTGTCCACAACTTATATAAACAAATAACCTCTCATATTTCAACTTATATATCTATATAATCTATTTTCTGGCTAACACTTTAGGTTCACTTGATGCAACATACATCTAAATGGCTATGGAATAATACCAGGTTTTCCAAAAGAGTGATATTCTGGACTACCATAAACAAGGGAAATTGTTAAAAATTTAGATGGAAGAAATATAATGAAATGTAACATACAGTTTTCTTTTATTATGGTTTTTAAAAGTGATAACATTTTTCAAGGGTTGTTACAATAACAAACTTTATATATATATATATATATATATATATATATATATATATATATATATATATATATATATATAATGTGTGTGAATGATCTGATGTGCTGTTAGCCATTCAGCCACAGAGAAGTGTCTGGTTAGCAAAGTCCAAATTACTGTTTATAAACACACCTTTGATTTTTCTCAATTTATCATTCTGCTCACAATTCCTGTCTGAGCACATTTTCTAAAAAATTTATCAAATATAAACAGAGCTATTTAGTATATATTAATAAATAAATATACATATTATCCCTCATTGGTAGCACAACTTTTCATGTGCAATGCAATCTTCAGATGCCAGGTAGAGACTGACTGTTACATAATTTAAATTTTAATAAATGTATCTGGTTAGCGCAATACTGGTTTTTATAAACCATTTACCAAAGACCTACATAACCATAGCTACGTTAATGAGTACAATCAGCCATCTAATATTTTAAATAATTTACATGAATTAGATTATCTACTAACTAAAGAAATATTTGATGATGATAAAATTAAATTTATAAAAAGCATTAGAACTAAGCGACCATAAAGTAAATTTAGAAAAATATAAAAAGTAAATATTTAACTCCCCTTATAATCATACTGTTCAAATTTTCCTAAATTTAATTCATAAACACTTTAATCATTCTACAATACTAAAAATTTTAAACAAAAATAATGTAAAGATTAGGCTGCAATATATGTCTATATCTCTGATGTGAGGTATTATGATTACTTACATTATTTGAACTGTTATCATTTTCATTGCCATATTCACAATGTTTTGGCCTTCTTCAGGTGATTGGAATTTCAAAGCAAAAATTTTATCTCATCCACTGTGAGTGTATGTGCATGTTGGTGTGTGTGGGGGGGTAGATTGATTTAGTCACACATGCATGCCTCTTCGGGATGTCTCAGTTATTTCCCTTTAATTCAACTCTCCAAATTTTGGTTCCCCACTGCTGCAGTCTGGTATTGAACTAACAATACAACACAGTACAATGGAACTAACACCTTTATCCACTGGGCCATATGTCCTTGAGTATGTATTTCTGGGACTTTTAAACCTAATGTCTCAGCAATCTTCTTTTTTTTTTTTTTTTACCAGTGCTCATATTGTAATTTTTCTGTTATTATTATTGTAATTTTTTGTTATTCATTGCTTTTCTTGAACACTCCTTATTACTGGTTCCTATATTGTATTCATTTCTATCCTTGGTTGGCTAGCATATGTGCTGATTCCTTACGTTTTTGTATTTCCCAGTGATGTTCTCTGGCTATTATTTCAATCTCATCCCACGGGGAGTGGCGATCTCACTTTTCCCTCCATATGTGGTCAGCTACACCTGATTTTTCCATTTCCCCCTCGTGTTACTGCTCTAAAAGGTTCTTGCAGTCCTACCTTAAGGGAGCAGCATGTTTCTCCTTTATATTTCTTACCACAGCTGCACAGGATGGCATACACCCACTCCTGTTGAGGTATTGGTTAGTGAATGTTGGCTTACAGTATACAGATGTCTTGAACCCATGCTCTGTTCAAGATATTAGTACATCCAGGAAGGCGAGTTTATTGTCATTTTCTCTCTCCATTGTGAACAGTATCGATAATATTATTGAGTTCACATGGTCCAGTAGTAGCTGGACGTCTTCCTGGTGTGGTCAGAGTATGAAGGTGTCATCTACATATCTCAGCCATAGGGTTGGCTTTAGTGATGTAAATTCAAATGCCATTTCCTCAAAGTATTCCATATATCGGTTTGTCATTGCTGGTGATAATAGCAAGCCCACTGCTAAGCCCTCATCTTTTTGCTGTGTGTCTGATCCCATTCCAAAGTGTGTTGCTTGTGTATAGAAAGTCAGCCTCTCCATCATGTTAACTTTTGGTATATTGGTCTGTTCCAGGGATGAGTCTGAGACCAGTTTGTCCTTGACTATTGAGGGTGCTTCCTTCGTGAGTACTATGGTGAAAAAACTCACCACATACAGGCTCATCATCTGGTTGGATTGGATAGGAACATCTTTGATTATTTTTACAAAGTGGGCAGTGTTCCAGACATATGGTGACTTTCCTATTAATGGGTCGATTATATCTACTAGGAAGTGGCACACAGAGCCTTGGCAGCTAACAATTGACCTGGGTGTAATACCATCTTTGTGAATTTTTGGGTGACTATATGTGAAGTAGCTTGGTGTAGCGCTGTGACAATTGCCTATATGTCTTAGGTGCGAAGTGGTCCTTGTACCTGATTAAGATCTGTGACAGTTTGCATTCTGTTTGCATTGAAGGATCTTTCTTTACTGGTGTTGACTGATGTTGATTACTGCCTTCACTGGTGGGTGATGGACCTTGTGCATCACCTGATCTTTCAATCTACTTAATTTTTGTACTTGGCAGGACTCTATTGAAATCATGTCTGAAGGATTTATCCAGGTCGTGATGGATCCTCTTTTCAAGGTAAGACTGCAATAACATCATAAAGTGGTAACACAAGGGGAAATAGAAAAATCAGGCGTAGCTAACCACATTTGGAGGAAAAAGTGAGATCACCGCCTCCTGTAGGATGAGGTTGAAATAATAGAGAACATCACTGGAAAATACAAAAAACTTAAGGAATCAGCACATATGCTAAAAACATCAGCCAAGCATAGAAATGAATGCAATATGGGAACAAGTAGTACAGAGGGCTAGAGAAAAGCAATAATAACATATGGTTACTGTGACATTCAATTTTACCATATAGGTAACAGTAAAAAATGAAAATATTTCAGAAGCTTTATTTTTCAATTTTCTAATATAATTGGATAGTACTTATGTATTTTTCACACATTTGCCAGTTTATAGTTATAACATACAGACTTACAAATAATTAAAACTTGCATATATCTATAAGTAAGAATAGCTATATAAAGAAAGAGAATGTGTAATATATACTATAATTATAGCATAATATATAATTATTGTGTTTTGTTAGACAAAATAAATGTAATCTGAAGTTTCTCCTTTTTACAGATCTTGAAAGCACTTGATTTCCTGTTCTGGGATCCAAAACTTTACAGAGTTTAATGCTTTTTTGTGATCCTGCAAGCTGCTAAGAGCTGGTATAGCTCTGGAATTCCGTCTTGCTTAAGTTAGGTATTTTTTGAAACTTTAGGAAATCTAGTTTCTTCAAAAAAGTGGAAAAGTTGAGTTAAATGAAACAGAAATTTCATATCATGCCATCCTGCTGTTTCAAGAATCCCTTTACCATTCATGAAACTTTTCTTGGGCTGTTTGTAGTTATTTACAAGTTCACAGGTATTTGATATTGGGCAATACATTGTTTCCTCCAAGTTTGTCATCTATTCCTACATGAAACACTCAGTCAAGAACATGATGTTGACAGCCAATGAATTGTGGTTCTTCCTGTTACTTTTAAGCAAATAGTCTTTGTAACTGAATGACAATACCATTCCTGCTTCCAGTATTCACATTTGTAGTGTCTGCAACAATCATCTTTATGATCTCCCGTAAATTTTATTCATCAACAGAACAGCTGTTATTCCTTTGACAACAGTATCCACTTTTCCATTTCGTAGATTTAGTGCTTCTAACTTCTCTTCTTTCATTCTTCAAAACAAGCACTTGATATTATTGGCCATCAATTTATTTACCCTCAATGACCAATTTTCTGTGATGTTTTCTTCATTTCTTTAACAGCTGCTTTAATAGTGGATCTAAAAATACAAGATTGAGAATGTGTATCAACATCAATCTCTTCTTGAGGTAACTACTGACAAACATTTGCTGGTTGTTAAATTTGAAGATGTTACTAATTTAGTTGCAGTTTTCATTTTGTTATACTTCTTCCTTTTTCTTGTGGATTATTCTTCAGAATTTTTGGACTTTTCATATTCACCATCTGTTTCAGAAGTTGTTACTGTTGAAATCTTTCTTTTGAATGGTTGAATAGTTTTAGAACTTGCAGTCTTTCCAGTTGTATATCCAACATGTCCTTTGCTTTTGATCTGAGGATGATATAACCATTTGTCCTCACTACACAGCCATTCAACATTTTCTTTTGTGACATGAAAAATTTAATTCAATGGATCATATTTTTCATGTTTCACACATTCATCATAGGTGTTCAGCACTTGATCCAGTTTTTCTTGTATAACTTGAATTGATAAATTTGTGAAATTTAATTTCTTTTGCCATAAACTTGTTTAGCGATTTCCCTTATACATTCTTTCCTTCCTTTGATGGATGCACCAAGGAACAGATAGCAACCAACAATTTGGATTTTGAGTGGTATCCTGCCCTTATTTTCCAGTGATTGTTCTTCTAGCGGATCAGTTCTTTTTTTTTGTAATTCTTGAAATCATATTAGATTCTTTGTCCTTCTTTCAGTGGTAGAAGCACTTTTTTTATGAAACATGACAGTTAAAAAATGAATACTTGGAGATCTTTCAGCAAATCAATCAGCATTGCTCAATCAGGAAGCTTATATACTCTGAAACAAAACAAAATATTCAATCACAAGCACAACATACTTTTTCCCATTTACCTTATCTATATATTTATTACTTCAAATTGAAACAATTGCAGTACAAGGCCAAAAGTGGGAGTGGGGTAAGGCTGGTTGACACTTTCTATCCTAGACCTATCCAATCAGATTCACAACCCATTCATTCATTACAATTTACTCATTCACCACAAGAGCTCATCCCTCACCATAATATAACCTCAATATAACATATGTTAATAAGACCCGTCCACCCCACAAAAAAATAAGCAGCTGCTGTATTCTGCCTATAGACAGAATCGTGAAGCTTACTCACTAATTTCAAGGGAAGGATAAAAAAATGAAGGGTGAGAAAATCAAAAGCTGACCCAGTCAAGATGAAAAAGGGAGGCAAAAAAACAAACTGGGGAGGTGGGTATCCGGACATGTGCCAGAAACAGCACTCACTCTAACCAAGCTCGCCACTTTTACCCACCTTTGAAATCTGTCAATATCAAACGCTTTCTATCTGTTCTGATCTTCACCTGGAGCCGATGACAAAAGAAACCAACCAGAATCTGATGAGAATATCATTCATATCTCAAGATTCCCTCCATTCATGATGTCCACACCACCATTTTTGCCACGGCTAGCAATATCAGAAATGCCATTCATTTCACCACAGAATACAGGGGCAACACATTATTGCAGATGTATGCAAGATTGATGGACATGAGATGTTCAGGATAGATACAAGCCATCAACTCACTAACATAGTTCCAGAACAGGCGCACATGAGGACAGTGGTAGATGTGCTAATCCGTTTCTTCTAGACCAAGGTCACACCGATCAAATCAGCCTAACCCTTCTGAAGACTACATTGAAAGATATCACATTCTGAACCAGTCACCATATAAGTGAAAATTTAGGGTTGCTGAGGTAATTCACAGTTGGCGGCCAAAACCAGAAAAAGCACAATTTAGTCGCCAACAAGCCAAGCCACCCACAGAGCGGATCTTATATGACTTCCTCCACTAATTCCCAATACAAGTCTCTCCTAAGCTGTGGAAGGTCACTGGGTTGAGGTATGACTCTCCTGCTCACTCAACATTCTCTAAATGAATGCTCAACTAATTCTGGGGCTCAGACCTAGAAATAGGAGTGATGTTAAAGCTAGAGAAGGGTTAGGGTTAGGACTAGCCCCCAAGTTCAAGTCCTCTGTCAATGCACAGCATAGGAACCAACCTAGAGACATGTCACTAACTCACCAAGTTATTCTAAGCAACCCCACATGACATGGATGCTGGGCACAGACACTGGAAACAGATGTCTCTGCAGACCTGATGCTTGCAACTACCCCTCAAGAGGAAGCCTTCCTACAGTCCTTGCAGAGGGGGTACAGACAACCAGTAAAGAATGAGAAGAAAGACATATGTGGTGCACGCCTTAGCCCTACCCTTCACAGACAACCACCTTCAGAGTCAAGTCTTGACCACTGCTCCAACCTTTGCCTGTATTTCCAACCTATTCTTCTCCAGCTGGAGCTGGGCCCGAACCACACTCCAAGAATGCAGACCAAGGGCTCTGGAAGAATGACGCCCTTCCAGGCACCTAACTGGAAGGCTTGTTGCGGTTAATCTTGGCCCCTGTGACATTCTTGTACTGCTCATGTGCCTTCTGTACCACCTCAATATCGCTGTGGCACAACACGAAAATGGATATGTCAACAGCATACACGGAAACCCTGACTCTAGCACCACCAGGGACAGCGATTCTATGTAGGGTCAGACTGCATGCTCTGTCCCTTAACTAGTAAAGAAGAGGCTCCAAGACCAAAGTATAAAATCAGGGCAACAGCGGACAATCCTGACAAACCGACCAAGCACTGGGGAAATGATACAGGAGGATAATCCACCTGCAAAAGTTGGGTTTGAATCCAATGGCCTGCAGGACAGCAGCCAGGTACTAATGGTCAACTCTACCAAATGCATGGGACTAATCCAAATTGATCATGCAACTTGCTTATCATCTTTTACAACCTCTAGGATTGTGCAGAACAGATACAGGTTGCTCTGAATTGTTCGTCCCTTCATGGCACAAGTCTGCTCAGGTCCCAACAGAATCTTGGCGACTGACTGCAAACGCACCATCGAGATCTTGGCAAAATTTTTAACTCTGTGTTTATCAGAGTTATGGGCCTATAATCATCTAAATCCTGCCCACCATCCTTAACATTTTTCAACAGCATGATCACACTCCTGGAGACCCAGTTGGGAATGTACCCCCGTTGGAACCAGTTGTTGAACACGACCATCCAAATTGGCGCAAATACACGCAACAGCCTCAAGTACAATTTGTAGGGCAGACCATCAAGTCCTGGAGACTTGCCACTGTCACTCCTCTTCAATGCTGAGCAGACTTTGCCTCTGAGATCTCACCCTCGCAGCTAGCCACTTCAGTCCGCAAAAGCTGAGGAAAGTCAGCCAAATAGCAGCAAAATTTGTCACAGAGATCAGGCTCCTTGGAAAACTGGCTGTTGAAATGCCACCATAACACCTCGCACATATCCTTGGTTGACCTCAGAGTTTTCCCCCACCTCCTCCATGGTATCAACCACTCAAATGTATCGATCAGAACCTCAACAGATTTCTTCCTTGTGCAATTCTGCACTCATGTTCATGGCTTCATTAGACATCTTCTGTTTAACCTATAACTAACTACCTGACCCTGGTAGCACTCACTAGTCAAGCATTCCAGAGCCTGCCTAGCTAAACCTATCTCTAGCAACCACCCCATCCCCTGCCTCTGCCTGGGATAGACTATGCTTGAGAATCACCATCTTAGCCTTATCTAGAGCAAGTTGTTGGCTATATTTGGTGGTGTAAGACCTAATGCTATCCTTAAACCTCTCCACCACTTATTCCCAGTAACTGACCACATTAGTTTCTGCTGCACTAATCTATTCAGTTGTTGCCAGAAATTCTGCCTGTCCAGTAAAGACAAATTTAACTTTCAGCATCCAGCTATTCTAAGACTAGTGCCTAACACCATCTGGGCACAGACAATTTTATAGTCTGAATAGCCTAACCAGTGGAACGTAGGACAATCTAAGAAATCTAGATTGAACCTTCTCACTAACATTCTATACAGCTAGCTGGCTACCCAGGTAGGCGTCCAATTCAGAATGATTGACCCAGTATCTATCAACAAAGCCAAATTCACCAATCAGATCAACCATACTTTGATTGCTGAATCCCTCCTCCTTATTTATCTTGGGGTCCAGGATAGTATTCCAAGCTTCCATTAAGACTAAGCACGACGAATCCACCAGGAATGGCCCCAACCAATGGAAAATGAGACACAATCCATCTGATCATTGGGTGCAACAATCCGAAACAAACTACTCTTCACAGCAATATCAACCAGCCTCCCACACCTCCTGCATCAACATGGACAAAGTCTACCCTCACACCCAGGCTATGTTTAACCAACAAGGAAACACCTCTGGCCTGCTGATTCCTATATGCTGAATAAACAACAAAGTCACTAGACAGCACATGAGCATCAACATTGCAAACAAAGTGTGTCTCTTGGATTGCGGCCACATCTTCACCTAACATTCCCAACTGATTTTTTTATTTTAGGTTATTGTTATTTAATCATATTAGTTATAAAGAGCTCTGTAAATTGAGTTCAAAACTGTTTGAATTATGAAAATATCTCCAGTAATTCAAAAGTTATGAGAATTTAAAGCCCCGAAACTTGGGGTTCAAAATTGACATCATTTTGCACAAAAATTACTTTAAATCACAGACCAGTTCACAAGAAATTCAGTAATTTCTTCACTGTTTCTTTATTTTTGGAATAATTTTGATAAAACTTGGTATTCTTATGTAAATTGTATATTCTTTCTGATTCTGCACTCAAATTGTATGTATCTCTATAACCCATTATTTAGAGACTAAGAGGCACAAATATTATCATTTTTTAAATTCTTTAAGTCTACCACATGATTATTCAACATTTTCATTTAAATACTTTTTTTATTAATACTATATATGTATACACATATAGTATTAATTTAAATAAATAACATCAACTTGAACGTAAACAGACCTTTTTAAATACCAGCTATGTTGTATTAGAAATACATGTCAAACATGTATTTTATCATTAAAAATCTTAAAAATCACACTAAATACATTTTCAGGGTGAAAAGAAATCACTTGCAATAGATATTCACTATTAATTCTTTAAGTACTTGCTAAGTTAGTTGTTTGAGTGATGCATCATGTTCCTGCTGCATACTCACATCTTTTTGTTTTTGCACGTTTTCCTTTTTTCTGCTACTATTTCTCATAGCACAGACTTTTCTTTCCGTAAATGCTTTTCACAGAGATCTTTTCCTTCTTTTTTTGCTGTCTTCATGAGTCTATGACAGATATTGGATCACATACTTGATGTGTAAAGATTTGAAAGAAAAGAGGCTCCAAATTAATGTTATAAAGAGGCTGCTAAAATGAGACTAAATGCCTTAAACTTTCCACAGCAAAATTTTAAGGGATGAGCTCATCTTTGATGCAAAAAAAAAAACAGCCAAATAGAATTGAAAATAGATGCACTTTGACTGGATAAAGATTCTTGATTTTTTGAGCAATAGGAATAAAATGTATATGCCCGTTTAGGACTTTTTTTTCTTTTTTAGTCAGCTTTAATTTCCTTCTTTGCTATATAAGAGTGAAACTTTTCACTGCAAAGTCAGAAAAGAACACTTGGGTGAGAAACTGGTGGTCTAAGCATGTAAAGTCTGCCTCTGCAAAGAAACCTAACCTGGCCATGTAGAAGCTGTGATATGGGCAGAAAGGATTGACCATCTTGGCTGCTACTGAAAAAGGAAACCAACTACTTGGGTGAGAAAGTTGTTACCTGGGATAATAAAAAGCTGCTTCTACTACTACTACAGTGGCTACAAAAGAAGAAAGAATAATTAGAAGCAGCCAAAGATCAACGGAAGGCATAAGACCATTTCAGTTCAGGGAGATGCAGTATTGTATGTAAATGAGATACTGCTATAAAAGCAGTATGCCACAGCGGATTCCAGTTGAGCTACCATCTGTTGACCTGACAACATCTTTTCCAAAGAGTAGTTTACTTCATAACAAAAAAGAAAAATACATTTTGATTTTAAAAGTATATATATAAAAATATATATGTCGTTTTATGATTTGTGAATTGATGTTCTGCTGTTATTATAAACAAAATTGAACTTGATTTCAGTATTGTTAGTTGGACATGTTAATCCCACACGTAAAAAGATAATAAAATAGAGTATATTAATAAAAATAAAAAGCATTTATTTTAATGTGTTTTAACTGTCAAATACATACACACAACTCATATATCAAACCCCACATCACATCTATATTAGTGACTCCCAAATATACATTAGTGAATTTTCAGATATACAAAAGAAAATCTTAAAAAACCCCAAAAACTATCTGAAACAATAAAAATAGCTACCAGTGAATCAGAAAGGATACATATGTCCACTGACTGGCCATTCAATACAATTTTGATCAAACTACTGGCTTTTACGGAGTCAAATGTCCTAACTTGGTTTTCATTTATGGAAGCACAATTTGACATCACAAAAATAATACAAAGCAAAAAATTTATCATATACTAGTTTCATTCCTTCCAGATATTGTAGGGAAATTACAACCAACTGATTATGACATACTGAAGTAAGCCGTCATTGCCACATAAAAAAATCTAACCTCAAATTGTTAGACCATCCTTAGTCATGACAGGGTATGGTCAGATTTCAGAGTAAATCAATCTCTCATTTTGTTCATATTGTCTTTCTGCTCACTGAGCTAAATAAATTAACCCTAAATCTACTAATCTTACTTTTACTAATTATGAACTTGAATCCTTTATTGCTATAAAGCCAAAACTTGCTGAAGTATCAACATTGCCTTATCCTAACTCAGGTTTCACTAATTACCACATTACTTACATTATTTATTGATCACAAACATTTAACAGCAGCATATAAGAAACAAACACCTTTAAAATCACAAATACAAAAATGTTATTTATAAACTCAGAATATATAGCTGACATTATATGCATAAGAAGTGATGAAAATATAGTCACTGACTCTCTATCTAGACCAGCAAATGCAGTCATCATAGACATTTGTAATTTGCCTTCTATTGTTTACATTATTTACATTGTTGTCTTCATCTTTATTATCATGTTCCCACTGTTTTGGCCATTGTATGCTCCAGCTATCCTCAGGTGATTGTAATTTTGAACTGAGCCCTTTTCTTCGTCCACTGAGTTAGATTGTTCTAGTTCCAAATCCTTGTCATTTCTTGGGTATAATCAGATTTTACAGTAAATCAAGCTCTCATTTTGCTGATAATGTCTTTCTGCTCACTGAGCTAATTAAATTAACCCTAACATTGAATTAAAGGGAGATAATTGAGACATCCGGAAGAGGCATGGCATAGGGAACTAGAACAATCTACCCTGGAGGACAAAATAAAGGATTCAGTTCAAAATTCCAATCACCGAAGAAGGACGAAATGTACAACAGTCTAAACGTTGTGAACATGACATTAAAGATGAGGGCAATAGTACAAACAATGTAAATAATGTAAATTATTACAATACCTGATCTCAGAAATATAGACAGATACAGTATGGACACAATATACCGAAAATATGAAGACAATAAGAAGAGCCCCCACCAGAAGCTGGCTCGAATATCGAACCATCTGACATTCCTACACCAATGCAGAGAATTACGACTAGTCCTTTCTGGCTTGGCACCAAGACCCTGTCAATTCAAGGAGAGTCTGTCTGGTCGCAGAAAAAGCAGGACATGCCCTTGTCTGAGAAAGAATCAAGTACAACCATTGGATAAAACAGAAACTGTAATCTGGTATCCCCCCAGAGGCTTAAGGCATTCTTCAACAGGATTACTGATAATCTGAATAAATCCTTCAGACATAAATTTGATGCAGTCAAGGTCTGCCAAGTACAAAAATTAAACAGATTGAAAGATCAGAAGGTGATGCACATGGTCCATCTCCCCGCCAGTGAAGGCAGTAATCAACATCAGTCAACATCAACTAAATGCCTCTGAGGAATCAGTACTATACAAGGGCCTCAACTTAGCCACAACCATCAGGCAGATACCATACTTGGACATCATTGCTTGAATCAAGGAAATAGCCTTGAACATCCATCAGGCTTGGGTGGATGAGCTAAGATGGAAAGTGAGACAGATACTGGAGAAAGCCAATCTGCCCAAATCAGACATTACAAAACTGGAGAGGCTGGCAATCAGAACACTACAGAGGAAAGAAAACATCATCATACTACCAACTGACAAAGGCAATGCAACTGTAATGATGGACAGATCAGAGTATATAGGAAAGCTGGAAGACCTCAGAAATGGTAGCTACAATAAAGATCAAACAATAAAAACAGAATGAAATCTGTTACAGATCCTAATGAAGAACAAGGATCAATTCACACTTAAGACATACAGACAGAAGTCACAGTGTTACACCAAGCTACCTAGACATATACGGTCTCCCAAAAATTCACAAAGACGGTATTCCACTTAGGCTGATTGTTAGCTGCCAAGGCTCTGAATCAATTCCTAGTAGATATAATTGAACTTTAATAGTAAAGTCACCTTCATATGTTTGAAAATCTGCCCACTTCGTGGAAATAATGAATGATGCTCCCATCCAACCAGATGGTGAGCCTGGACATGATGAGTTTTTTCAGCAAGGTACCCTCAGAGGAGGCATTATTGGTAATCAGGGACAGACTGGCCTCAGACTCATCCCTAGGAGAACAAACCAATATACCAAAAGATAACTTGATGGAGATGACTTTCTGTACACAAACAACACACTTCAGAATGGGATCAGACATATATCGACAGGTTGAAGGGTTAGTAATGGGCTTGCCATTATCACCAGCAATGGTAAACATGCATGGAATATGAAGACATGGCATTAGAATTCACATCACTAAAGCCAACCCTATGGCTGAGATACATAGATGACACCTTCATTCTCTGGCCACACCAGGAAGATGTCCAGCCACTACTGGACCATGTGAATTCAATAAGATCATTGATACAGTTCACAATGGAGTGAGAAAATGACAATAAACTCGACTTCCTGGATGTACTAATATTTTGAACAGAGCATGGGTTCAAGATATCAGTATACTGTAAGCCAACATTCATTGGACAATACCTCAACTTCAACTCCCACCACCTGTACAGAGTAAGGAAAGGGATCGTCTGCTGCTTACAACATCAAGCAAAAGTCATAAATGACGACCCAGAGACATATGAACAAGAAATGGTCAATATAAACAGTACCCTACAATGTAACAACTACCCTGGGTACATGGCAGCAGCTCCATCAAACTGGGATAGAAGGGTACAAGAGGTTAACAACACTCAGAAAAGAGCTTCAGTCTGCCTACCCTATGTGAAGTGATTATTGTGAGAAAATACAAAAGATCTGTGGTCCAAATAACATCAGGATGAACTTCAAAAGTGGTTTGACACATTGCAAACACCTCTTCCGAATAAGACCCCCGCCATAGAGAAGAACATGACTAAGGATTGTGTGTACACTATCCCATGCAGCTGTGATAATAAATATTAAGGAGAAATAGGCCGATCCCTTAAGGTAAAACTGCAAGAACATCATAAAGCCATAACACAAGGGGAAATAGAAAAATCTGGTGTAGCTGACCACATATGGAGGCAAAAGGGAGATCACCACTCCCTGTGGGATGAGGTTGAAATAATAGCCAGAGAACATCACTGAAAAATACAAAAACTTAAGGAATCAGCACATGAGCTAAGCTACAAAAATTTCCTAAGCCAGCCAAGCATAGAAATGATTCATTTCCCTTCTATCCCAGTTTGACGGAGCTGCTGCCATGTACCAATATGGGAACCAGTAATATAGAGTGCTAGGGAAATGCAATAATAACAGCAAAAATTGAAATATGAGCTCTGGTAAAAAAATGTAACTGAGACATTAAGTTTATAACTCCCCAAAATACATACACTCAAGGACACATGGCTCAGTGGATAAAAGCATTGGTTGGATCCAGTCACTTGACAAATCTTTTGTATTTTCTCTGATAATCCCTTCACATATGGTAGGCAGACCAAAGCTGTTTTCTGAGTGTGAATTCAATAGCTGGCTATGGCAATGGTGAACAAAAACTTGGAGAAGTGAGTTAAAGGGAGATAACTGAGACATCCAGAAGAGACATGGCACATGGAACTAGAATAATCTACCCCAGTGGATGAAATAAAGGATTCAGTTCAAAATTCCAATCACCTGAAGAAGGCTGGAGCCTACAACGACCAAAACATTGTAAACATGATAATAAATATGAGGACAATAGTCCAGACAATGTAAATAATGTAAATTATTACAATACCTCATCTCAGAGATATAAGCAAACAAGAAAAAGATGAAGAACAATAATTATAAAGCAAACAAACCATATCCATAGCAAAACTGGCTGGATGCCTTGACTATCACATTACTTGGAATGCAAAATACTCCTAATGAAGACAGTTTCTCTCCATCCACTGCAGTTATTTCTGCCTCTTTTCTGTTATAAAATCTATTATATTATTTTCAGAAGAAACTTTTTAATTTAGCTAAAGAAATGATACAAATTTGCATCTTTTATTGGAAGGATGCTTGCATGCAGTTCCTAAACTTTCATTTCAAGTGACTTAAAGAAATGGACTCATATTTGGTTAAGAGTGGTTAGACAGCATAATATATAGAAGCGTAATATATTGGTCTTTTCAGAGTAGTACAAAGAAATGACAAATGTCTTACAACTGTGTTACCCTCTGAAAAATTTCAAATTCATCTATATACCATCTCAAACCTGCATATATTCTAACAATTGCAACTAATATACATAAATCTGAATCATCTCATATAGATAAACCATCTCTTGACACTGATGGATCAGATATTAATTTTTCATCAAAACTTATATAACAAAAAATATTCACCTAAAGCAACACCTGTTGAGAGCTCAATCTCAGCATTCTCATTCAAGTTGAAGAGTAAAATTCTACAAAGATAATCAGCACCACTATTTTTAAAATAACTACTTCTGGCAGGGAATATTATTGTGGTACACTGAATACATCTGTATACTAATTGTTAACTTGTGACATCATTTCCATTAAAAATATAACTCCTCATTAAAAAGAAAACAAAAAATAGCAAAATATACAGATATATGGTGCACATTTTAAAGGTTATGCTGACCTACATAAAGAAAAAAAATGTTGGTCTTAAACAAAGAACTCTAGCAATTCAAAAATGATTATCGCCTTTTGGTTGAGATGTAGTCACATGGGTCACATGATGGCCACTTAGTGTTGTCAGTTCATAAACTGAAGTTAAGACGGACCAGGAGAAATCTAGTCAGACCCTTTTATCTCTGTCATTTTTACACTGCTTGTTGTTGTATACATGTGTTATACTTTCTCTGGGTCTCAATTTTTAAAAAAAAAAGAGACAAATAAATCTTGGTTTTAAAAGTATATATATATATAAAAAATATGTGTTTTTATGATTTGTGAATTGATTTTCCATTGCTATTATAAAAAAATGTATATATATGTCACTATCCAAATATGCCACTTGATCATATGGTGAAGGAAGATATGTTTGTTTTCAATGTAGCAAGGATGTGTTTGCCCCCTAAGGTTGCCAGCTAGTTGTGCAAATCATGTATTTCATCTCTTGGTATGTTACAATGACCACAGCATTAGTGAATGGGCAAAATCAATTTATTGACTTTGGTTTTGGTTGATTTTTTCATCTGTTTATATACACATCTGTAAATTCACTTTGAAAAGGGACTCTGCTTCTCATTAGATCATGGCCTTATATCCTGGTTGTGAAAGCTTTCTGATTAATTCACTCATTCTAAATCAACGAGAATCAACCTCACTTTTCTCTTCTACGCAGATAAATACATGACATTCTCATTATCATACAGGCTGTCAACATATACAACAATGAAAATTTTTGCTCCTTTTCCTTTTCAGGCCATAATAGTAACATTTATCTATTAGCATTCAACAAAAATTTGAGGTAAGAAAACCCCAGACACTTCTTGTATTTTCCAACTAAATTATCTGGACACTCATTGCACATATAGTGGTGTGGGGCTTAGAGGTTAAAATGAATAGTTGATTTACCCACACCAAGAAATTAATAAAGGGTGGTAAATATGGGAAAACACATGGGTAAATTTAACAAAACAAAATAAAGGAATTTATTTACAAATTTACATGCTAATGTGCCAGTAGCTTGTTTCAGGAAAATAAATCAGAAATGTTTAAAGTCTGTAGTTTAATACCATAGATTAAATGATCTAACACAAAATAATATTCAAAAATGTCTAAAACAAAGATAAGAGTTTGTTACTTAACAAAGCGATATATGGTTGCATACTTTCAAAAGTGGATGGAGAGAGAGAGTTTGAAATACTTAGCTTTCTTGGATTGCTGAGAGAAAATTCTTTCAACTTCTGCATGCTTGGTTAGAAGCCAATAATATAATTGTCAAGTAATTTTATACTAACTCCACTACTGGTTGCGGGGAACTGAAACAAAACCCTTCACATGACTTCACACACTCTTCTCTGATTAATTTAATTTTTCTCCTCATTTTATATAAAAAAGAATTTTGCATATGCTCACTACTTTCTTTTCTTTCTTCTTGGCTCAATGGCTAATTTCTGTGAAGACAAGTTTTTCATTGGTCCAAAAACAATTTCACATAGGCTTGCGAATTTATCTCCTCCTCCTTTTCATCTCACTTCTCAATTTCTGTGAAAGCAAGGTTTGCATTGGTCCAAAGAATCTTTTACATAGGCTCACAAATTCCTTTTAGCATTTTTTTCTCAATCCTTCGATGAAGGGAGTGGGTAAAGGGAGTTATTATTATTTTGCACTCATTACACACACATCTATAAGAAAAACATACAAAAAAGAGTGCATACACTTTATTTATTCTTTATCTTATTATTCTGTTGGATTCCAAAGCATATTTAATCTACATTTGACTCCCAAACTTAAAATTTTATTCAGTATTACTGTCTCTCATGTCTCCAACATCACATAACAACCAGATAATAAATAATACTTGTTTTGTTGTTTCAATGTCTTGCTATTTCTCATTTATATGAGTATTTTTGTAGATATAAATGTTAGGTTGTTATAATTATTTACCCTGAAGAGTTATAACTCCCCTACAGATGCTACAATTACTTGAGAAAATTCTGAAATTTGACAAATTACTTGGTTATTTTGTAGTCATATAAAATGGGTATTAAAGTCTCAGGTCAGTATTTATTTCAATTCATTAGCTTATGATTCTATCACTAGCTTTATTTTAATAGAAAATATTTTTTTAAATACACTGATTTTGTTGAAGATTTCATTCAGTCATTATGCGGTTTAGGGTTAGTCTTGGATTAAGGGTCCTAAAGCTTATGCTTTATTTAGTTTCATCATTATTCCCACTGTGATATTTTTTCAAATTTCAGCTGAATCATACTTAGGTTTAATGTGCAACAATACTGATTTTTATTGCTCACTTACTACTCTCATGTATTTTTTTAGTTTTATAAATTGAATTACTTGCCCTTAGTTCTATAAATTACCACAAATGGTGTCCTTAGCATCTATACTTCCGGTCAACGAGTTTACACTGCATCTGTGTAGCTTCTTACGATAATGGGTAGTACATCGCATAAGATTTGTATCACATTTGGGCTCGTTGCTCTCGCTCATGCTGCTTATTCAGCAGCACAACGTAAGTAAAATATAAGCAAGAATTGTACCTACAAAATTTGCTGTTTTTTTTTTAATAGTAAAAAATAACGTGCATAAAAATGGCTGCTTGAAGTAAAAAAAATCGTTTTTTCTAGTCTTAATCTGATTAAGTGCATTATAATCACGATTATTTTCAGGATTAGCGAAAAATGCGATCTTGTTTTCTCTATCGAAGTCCAAAGAAAATTGTATTTGGGCATGAGTGTTACTTTTTTTTAGCTGAAATAAAGTAAATCTTTTTGTGACACTATGCTGTCTTATTTTAGTGTTTTTTCAGCTGATAAAATTTATACATTTTCTTTTCTCACAAACCAACTTTTATTTTTAAGATCTCCCTTTATGTCATGAATTAGCCAATATTATCAATTGTATTTTTACTTGTATAAATACTGAACAATACCCCTTGAAATAGGATGGAATTTTTTGACAAATTTGGACAAAAGAAAGCGCCCATCAAAATAGTCATTAATTTCTCTTGTTCATACTAAAAGTTTTAAAAATACATCACATTTTCGATTGTGACAGAAGATGTTCATTAGGTGAAAAAAAAAAAAGACTTAATTGTTTACGGTACCGTTATTTGGCATCATCGAGTTTACCGTGCGAAATTATTTTCGCATACCATATACTGAATTACCTCCCTTAGATTGCTTAACCAAGCCTCGTATTACGGGACATTTTTCTCTCCCATAAATTAAATAACTTTTCCTGTTTTTTTAAACGAAAATCTTGTATCAGATTCTAAATTAACTTTCCAATGTCTGGTCATGCTTTATTCAAGAAACCAACTGTTTTGATAAATGCCCTTTCCTTTAAAGACGAAGAATGGACTCAAACAAAAGCCATATGCAAACACTCAGCCCCCAACAAAAAAGACAACTCCGTAACCCTGCACCTGACGTTTGTAGAAGTTTAGCAAAAAAAATCACCTTGCATTCCAAACACTATTTTCATTTTATTTCTGATGCAAGACTTTTCATATATAAAGGAGGTATGTCTGACCTCTGTAAGTTTTTCTGTGTTTTTGTTATTTCTAGGACTTCGTAAAATCCAGGAAATTCATTAGAAATCCTTTCGGACTCGAATAGAAAGATTCATACCCACACCTTCGACATACACATGATAAAATGTTTTTTAAGATGATCTTTTGGATCATAATTCACTTCTGTTTCATTGTTTTCATTACGGCATATGATAATTTGTCAATGAACAACATTTGTAACTCCTGCTGTGTTGTGCTATTCAATTCATTTTTTACTTTGCGCCTAATGCAACAGCTTAAAAATTGTATTGCGCTATGCAGCATATTTTGAAATAGTTTCATTAAAACTTTATTTCAGATAATTTTTATACATTTTTAAACTTTATGTTTCGGTAGATTTTCATTTTATTTCCCGGGCATTTATTTCCCTTCAAATTTTACCAAAATAGTCTTATTTCCGTGCAAATGTACATGCTGAAGTCAAATCAACAATTCTATTAGATCATGAAGAAATCTACCTTTTTGAATGTTAACGACCAGAAAAAAATCGGACTTCTCGGTCTTTCGTCAGCCATTACCGGCTTACTGAGAAGTAAAATACTGCGGAAAGATATTTGGCGGATTGATAAAATTTGGGCCTATTTACTTCCTTTACAGGAATTCCTTGCAGAAATCACTACGCGCTTCCGTAAAGTGATTTTTTTTTTTTTTTTAAGAATAAAAAAGTAATTTTTTTTTTAAGAAGAAAGTTAACTTTTAAATGAAAATATCGACAAATAAAAGAATAACAAAGTAAGTAGTACAGTAAAGCATTTTTTTAAAAGTTTCATATCTATGGAAAAAATGACATTGACAATTTTAGAAAAATGAAAAATTTGAAGTGATTAGAGCTCGGGGAAACAAAATTAAAATTTATAATGAAGTAGTTTTAGGGTCCTGGATACAATCTGCTCACCTCTCTCAGAAAAACGTGAAAGCGCTGACTATGTTCACAGTTCAGGGATTGCTTTTAAAAACAGAAAATGAGCAATATATTGTTTTTTAATAAGCAGTTCTGTATCCTGATCTTATACTTATACCCTTAATCGTCCTCCACATTCTTTCAATCGTTTGTGTGTGGATATTCTGGTCTGTTGTATCCGTGTTCCAATATCCGCACATACGCCAACCAGCAATCTCTGTAAATGATTGATCCTGGTCGGATGTGTTGCATAATCAATGGGACAAGTGTATGGACATCCCTGGCTGCTTCTCTGCAATCAGACAGTACTAGAAACGTCTTCTTCAAGACTCTTTCAATTCCGCCAAATAGCCAGACCGTTTTCAATCGACGTCCCCGGTTATATTTTTGTTTTGAGATAACTGTTTCGTCGATTTCTACCTCGACACCGGGTTCACCCAACTTCTGCACATTTTCTAGCCAAAACTGGCACACCTCACTGCAGAAGGAGCGGCAATTCACTGAAATGAGTTTCAGAATGTCCAAGTTTTCAAACTTTATCCTGTGGCACCAGCTAAATTCAAGGAAATGTCACAAAAAGTAGCACTTTCCACGCAGGCAAGCGTGACTTCTCCAAAAGTGTATTTTTCCTATCACCAACACTGAAGCCACATTCTGTTTTCCGGCTGTTAGGACGATTCGAACTGCTAGGACTGGAGACAGGTTTTCTGCAATGCCATACTTTCAGGTTGGCACGTAACGAGCAAGGTGAATGGCATTGAGGGCATTCCACGGAAGACGGTAATATTCCGTGTACTGTAGCCGAAGAAATTCGGCTGGAATATAACCATCTTCCGTGGAGTGCCCTTGATGCCATTCACCTTGTTCGTTGTGTGAAAACCTGTCTCCACACAATGAGCAGGGTGAATGGAATCGAAGAAGACGTTTCTAGTACCACTTACGTCTGATTGCAGCGAAGGAGAAGCCAGGGATGCCCATACACTTGTCCCCTTGATTATGCGACACATCCAACCAGGATCAATCATTTACAGAGATTGCTGGTCGGCATATGTGCGGATATTGGAACACGGATACACGCGCATAGTGAACATTTTGTACATCCAACAGACCAGAATATCAAGTTCAATGATATGAAACTTTTAACTATTAAGTTCATCGTGTACATTTGCATGGAAATAAGACTATTTTGGTAAAATTTGAAGGGATAGCGCTCGGGAAACAATGAAAATTTACCCATGTTTCTTTTTAAATACTTACTAGATTCATTATTTAAGTACAGAGAAGCACATCCATAATAAGGGCAAAAAAAGTGACTAAGTATATATGAGGTCTTTCCAACATTTTTTTTGCCCTCACACCACTAGGAAATATTGTAGTATCAATATTCATAATCTCGAAAACTAAGTACCTCCACAAGATCGCTAAAAAAAGAGCATAACATAATGAAAAAGACGCCAAACTTGACAAAAACAAAATTTTATCATGTAAATGTTTAAGAGGAAAGATCAAAGTATTTTGGGGGTATTTTTTTTACATTTTTTAATCGTTCCTACCACGTCCAAAATTTTCATTAAAAATCTTGTTTTTTGAGTCAGCAAAATTGACAGATAATCGATCCTGGCAACCATTTTTTTCCATTTTATAAAAAAAAAATGAAAATCTCAGTTTGAAATTTTTTTAAAAATCAATTATTTTTTCAAAACTTATTTTAAGAAAATCAGAAATTATGTTTATTTAAAATATTTTGAACCAAGCTTAACTTAACTTCTGCGCTGAAAAGATGTAATTTGAAAATAAACAAAGCAGGTCATAAACTTTTGCATCACTTGACAGGTGATGAATGACATTGATGGATTACGTGAGGATAATTTGTTCTATGGAAAGAGAAAAGTGAAATTTATTTACATTTAAGTGAACAAATTATTTACATTTAAGGAAAACTTTCTGTGCTCTAATTTTGTTTTTGTTTTTTGTACTTAGCTTTCACCTTTACGTTTACAATGCTTTATGGAAAATATATTATAAAGAAATTAAAATAAGACTATTAAGAGTGAGATGAAATTTCATAAGAAAGGTATCTAAATAATTTATAGGTACCTTATGAAATTTTATCAGAAGTGTACATAAAATACTATAATTTTGTGTACATTTACTACTGTGTTATTTGTATTTCCATTCATTTTATTATTAATTTTGATATTTCATTTATGGAAAAAATGCCATAACTGAGATTAATATAAAAATAAGATCATATAAATTTCGTAAGATGATACTGATACTTGAAGGTACCCTTCTCAGTTGAAATTGAAAAATCAAATTAACTTCTCCATACATGTTTCGCAAAAGTAAACGCTTTAACAGCGGAGAACAATGCTTAACTCAAATAGCGCAACTTAATTGTATTCTGGTTGGTCTTCTGTACTTTATAATTACAGCCTGATTATAAACACAAAATTACTTTTCTTAATTACTGCAGGTCTTCTGATTAGTCAAAACGATGCAATTTACAACGTGCTAAAAGATCAATCTCATAAGGATGCTTACGAAAGTGTATGCAGCTTTTAACTAATTTTATAATATTTTAACAACTTAAATGTAAAAATTTATTATAATTAAAAAAAATAACAAATAATTGTATTAAAAATTCATTTTTCATCAAAAAAATTTTTTGCTTTCAGAAAACATTGTCCATATTCATAAAAACAACTAAAAGCAGATAAAAACATTTGAAATTAAATAATATATTTATTTTATTGAGTTTTGTATATTACAATTCAGAGCTGATTTTCAGGTAGGGGGGTCCAATTCAAAACAAAAGAAAACATGATTTGCATTCCTCAAAGCCTTGTTCTTTTAACTATTTTAATTACTAAAGTGGACTCTAACGAATTTCTAGAGTTTTCATAAAATTAGTTATGGGGGGGTGGTAATAAATATAAAAAAAATATTTCTGCCATGACTTTAATAAAAAAAACAATTTCGATCTGTGAATAGTTTCTGAAAGTTTCATTAACATCAGATAATTATTTTTATTTTTGCAAGATTTTCAAAATTAATGTGTGTCATACAAAAAAATGTGCTAAAAATTGTATGTTATTTTACTAGTTTTGGTGATACAAAGAGAAAAAAGGATTTTTAAATCAAAATTCAGAATGTTCTAAAAAGAAGGAAAAATTTTAAAAAATAATTAAAATAAACTTTGATCTTTCCTCTTAATAATGACAAACATTTAGACAATAAAATTTTGTTTTAGTCAAGTTTGGCGTCTTTTTCATCATGCTATGCTCTTTTTTTAGTGATCTCATGGAGGTACCTATCTAAAACAATTTTGAATATGAAAAATATCTAATTTATAATTTTTAACTCCATACATTTACTGTGGTTAAACAAAAATAACTTAACAAATCATTTAATTCAGCACAAATGTAATATATTGAACAATTAGATTTTAATTAAAAAATTGGAAACAGTAAAATGAATTACAAATGTGAACATAAAGTCATTGATATACCTTTCAAATGTGATGGGATGATTCTTTGCTTCTGCATCATTATCTCCAAATTGAAGGAATGTTGATTTATGGTCCATACTTCTAAAATTTTCAAGTCTCCAGTGACAAAATATCCATAAAACAATTCTAACAGCATTTCCAAATGAGTCGCAATTTATTTACACACACACACACACACACAAGGAACTATAGATAAAACATTATCAACAACCTCTTCTAGTGAATGAAAATGTCTCTCTTCATCCTTTTATGACAAATACATAACTTTTCTTTGAAGTAATTTAATGTTTATCCTTGAGGAGAAACACTTTATTCAGGTTATTCATACGATTAGTAAGCCAGCATTTGAGCAAATTCTTAAGATTCCATTGTCCCAATCAAATCATATTTACACTCCTTCAGAAGAACTGATTTCTTTCCACAGTAAGTGGGTTTAAAGATTGTCCTTGTGATAGCCAATTGACTTCTGTGTAGAAAAGCACATCAATGCTGTTGTCTCAGATCCACACAAAATGATTTGAAGGTGTTATCACTCAAAACTCTGTGATCCAGTTGATGATCTTCACACAATTATCAAAGACTTTCTTCAAACATAGAAACAATTTTTCTGTCAAAGTATGGCAATGAAGAAAATTGTGTGTACCTTGCAAATTTGAAATCTTCTTTTTCATCTCGGCAGTAAATTTATTTCCAAGCAATACAGATGCCCTATCAGTCCATGCAGAACCAATGACATTAATATCTAAATGTTTGGGAAAAAAAAGTCTTTTACCAGCTGCATCATATCCTTTGCAGTTGTATTTATTTTTAAATCTTCACAAAATAGGAAATCTTCCTTCACAGTAGTCATTGATATACCTTTCAAATGTGATGGGATGATTACATGTGCTGCTGGAGTGATGAAATTTTAAACACAATACTCAACTTAAACACAATCAGTTACTTATTTTACTTGTATGTTAATTCTGTTATTTTCTTTTGGTTAAATAAACAATGAAACTACTATCAGAGCAATACAATTATCTACTATATCTCTCAACGTTGAATATATATGTTTCTTCATTGAATTTATATAAATTAATTTTCTTAATTCAATTATGAATGGAATACATGTAAAATATGGCAAGGGTGTGTTGAGGTTGGGGGGAAACACTTAAGTGATTGCTTTCTCAAGAACTACAGGGTAACAGGCAGAGAAAGAAAAGATACTGGAAGTAACAAAAACAACACTGTCTCAGAAACCACAGCATGGTGCTTGGTACACAGTTTTAGGAAAATACCAAAGGTAACGACTTCACAAGACATTGAATCTCCCCAACTGCTGACTGCTGGACAGCTTACAAAGACCTAGATCTGGACAAGTTGTTGGGAGACCCATATCTATGCCAAGCTGCTCTGCTGTCAACTGGGAAAACCCAGATGTAACTAGTTTTGACAGACCTCTCTGCATGTGCATTAAGACCTCTTTTGCGTCTGTACTAACGCACATTTGCCACAGTACAATGTTAAAGGAATAAAACAAAATTCTGTTATAATTGATTTTTATTTTGTTATGAAAATGCAGTAAATTCAACTCCAACTTAATATATTAGAAATATGATCAAAAGGGTTGCTGTAAAGCCAGAACCTGTACTAAATTTTACAGTATGGGTAAAAAGAATAATTTTCATGCTCATTCCATAAATTCATAAATTCCATTAGAATAAATGAAGAAAAAGTTAAGGCTAAAAAGAAGGCATAAAAACTACTGAAATTTCAGCATTAATTATAAATTATGGCTAAATTTAAATTAAATCTAGAACCTGATATATTCAAATTTTAAATTATTGCTTATAATAAAAGACTATTATTATTATATCACTGGATATTATAGGCGACAATGAACTGTTCCTAACCCTCTTAAGGCACACTGATTACTAGCTGAGTGAGGACTTGTCACTCAAGTACGCACACCACTCTGACACAACCAATAAAATTCCATTGTTTTTACATTCCCTGTTGTAGATGAAGCAACGTTTTTAATTGCTCCTTTCAGATCATTGTTTTTCTGCCTTCTAAAAAACAAAATTAAAGTTGTTTCATAACCAACAAACACTTGATGAGTCTATGATTACTTTATTTTTCAAAGCATACACTTCATTTTCTTTCTCAATTTGAAAATTGACTAAAATTCTAAATTTTTATAACAGAAAAGCAAAATTTAAAAATTATCAATATTTTATAGTCATTTCATTTCTTTTTTACCAAAATAACTAATTATTTTCTTTCTTTGATATGATAGTTATATGTTGACAAATCTGTCTTTATTGTAGTACATTTATTTTTTATTTTTATGTTGCTACAAAATCTGTGTTTGATATGGTGGTTTTAATATTGGAAATTAACTCATAAATTGGCATCTTGTCAGCTAGAAATGAATTAATCTTTAACCACCATTGTTATTTTTTTTCATTGACCTCATAAATAGCAAAACCATATTATAGAATTTATAAACTTAGTTGTTGCTTCATTTTCTCTTGATATAAAAATTTTCCAACCTGAATAAAATTCATGCATTTCATAAGAAATATTTATCTTTTTTTGTTATATTCTATTATTGCAACTTTAGAAACTGAGCATTGTTTATATTGTTTCCAAGATCATAAAAACATAAATGCTGGCAAATGGAAAATATTAAATATATCATTGACATAAAAATATTAAATATAGTTATTGACATAAAAAATATATTGTTCAAGAGAATAGCATTATGTTTGCTCAGTATATGATAAATTAACAACAAAATGTTTTTTCTGCTTCTAAAATGCAAAGATTACTTTGAAAAAAAAAAACAAATGATAAAAAATATTTCCTGTTTTATTACATCTATCCCAGATCGGGCTTATTTGCGTTTGATTGAGAGTGACTTCACCAGATTGCCTCTTGATGTAAGTATACCAAGTTTTTGTTTTAAAACTAAAGTATAATCTAAATACCTTTTCATAGCTGTTTTCATTTAATTAGAAAATTTACACTATCTTCATTTCTAAAATCTAACTGTACGTCTAGTGCAAATTTTTCATGTTTAGAGGTAAAAGCTTATTTGTTAGCTTTAAAAAAAAAAAAAAGGAACATAAATGATATATAGATAATCTTTGTATTTTGAGACAAAAAAGGAAATTATTTCTATTTTTCATTTTAGAGAAATATCTTTATCATAAAAGATAATGTAATATAATCAGATGCCTGTGTACTTATTTTCTGCATTTCTTCTTTATCATTATTAATGAAATATTAGTGCTTGGTTTTTTTTTATTGATCTCTTTGTGGAATATAGAGGAAATATTTTTATATGGAGATTTGAAAAATGTTTTGAAATAAGATAATTATGGATCTTATAAGATAAGTTTGTGAATGAATATTAACTAAAATGTTATTCTTACAGAGATGTAACCTATGAAAGAAATAATGTTTCATCTTGATTCTTTCCATGTAATATTTATGATATTTTGACATTAATGTTTGCTGCTGCTTTCAGATTATCCTACAATGTTTGCTGGGATTGTTGGTTATTTGTTATGGAGTTGTGCATATTGCTGGTGCATTTAAAGAAATCAAGTCCAGTGCTGAACTGGAAAATAAGTGAGTAATTAATTGTATGAAAATCTCAATTGTTGCTGTTCATTTCCTGTTTGTCTCCAAAGGATATACAGTAAACTCTTGAGTTAACATGTTAATTGATAGGAAGGTGTGTTCATTAACGATGGTCTGTTAAATCAGAGTGTAATTTAGAAAGCCCTTTAACATGTTATTTATATACAAGCTAAGTCAAAAATAGAACCCAATTTGTTTTACAGATTGTTAACCATTTGTATTACAATATATAAGAAGGTAGAAATCAATGAAAGATATTTTTATCAAACCATTTTTAGGGAAAGATTATTAAGGAACTGTTCCAACCTGTATAATTTGCAATGTTCAAAGAACCCTCTCTTGTGATCAATGCAAAATTACAGTCAAACAACCAAAGAGTGGCACACATGTTTCAGTTTCCCCAAATTTTGCAGTGATATGACTCTTCACTTTCTGAATGATGAGATTTTTCATAATAAAACAAGGTCTTTCATGAAATCTGAACTAAAAATCTGGAGGGGTGAGATCTGGGAAGTGTTAATCTGATCATAGCATCTGATCCACTTTCAGATAAGTTTTCATCACTCCATTGATGAACATAATGTCCTTAAGGAGTTGGAATTCTATTTTGCTGGAAACAAGTTCTGATCTTCTAATTTAGGACAAGAGGTTTGCAGCATATCTACAAAATCTTTTGCAATGACAGTTCCTTCAAAGAGAAAATGGTTTAATTATCCCTAATAGGTGCTATGGCTGTCCAAACTGTCACACCAGGTAATTTACCTGCTTTTCAACTGGTAATCTCAGTGTAGTAGACACAATTGTGTGTTCATTATCCTTTTAAGCTTAAAACATGCCTCATCTGACTGACAGATATTGTTCAGAATTGAGTCTTAGTCAAGTTCAGCTAAAATTGAAAATGGTGGTTGTCATTTTCATTATGAAGGACATAGAATAAATGTGGAATGTAAGGTTTTATTTATTTATTTTTTTCTAGTGAAGGATATGGTTAATTGATTTACTCAATTCCAATTCTACCAATAAATGGTGAATTGATTTTTGCAAACTTTGGTTGCATTCTCTTGATGTCTCTTTCAGCTTAAGCTACATTTGTTGCTATTTTCATGCAGCTGAACTCTTTTGCAGTGGCTATCAACACAGTTACTTCAAATTTCTTGAAAATTAATCCTGTTTCTTCTCTGGGTTCAGTTAGTGTCAAATTCCAGTGTTTAACAATATTCTGTTATCAATTGATTTCCATTGCATTTGTAATGTTTCACAGCTATGTGTTAATTCACTGAATGGTAATTTGCAGTTCAATTTAATGCATATTCAGTAATTTTCCAAACAAGAAATCATTTATTGAACAAAGTAACTAATAATAACAACAAAAGTCATTGAAACAAAGCAAGTTCAGTTGACCATTGATGACAATTCCAGAACAACGTAACTATAAACAATTTTTTCTATCCTCTGCCAGCCACAATGATGGAGAAAGCATTACCTCGAACCATCGCTAGTGAGACACGCAGAGCCACTCCGTTTCGCGAGGCTTGTTCCTTAATCGAGGCGCAATCGCACCAATCCTCCGAAGGAACACCATCGAACGAGGGCCAATAACCCCTGAAGTCTCCACTGCCACAGGAGTAAAAAAAAATCTATCAGCAAGAGAAGAATATTTAACTATTTTTTTCATCTCTGCGTCTCAGGCAATGGACCCCGGCTCAACCGCAGACCTGATCAAATTACTGTCCGAAAAGGTAGCCACACAGGTCGCATCCCAAATCAACGACTTACCCATTTTAAAAGGGAAGATGGTAATGCCATCTGGCAGCTTTCCATCACCACGGTCGAGGCTTGCGGGTTCAATTTGGAAAGGGAACCCAGCTGCATCCAAACCTCTTTTGATGATGTTGTTAATTGCTGCATGCCATGGAAAGCGGGCGGCACTATGACGACAGGAGAGAGGATGCAAACCAAACTCATCCATGGAGGCTCCACATCTGCATCTGTAACGCTCACATAATTTGAGTCCAAGATGGATTGTGACTCCGACCCGAGTACACTCATCATCTAGAAGGGTACTGGTAGATGAAGAGGGCATGGCGTTGAGCCAAGCGCCACTACTCGGTTGTGAAGCAGATAGTAGACAGGCGAGGTGATGCTAATCCAGAGAGAGCCTCAAATTAGTAAAATTGGCCTTGCATTTTATTTTATCCCAGCTTTTTTGTTTTGATGTGTCTAGTGGGATAGAAAGTAATTCTTGGGTCCAGACGCTGCAAGCTTGTTCAAAAGAACTATCCAAGAAACACTGAGACGATCCACTGAGTATCTCATCAATTAATTCGCGACTGGACGAAAGTGAAGAAAGATATGCTGGAAGGGCCAAATCTACCGCTGATCGAAGGCCCAGGCCTCCGAAACTCAAAGGGCGCATTGCCTACCTCCAGCCTGTGTCGTTGAAATCGACGTTGCAAATTAGCCCCGCGCATCCCTTAATTGTGATATCTATCTCATTTAAGAAATCCTGTTCGAGGTAGCAAGAGGCACTTTGGAGAGTGTAGAGGAAACTCAGTAGTGAAAAACTGTTCTTCAAGAGGAAGAGGGCAGGATGTGCATCAATTAGTTGCAATTTCTCAGTCATTCTTGTTAGAATGACATGTTTAGTATCCAAACACTCTCGAATGGCCATTGGGAAGACTAGAGAACCAAGAATGTGTAATTCCTCCTTAGGTGTTATTTTTATATCCTCAAGGATGAGTCTGATATCCTGGATAGCACTCTCAAAATCATCAGCACTATAATTCAAGTTTATTATCTCTGACTTGGACGAGTTAATCTCAAGTCCAAGCAGCGATAAAGCAGGAATAACTCGTCGGAGGTCAGCAGTTACGGTCTTGACAGATCCTCCCAGCGTTTCATCATCAAGATACCATATATTGAAAGGAGAAGCGATGGAACGAGTTACCCCGTCAATATCCATCACAAATAGTAGCGAGCCAAGTGGATCACCTTGCTGGATTCCAGTAGCAGAAGTGATAATATTATTGGAGGCAATCAACATACTTGGATAACTATACGAAAGATGAGCCACTTTAAATATGGAAGGAGTCCGTTGATGGCAAACTTCCAGGGCATGATCCCTTCTGATGCTATTGAAAGCGTTTTTCATATCCAATTTTAATAAGATTCTGGGGGAAACAGGTGATGTATTCTCGAAAAATGATCTTGTGGCATGAACTGTGGCTTCACATCCGCCCTGTATGCGTACCCTTAGCTGGACAGGTCACAATTCATGCCCTATCTCCATAACAACTCTACAAGCAATTTTTGCCACGAGTCAACGAAAAATGTTACCAACAGTGATAGGGCGGATACCTCCATCTTTTTTCTTTTAAAGCCGTTAAGTTGGCTGAAAATATTAAGTCGCGAGCATGTTGGGGTATCTCAGCTTGGAGAAGGGTATTAATAAGAGCTGTTATGGATGTTTTCAAATGTTCACCAGCTTCGGCAGTGTGGGCAGAAATTAAGTCCTTGATGTGACCAGGTCGAAGGCCGTCCACACCTCCACTGCTGCTTCCCGAGAAAGACTTCAGAGTGGCAACCATCGCTTCCTTTGAGATTTCAATATTTGAAACATTATTTTCCATCTGAACAAATCTGACATCTGATGATGGCACAGGATGTTTCCGACGGAGCGCTGTGAGAACTTCTGGTGTAGTAGCTAGTATAGTATTGGATGAGGCCAATACTCTAACTGCAGCTGAGACATCGCCCCTGATCAACTTAGCATTGACAAGGGCACAGTTTCTTAGAATCATTGACTGTAGATGAAGGATGAAATCTATTAGGATTAGAAAGAGTAGAAAATTCAGTGGTATTTATTTTAGACGAATTGAATAAAAAAATGTTATTTTTCATAATACAGTGTAACCCTGATATAAGAGAAACCCGGATATAAGAGATTTTCTATGGTCCAAATTAGAGCCTGTGTTAATGTATATATAATAGACCAAACCCGGATATAAGAGACTTCTTCTCCAGTCCCGACAACTCTCTTATATCCGGGTTACACTGTAGATGAGACAGATGACGTAGGGTCCTTATTGTAAGGAATGCCGAGCACAAGTGTTGCGAAAGAGAAAAGGTGATCCCAGCCAAGCGAGCTGTTCAAGTTAAGTGCCTGTTCTATGGCAGTAGCCAAGGCATCAGCTGCCGGGATTCTGACAGATTTAGGAATTTTTAAAGGCACCTTCCGGAATTGCCTAAGGAGTGAAGTTGCCCTCAAAACTTCACTGGCATCTCTTTGGGTCGGTTCATTATGTTGATGGATCACACTATCTTGTAGAGCCGAGAGAGACAGACAATGTGAACAACTCCAAACAACCAGAGACGCTGAAGCATTTCTAGTCAATCCCACGCAAGATAAATGAAAAGACCGTTGACAATTTGAACAAATTCTGATTCTTTTACGCTTATTAATGCTGCCACAAGAAAAGCAATGATCACATTCCAGGAAAGAAGGAAGAGACATTTTTCTGTTAATTCTTGTAATCTCCGTTTGACATTAATTTCATTTTTTCCTTTGAAATCAAATCTTCAAAAAAAATACTGTCTTGAATAACAAAAACTTTTATAATAATGTTTAAAGTTTTCAGCTATTAATTCAATAATAATTATTCCATTTACTATTCAAATTTGTATTTAATTTAAATAATACTTAATCTGACATTTTTACATTCTTAAAAATCCGTTGACATCAGCAGAGCTTTGAAAAACACGTCTTCTCTCTTCGAATTCCAAGCGTTCATTCAAACTATCAGGAATAAACTCTAAAAGCAAAAGTATTAAGAAAATTTTGACTTCTGAAATCAAAGGGAGAAAATGAATAATCTGAAAGACAAATATTAAAAACATGCCTTCACAGAATCTGGGCATTATTTTTAATTGTGTGTGTGTACACACACACATGGGTAATTAGCAGAACAGTCTGGGTTCTATAGCCTTGGATGGCAACTGGTCTAGGGAAACAACTCTGAATTCAAAACCTGAAGGTTGTTTGGGGATCGTGTGTCACGTAGTGCACCAGGTCTTTATATTCAGCCCTTCTAAAGGTGTGGTTGGTTCTACACAAAGCCTTCACCACTATCAAATCATATATGCTAGTGTCTGGCTTTTGGTTCTTAGGAACTGAGTTTCTGACCCTCATATGTTGAATACGACAGGAGAGTTCACTATATATATATATATATATATATATATATATATATATATATATTAGTCTGATGATCCAACGTCCTTTAAAAGTGCTATGGTGAAATAAATTATTACATGGAGCCTTAATGTGGTCTGTTTTTCTTTAAAATATATATATATGTATGTATAAAATTGGAAAAAATGTCACTTTAAGAAAGCAGAAAGTAAAAGCCAGATAATACAAATACAGAAAAGCCCCACCATTTAGGAAAATATAGTTAAGTATAAATTGTATCTTCGTTAATTCTAAAGGTATATTACATTTAAGCAGTATTTACATTAGTTGGACTATTGTCCTCATCTTTGTCGCCATTTTTGTCACAACGTTTCAGCCGTTGTACGCTCCTGCCTTCAGGTGGTTGGAACTTCGAACCGAACCCAATGATAACAGCAAAATTGCAATATGAGTACTGGTAAAAATTGTTTGCTGAAAAATTAGGTTTATAATACTCAGAAATTCATACCCAGATGTCCTCAAGGACACATGTCACAGTGGATAAAGGCGTTGGTTAGATCCAGTGACAGAGAGTGTGAGTTCAATACCCGGTTCAGGCAGTGGAGAACTTTCAGTTAGCAGGAGATAACTGATAACTGACATCCATCAAACATGGCTCGTGGAACTAGAACAGTTTACCCCAGTGATCGAAATAAAGGGTTCGGTTCGAAATTCCAACCACCTGAAGAAGGCCGGAGCGTACAACGGCCGAAACGTTGTGACAAAAATGGCGACAAAGATGAGGACAATAGTCCGACAAATGTAAATACTGTACATAATACCTCATCTCAGAAATATAGACAGACTACATTTAAGCAATATTTACATTTGTTTTGTTAAAAATCTGTTAATTTTATTGGAGCTTCAAAACATGTCATCTCTCTTTGAGTTCAGAAGCCATCATAAAATATAAAGATTACATTAAGAACATATTAAAGGTCAATATCATGCAAAATGACTGGGGAAACCTAGCTGTAGAGCATAAATCTCGGAGGAAAGCAGTGTGCAATGGTAAGAGAGGCTTTGAATACAATTGTGTTGCACATGAAAACTCAAAAACTCATTCATAAGGATCTTGATGTTAATTTCCCTGAAAATGTTGCTACAAAAATGTTTGGTCTAATGTGTAATAAATGTGGTCATATCTCTCTAAGTATGGCAAGTCTCAAAACTTGTGAAAGATAGCAAACAGAAGTCATTTATTAAATGTTATGCACTGTTTATGTAATGACTGTAAATGATGCCTAGCATTTTCAAATCTGTGCAAGAGAATGTAAAAGTACTGAAATTTTCAGGACTGTAAAGCCACATCTATGCTGCCCATATTTGAGGGTGGATCAAGCAATGACATTGCTCAAAACTGAGTTGCAATCATCATATAAAGATATATTTATATACACACACACACGAAAATAAGTTTGATGAAAAAGAACTGATGAGGTATGTTTGATTAATTTTTATTAGATTTTTTTTCAATTTTCAGATAAGGTGTTGAGTATTATGTTTGAAGTTGTGGATAAACTGTCCAAAGTTAATATTTTGTTATTTTTGTTCAAGTACTTTCAACTATCGCAGTCAATATTAATACTCAATGTGGTGTCTATGTGGTAGTTAGAATTCCTTTGTCTACAACCTGGTATTCTTTGACTAGCTGGATGTTTGAAAACTGTGTGTGTGTGTGTGTGTGTGTGTGTATATATATATATATATATATATATATATATATATATATATATAATTATTTATTTAAAAATATGATTCCTCTGCATTAAATAAATAATTTATAATTTAGGCTCTACTTTTGTATCGAGCACTGTTTTTAAAAAATAAAAACAAAAATACTAAAGAACTTCGGATTATTTATCTAACATAGTTCTTTCCTATTTTCTATATATTTACACACACACACACACACACATATATATATAAATAAAATATTGTTAAATATAACACAATGAATGTCTTATGTTTTAGCACAAGCCTTTCCAAGTGTTGTATAATGGCTTTAGTTTCAAGAGAAAATAAAGACAAAAACTCTCCAACATCTTGGATATTTCTTTATTATATTGGTTGTCAATATAAGCTTTTAGCTCACATGAGCCATCATCAGAGTGGTTATATGGACATTACAACAGAGATGTTCACCATCAAAGATGAGATCTTGTTTTGTTTACATACAAGTTTACTATGTGACGATAACAGGTGTGGAATAGCAGATGCAGGTTATAATTCATAATGCAGTTCTATGACATGTGAGAAAGAAATGTTATCAACAGAACCATATGTTTAAATGCATTGTAATATGTTGTGACTGATTTGAAATGTAATTTTACTGAGTGTGGTTTGCTTTGTTTTAATGTAGATAGCCTCTAATATCTTAAGGTTCTTTTTACTGTGTGTATATATGATTATTGTTGTGTTACCAACTAATATCTGCTTAATATTATGTACATAGCTATGTTTTTCTAAGAAATGTTGTTTAATGGAACTAAGATCAGAAAGGTGACAGTAAAGTCTACAGGAGAGTGTGGTTGTAGTAAAACCAATGTATGTAGTGGGTTTATTATTAGTATCAGAGATACAATCTCTGAACAAGCATGTAAATCGATACACAACATTAGTTTTTTTGTAGAGGATTCAGTTGTGGTTGTAGGGTTATTGGAGACTATGAGATCAATTGTTTTAATTTTTTTGTAATATATGATGAGCTTAACTTGTTGTTTATTATTATTATTAATGGGTTTATTATGTTTTTGAGTGTTTCATCATGTTTGTAATTATTATGCATTTGGTTACAATAGTATAAGCTAATAGTGTTATGTTTATTTTGATGTACACTATTGTGGTTACAATTATTATTATTATTATTATTATCAATTTTGTTAGTGGTTTATTAAGTTAGAGATAAATGATGGAATTAGGGAAACCATTATTAGCAAGTGTTTGATGTTATGTTAGGTACCTCCACGAAATGTAAGAAAAAGAGCATAGCTTGACAAAAACAAAGTTTTATTGTCTAAATGTTTGTTATTATTAAGAGGAAAGATCAAAGTATTTTTGTGGTATTTTTTTACAGTTTTTAATCGTTCCTAACACGTCCGAAAATTTTGTTAAAAATCTTGTTTTTTTTTTTAGTCAGCAAAATTGACCATTTTTTCCATTTCATAGAATCAATGAAAATCTCAGTTTGAAATTTTTTAAATATCAATTATCATTTTTTTAAAAACTTATTTTAAGAAAATCAGAAATTATAATGTTTATTTAAAATATTTTGAACCAAGCTTAACGTAGCTTTTGCGCCAAAAAGATGTAATTTGAAAATAAATCAAAGCAGGTCATAAACTTTCGCGTCATTTGACAGGTGTTGAATGACCTATTGATGGAATCCGTGAGGATAATTTGTTCTACAGAAGGAGAAAAGTGAAATATTTTACATTTAAGTGAACAAATTATTTACCTCGTTATTTTTAAGGAAAACTTTCAGCGCTCTAAATTTTTTTTTTTTGTACTTACCTTTACGTTTATGATGCTTTATGGAAAATATATTATAAAGAAATTAAAAAAGACTGTTACAAATGAGATTAAATTTCATAAGAAAGGTATCTAATTAATTTATAGGTACCTTTTTCATGAAATTTTATCAGAAGTGTACATAAAATACTATAATTTTATGTACATTTACTACATTTTACTGTGTTATCTGTATTTCCATTCATTTTATTAATTTTGATATTTCATTTATGGAAAAAATGCAATAACTGAGATTAATATAAAAATAAGATCATATAAATTTCATAAGATGATCCACCTTACTGATACTTTTAGGTACTCTTCTCAGTTGAAATTGAAAAATCAAATAAACTTCTCCACAAAACTTCTGTTTCGCAAAATTAAAGGCTTTAACAGCGGAGAACAATGCTTAACTTAAATAACGCAACTTAATTGTATTCTGGTTGGTCTTCCGTACTTTTTAATTAGAGCCCGATTATAAACATAAAATTACATTCTTAATTACTTCCTGTCTTCTGATTAGACAAAACGATACAATTTATAAAGCGCTAAAAAAGATCTATCTCATAAGGACACTTAGGAAACCCGACGCGGCTTTTAACTAATTTTACAATATTTTAACAAATTAATGTAAAAATGTATTATAATTAAAGAAATAACAAATAACTGTATTAAAAATTCATTTTTCATCGAAAATTTTTTTTTTCCTTTCAGAAAATATTGTCCATATTCATAAAAACAACTAAAAGCAAATAAAAGCATATGAAATTAAATAATATATTTGTTTTATTGAGTTTTGTATGTTACAATTCAGAGCTGATTTTCAGGTACAATGGGTCCAATTAAAAAAAAAACAAAAAAAAACATGATTTGCATTCTTCACAGCCTGGTGCTTTTAACTATTGTAATAACTAAATCCGACGCGAGCGAATTTCTAGAGTTTTCATAAAATTAGTTGGGGGGGGGTAATAAATATAATAAAAAAATATTTCTGCCATGACTTTAATAAAAAAAAACATATTTATAATAATTTCCATCATCTGTGAATACTTTCTGAAAGTTTCATTAACATCCGACAATTATTTTTATTTTTGCAAGATTTCCAAAAATAATGGGTGTCATACAAAAAAAACATGCTAAAAATTGTATATGTTATTTTACTAGTGACAGTGATACAAAGATAAACAATGTTTTTTTAATCAAAATTTAGAATGTTCTAAAAAGAAGGAAAATTTTTTTAAAATAATGAAAAAAACTTTGGTCTTTCCTCTTCATGATAACATAAGCATTTAGACGATAAAATTTTGTTTTAGTCAAGTTTGGCGTCTTTTCTTCTTCATCATGCTATGCCATTTTTTTAGCAATTTCGTGGAGGTACCTATGTTATGTAATTCTTTATAGAATATGGTTTTGGAATAAGATATCATTTGTGTGTGTGTGTGTGTGTGTGTGTGTGTGTGTGTGTGTGTGTTGGATTAAGTTTTTTATAACAGCTAACCTATTGTGGACATTCAGTATTATCACCCTGGGGGCTGTAGAATACGCCAACTCCACCTCTGCAGAGGTGTAAGACTACACCCCCCCACCCCAATAGGGCCACCTGTTGGCCATGAGTGGCAACCTGTAAGGTGCTAGGATGGAATCCTGGTGGTTTAGTAGTCATTGATCCAGTGACAGTGGTCAATG
Organism: Acanthosepion esculentum; assembly: GCA_964036315.1. NCBI lineage: Eukaryota > Metazoa > Mollusca > Cephalopoda > Sepiida > Sepiidae > Acanthosepion > Acanthosepion esculentum. The sequence continues at coordinate 139,618,089 of OZ038482.1, read as the reverse complement.
GCTTGCAACACACCACTTTGGCCCTTACTTGGTCTGACAGGCAGTTGGATAGGCCCGATCCAATCAATCGGGTGGTCCTGCCATACCCTAGCACATGTATCTTTCTTTTCTCCTCAATGTACTATTCAATCTTCTCTTGTGGAACATAGACCACCACAACCCCCCACCTTTACCCCTTTATCTTATATGTGTTAGAAGGCGGGGACTGAGGGTCAATTGTGTTAAGAGGAAATAGACTTTTTGACCATGTTAGATGGTTGAGTAATAAAAACCAGAATTTGGCAGAGGCTCAGAATCTTGCTCTGTACATGAGTATACTGGTATTGTATCCTCGTCTCAGCTAAGGTGAATGGGCTTCCCCCTTGGTTCATTCCTAACACAAGTTGGACTCTGTGGTGGGTAGTGGAGCATAGGACCAATGAAAAATATATACTTATCATGGCTTCTTCCTTCAAAAAAATCCAAAAGATATTTATCAGATTCCAACTCTGAGATTGAAACAGATTTTCCAAGATTCATTATTATTGAATCATTAGAGGAAATCAAATCCTGATAGATAAAATAATATCAAGTAGGTTGAATCCAAAAAACATAAAAAAATTTGAAATGGTAACTTGCTAGTGGAAGTTGAAACAAAAAGCATGCAGAAAATTTACTCAAAATGGATAAATTTCACATCAAATGTAGAGCGTATCCACATGAAAAATTAAACACTTCAAAAGGTGTTATAAGAAGCTGCGGACTTTTGTTAGCAACACAAGAAAATTGAAAGAGCATTAAAAAACAGCATGTAAAGGAATATAAGAGAATATCTATTCGAAGATACAATGATATTATGGAGACCCATACATATATACTAACATTAGGAAAACCCGTAATACCAAAAGAAATCAGGATTGGCTATACTCTAGAAAAGGTAGAGAAATTTATACCAGCTCCCCTGCAGTGCTTCAAATGTAAAAAATTTGAACACAACAAAGACATTTGCAGAGGATGCCAAGTGTGTGGAAAGTGTGAAGAATGTGATCCAAATCACAGAGAATGAATGCCGTAATGTGAAATGCGCTAAATGCCACGAAGAACACCCTGCCTTTTCAAGGATCTGTGATATCTACAAGAGAGAAAAGGAAATAATCAATGTGAAGCACACGAAAAATATACTTTTCCTAGAAGCCAGAAAAATTGTTGAAAGCTATATGGGAATGAAAACCTATACTAATATAGTACAAAAAGCAAATCAAAAACCCCAGGACATCACTCCAATAGATAAGTATAAAAAACTTATAGAAAAATTAATAAATTTGAATACAAATGAATGGCCAACATTCCAAGAAAATCTTAAAAGAATGTATTCAACAGAAATAAAACAGTCTTTTACAAAAACAAAATTAAATAAAGATACCAATGTAGAAATGCCCATAGAAAATTCTAAGATGACTGAATCCTCAAATGAAAAGCAACAAAGATCACTGATCCGACCTCCAGATATTAACAAAGACATAATTGAAAATGAAATAGAAGATATTGCTATTAAAAAACAAAACACTTTAAAAAAATAACATATCCCACTCTGATAAGCACATCAAACAAATTTGAGGAAATAGATTAAAAATAAAACTCCACAAACAAGCAAACCTCAAAATAAAAAATATCAAAAAAAAAAAAAAAAATTTTACAAATCTCAACAGGTTGATATGTTGTAAAACAAAATAACCAACCAACTCACAAATCTTAAAATTAAATGAACAAAATATAATCCAATGGAATATCAGAGGATCAAGGGTCAATTATTCTGGATTGTTGCTGCTTATAAATAAATACTGCCCAGCAATCATATGCCTTCAAGAGACTCACCTCAAAAGCAACAATACCATCAACATTAAAAATCACCACTCATACAATTATATTAAACATCACACTGATAGACCTTGTGGTGGATCATCAGTAATCATTAATAATACATCACACAGCAAAATCATACTAAATATAAATCTGCAAGCAGTCGCTATATCAACAACCCTCCACAAAACAATAACAGTGTGTTCATTATATATTTCTCCAAGCAAACAACTCAAAGAATCGGAGCTAAATAATTTGATACAACAATTACCAAAACCCTTCATTATAATGGGAGACTTCAATAGCCACAATGAGATATGGGGAAGTAAGAAGAAAGATAAAAAGGGCAAAATAATAGTCACTATTAAACAAACATCAGCTGTGCATGTACAATAATAGATCAAACACATATCTGCATCCAGCAACAGGCACATACTCTGCAATAGACCTATCAATATGTGACCCTAATCTGTTTCTAGATTATGACTGGAAAGTACATGATGACACATGTGGAAGTGACCACTTTCCGATTCTATTGGAAAACAAGACCAATATATTAAATAAAAGAACTGAGTTAGAATCTGAAAAACGCTAATTGGGATGGATTTAAAACATCATGCCTTACTGAACTAACCCCAGAAGCCAATAAAAACAAAGAGGAAGACTTTCTATACTTTACCAACAAACTGTTAAATATAGCTGAAAGACATATACCAAAAAGCTCCACCTCTTCAAAATACAATAGGCCATGGGTCAATGAGGAATGCCAAAAAGCTGTGAGACTACGCAGAGCTGCATTAAAGAAATTTAAAATAAATCCAACAAGAGAAAACTTAAACACTTATAAAAACAGCAGAGCCAATGCCCAAAAAATCATCAAAGACTTCAAACGAAATACATGGCAAAATTACATTGCCAAAATAAATACAGTGTAACCCGGATATAAGAGAGTTGTCGGGACCGGAGAAGAAGTCTCTTATATCAGGGTTTGGTCTATTATATATACATTAACACGGGCTCTAATTTGGGACCAGAGAAAATCTCTCTTATATCCGGGTTACACTGTAACACAAAACCAAAAAAAATATGGGAGATGATTTGAAAAATAACTGGCAAAAATAGCAATACTCCCACCAAACATCTTATTCACAATAATCAGAAGATTACTGATGACAAAGATATAGCAAATCATCTAGCCAAAGCTTTCCCACAAAAATCTGTACTTGCAGCAATTGGAATATTTACAGCAGGCACTGAAGTAGAAGGGATCAGCATTGGTTAATCACAAGGGTGTACTGTTCCTTCATGACAATACTAGACCTCATGTGGTGCAAATGGCCAAGGATACTATATGGCGTCTTGGCTGGGAGACACCATGCCATCCACCTTACTTCCTGGACCTTATGCCAGTAGATTACCACCTCTTCCATTTCCTGGACAATCATCCTTGTGGGAAATCCTTTGTAAATGAGGCAGATTTGTGGCAAGCACTCACAGATTTCTTTGTGTCAAAGACTCCAGATTTTTACTGACAATGCATTGCAAAGCTGGATGCTGATGGGGATTATTTTGAGGACTAACAGTATGTCAAATTTGCTGTATACCTTCTCTCTCTTTTTTTTTTTTTTTTCCAAATAACCAAAAAAAAAAAGTCCTTGCCATTTTTAATTTATCTTGTAAATATAAGTAAAACTTAGAATTAGTAGAAAATAAAGGTTTTACATTTCATATCCCTGCTAGATTGGTATGGCATTTTAAACTTAAGTTTAAAAAAATCTTATGCTATGTATTTAAAAAGAATTTATTTTTGTTATTGCAAAGTTACAATCGAGTGATTTTTTTTTTCTTCTTCTGAGAGCCTCAACTTATTTACACTTAAACTATTGTCAGTGTCTTTGTTATTGCAATGTTCCAGACATTGTGCCCTCTGGCCTTTCTTGGGTGCTTGTTGATTCAAGTAACATTCAGGGAATTTCAAACTGAACCCTTTATTGAATCTCAACTACTATAATTTAATGCAAAAAAAGTAAAAGAAAATAACAATGTGCTAACAAGTTACCATTCCTCATTTATCAGAATTTGATTGAGGAAAGTAAAAATTTTTAGTCAGTTGTGGCCTAGAATTTTACTTGCAATCAAATTCTGATAAGTGAAGAACAATAACCTGTTAAATCAGTTATTTGCTTTTATTATTTTTTTCACATTAATCTACCATATTTGTTTTCCCTTTTCATCCCTTTTTAATTGTCTTTTTGCTATAATTAAATTTTGTACTTTTTTTTTTATTATTAAGGTCTTGTTCTTTATTTAGTATTGCTCAGTTATTGCTCACCCTGATTCCACTGAGCCTAAGTTATCTTTTGTTTCCTTGAATCCTGTTCTTTAATTGTCTTCTAGGTTTCTGTCACTCTTAGTAACTTTTATCACCTTGCTTGGGGTGAAACGATTAAAAAAAAGTTTCATTATATTAAATGATTGATCATTGTCCTTGTTATTTACTAGCTTATATAGGAGTTGCTTTATTTTCAGGAATTGGGAGATGCTGAGCAACCGCCAATCATTTTGCAGTTTCAACCACAGAGGCAAAGCATTATTTGGATGATTTGGGACTTAACATATTTCTTGTTTATCTTACTGTCTTTTCTTTTTTGTAAATAAATATTGTTGTAAAACCTTTGTCATATTTGCAACTGTTTTTTCTTTTGATTAAAAGTTTGACATGAAAATAGGGAGCTTGTGCTAAATTATGACAAGCAGTTACCTTCACATATCAAAAATTATATCAAACATAAACAAGACTTTTTTATTATTGCTGATGACAGCCCAGGAACTCTTATAATACTTCCTTTCACAGTAAGTATAATCTAGTCAGAATATTAGTATGTTTCCTATTAACAAAAAAGCTTTTTGCTGTTAACATGAAATATTTACTCAGAAAAAAAGCATGTATACCATTATTATATATTTAGAAAAAAACTTTTGTAAACACACCTTTTTAGAATAATTTTATGAACTGTACCAATTTTTCCTTTTAAAAATAAATTAAACCTGAGTTTGTCCATGTGCTCATATCGTAAGCTGGAAATTGTGGTAATTTTACTTTAAAGGGAAATAATGTCAAAATGAATTTCTACTAATACATATTTAGGGGGAGCATTCTACTGATAGTTAATGAATTCATTGTGGAAGTTGTTGATAGATCCAAATTGGGTGATTACTGATAAAATGTTGAAATGAATTTACTGCAGATAAAATGAAAAGAAATCAATATCTAAAGAGCTCTGCTAAGTTCACTTTTTTTTTCCAAAATTAAACCAGTTAGAGTAACTTGGAAGATATTTCAGTTTTAAATGTCAAGATCATGTATCTATATCTTTAGTGATTCAGTCAGTATTCAAGATGTATAGATTTCAGATTATCCACAAATGTCTGTTAAAAATATTTTTAATTTCATGTTTCTTATAGATTTCAAAATGGAGTACTTTTTTTCTCTAATTTTTCAATTAAAGGTTTTCAATTGTATATTATTTGAGATGAAAAATTCTGCTTTATATAAATTTATGGATAGCTGTTTTTACACAAGTTATCAAAGTTGAATAAAAATGTTTTAGAACTTTAATGTCAATTGATTTGAGTAAAATAGCTGACATTTCAACATTTGTATATATTTGTGTAACTAAATTTGGCAGAAACTACAATAGTGTAATATTCATTGAGAATTGAACTGAGCAGCAATGCACAAGCAGACTAATTGTTCCACAGCAAGTGCTCCAGAGCAGACATTTACTAAATGTAGCACACGGCCACTACTGTAGGGTAATTCAGTGAGGTAGATGGAGAGTATACCACAGTTAATTTGGCTAAAAAAATTCTCTACATTCTAAGAGATGTGTGAATACTTTAAAACAACCAATGTCAGTGTTGGTGTTTATTAAGTATCAAAGATCAAATATGAAGATTGTGTTGTGCTAGTCTTTCAAATGGTAGAGGCCTGCCTGAAAAATCAGTACTTGAAATCTTGTAACACCCTCCATTGGTATCAACTGGATTATATAACTATCTCAGATATAGGGCTGATAAACTATTGTCAGTATTTATTTATATCACAATGATGTTGACAAGGACAAAATTAGTTGTAAATGGCTTGTGTTATAACTAGTGTATAACACTTGCAAGACCAGCCTACTGGCCCATTACATTATGAATACTTAGTCCCTAATAAATAAAAAAATAACTCTTTCTCTTAATGTACTGATAATCAGTTCTTCTCTTCTGAACTTACCCATTTACTTTTCTTAACTTTCTCTTTCAATACGTTTTTTTTTTCTGATTTTTAACATGATTTTGGTATACTTTAATCATTAAAGTAATTAATATTTTAAAGTAATTAATGTGCTCATCTTCAATTCAATCTTCATTTTTTAACCTTTTATTTGTTTATTATATGAAACGTACACCTTTTGATTAAGTGCGTAGTTATTAGAACTAGATAAACCAATCTATAAACTGATAAAACGAAAGAAAATCATTGTTCGTTTTACTTCATGTCCTGGCACTGAAACTTTTTATACGTCTGCAGTTAAGTATGACGCTTGTTGGTCTTCATCGTCTGGCCATGGACAGTATGGCGGCCTGTTTTTGTTGTTTACGATGTTGCGCCCTTGGAAGTGGTTTTAGTTCTGGGCATGTACCTCTTAAAGACCAACCTGCCGTCAAACTTGACACTACACACATGGGTAAGTAGTCACCCTTAATCTAACGAACCATTTAAAGCTATATAAAAAAAAAATATAAACATTTCAATCTCTTAATTTGAATGAACTCAGTACTTCGTTCATTCTCTTTTTTAAAAAAATTACCTTTAAAGTTGACGAAAGAAATGAAAAAAAAAAAAAGATTTATTTAGTTTATAACCGTCTAACTTGTGGGTGTATTTTTCTATGGTTTCTAATTCTAAAGAATTTCTCGAGTATTGTTTTCAGGTCTCTTTTTTATTGGTTTAATCAGCTGTAGTCTACTAAATAAATTATGGCGTCAGAAAACAAAATGACTAGCGTACTTTTAGGATTTTAAGTAAATTAATTTAGTGAGTTTTAAATGTTGAAATTTACAATTTTTTTTTCAATTTTACATAATTTCAACTTCCTTACTGACAACAAATAAAATTCGGATTTTAGTCTCTTGTTAGACAAACGATGATGTCATACAAAAATTAAACTGAAAGTAAAAAAAAGTGTAAATACTTTAACTTTTATTTTAATTTTTTATTGATTCAGAAATTTAAATTCTGTTTATTAAAATCTGTCACAAAAACTTTAACTTCTTGCACGCAGCTTGAAAAAAAAATAGAATTAAAAAGATTAATTAATTGTGGAAAAACAAACAAATCCTTCAAAGTTTGATTTGTTCACCAGAGAAGGAAAGATTCCTAAACAAGTAAACATCGTTTAAATATTTTTTCCTTTGTGCAGTATATTCTTCTTATGGTAAGCTGGCAACTACTTTTTACCTGATCTGAGTACAGGTCTTGTTTTGAATTTTTTTTTTTTTTTTTTGTGTGTGGGTGGGATTGGGGGATCGGGCACGTAAATTCACCAGTTTTCAACGATTTTCAGATATGTGTTAACGAAAAAATATTTTTCTCGTGTAAGTGTATGATTAAAAAAAAAAAAAAGGAAGGATTATGGTCAATCAAATTGTTTTACTTTTTCTTGAAAGTGACTAAAAATATCGTGATAAAAAGAAAATAGGCTTGGGAAGAAAAATGTAAAAAAAAAAAAAAAAAAGAAATCTACAACTCTTGTTAAATTTTTTTTACAGAAACAAATTTGCAACTCCATATGTTTCCATAAAACACAACTAAAGAATGATTATTAGTTATTTCACTAATTTTTATTTTAACTAAGATAACTGATTATTTATTGGCTTTTGAAATTTCGTACTTGTAGCCTTGTTCCCGAGGGCTTGTCTTCCAAGCAGAACTTTCCCTTTTAAAAGGAAAAGGAGTAGGGTCAGCAGGACTCACCCGAACTCCAACGGCAAAATCTAAAAGGAAACTGGGCAATTTTTAGAAAGACTCATCATGCGAAAGTGTGTGGGGTCCTAAAAACAACTTTTCTCAAATTAGCTGTCAAAGAAAGTCGACAAGAAAAGGTTTAAAATGTTTTGACTTTTGATAATACCAGTAAGTTTCCTATTCTTCACAAATGTTCAGTAAAATTTACCCCCACTTCTCGCACCCAGCTAAAGTCATGGTGTGAGTGAATTTCTAAAATACTATCTTCTATAAATACACAAAGGACAGTGTATCAGCAGCATAAATGCTCCCGTTTTCTAATGATTTATTCACTTATTTGTGTTGAACTATGCCTCCTGCCACCATGTTGGAATATCTAATAATTACTAAGGAGGTAAGATCAGGTTGCATAACCGATAAATGTTTAGTTACATTGTGTTTTTATATTATAGAATACATACTTGAGTAGTACTTGACCAAATTTTGTCTATGCAGTATGTACATATTTTCACAGGCATTTTTTTTAAATATTAGAGAACCACCAAGGCCCATGTCAGCAAAATATAAATTCCTGAAAAAAAGGCTTGAAAATCATTATATTGATTATTATATTTACATGTACTTATTAAAGCAGTTCTTGTTTCATTTATGGAGTTTAGTCTATAGTCAATAAACAACAAAATAAAAATTCTTGTAGAAACTAAAACCATTATTTTTTTTATTATATGGACAATAAAAACAGTTTGTTAAATATTTCAGAGAGGTAATTTATTCAGTTATCAGGATTATTATAATAGGATGAGGTTGACCCTCTATCTGTTACTAGATGTGTTGTTTCCCAAAGAACAAACCCACTATATGCATGAAGGACTGATGCTACCATGAAAATGGCATCCTTACTTTGTTAGATGTTTGAAGTCTCTATTAATGTTTCTGTCAAAGAAAGTATTCATATGATAATACAAAAAAATATATATTCTTTGCTCTTATCTCCCAACATTAAATCATCAATTCTATGTAAATTTATTCTATCCTACATGACATAAGTACTGATGCTGCCTTTATTGATCTTGATGTTTAATTACAGGAACTCATGTGATTCATTTCTTTTATATTTTATAAGTAAGCTCCCAAAGGATACTAGAATTCATAAACAATTTTGTTTTCCCATTTAGCTGATATTTTGAATCTGTTATTTATTGGTAATGATTAGGTTAAATATTTTAAGATTTTTTAAATGACAAATCTTAGGCATTACAATACAGTGATATATACTGATAAATTATATTTTCAAGTGCTTTTTCATCTTTTTTTATAGTTCAGGTGTATTTAGTTATAGCAGATTAAGCTTGAAAGACTCCGCTTGAGGATGTCTAGTAGATCAAATTTCCAGATTACATCCATTTTATTCAAGGTGGCCCAGAAGAATTTATATTGCTTCCTAGGTATGTAAAAAAAAATGACATTTTATTGAGTCTATGAATTCAGTTTTACAGGTATTTATATTACCCAACATACATAACATCTGGAAACAACATCCAACTAAATCACAGCTCTATGGACACATCCCTGGTATTTCTACAGTCATACATGAAAGCAGAATGTCCTTTCTAAGACACTGCTGACAAGTAAAGCAAGAACTAATATAGTTCTGGACACCTAGCCATGGAGCAAGATGAGTTGGTTGCCCAAAACACCTACATTGAGCAGCTATGTTATGATACAGAAAGCATTCCTAATGACAGTACAACCTTGATGCAAGACAGTGATAGTTGGTGTGATAGACTTATGAATGCCCAAACTAAATCAACTGAATAATAAAAAATAGATTAAGCTTATGTTTTCATTTTTGTTTATATCAGCATGATTGCTTGTACTTCTTTTTCTAAAACTCTTTAAAGCTAATTTTACTTTCTTATTAATGACATGACTTGGGAAACTATTGTTAAGTGTTTGTTCATGTTGCTCAATTCTTTATAAAATAATGTGTGTGAAGAAGAAAGTATTTTAGCATAGTTGATCATGTTCTTTACCACAGCTGTATTTGTGAGAACTATTACTTTAACTGAATCGATGAGTATTTTTGCTTGTGAGTTTTTTTACTAGTGAAGAAGTGAATTTTTTACTAATAGAATCTAAACTATTTAGGAAAGAGATTTTATTATTAATGCTATGTTCATAAGTAAAGTGTAGAGCAGAGTTTCTTTCAATGGTTCCTTTAAAATTTTGTTTTTATTTTGTCTAAGTTTTTGTAGCAGATTGGTAAATAGGATTGTACCTATTTGTATAAGTAGAAGAGATATAAAGTGTATAGTAAACTAAAAGACAAGGAAGGAAGTTGACTACTGATCACATGTTGTAGAACAACATAATAGAACAATATGGTATCACCGATAGGATATTTAAGTTGCTTAGATGAACCAGATTTTATCAAGACTGGTATCCACTGTATCGTAGTCCAGGCTAGGGCTAAAAAATTGACAGACAACCAGGCAAGAGGGAAAGAAAATGGCCTCTTTCTAAATTTGGCACGTTGTGAAGCTATAATGAAAATTTGTGTTATGGAATACCCCAAACAATTGGAGAATTTGAGTGTCATTAAAATTTCAGAAATTCTAAAAAGAAGTTTATGACCTAAAAAAAATTTATATTAGTGGAAAGAACCAAATTTCTGTCCATTAAACAAACAATATGAATCAATTATGCAATATTTTCACAGATTAAGAGAAGCTAGCAGATTCTGCAAATTTGAGAAACTTGGAACTCCAAATTTGACTATTGAGGATGAATTGATTCAATTACAGTTGATTGAAGGTATGGCTGATACATTTCATAAATATAAGATATTCGAACAATTACAAAGGAATAATTTGTCTCTAACTGCATGTGTGGAAATTATACAACAGCTGGAATTTGATAAAAAAATATAATTCTGTTGACAATGTTGAAATGTACAATATAAAAAAGAAATGTAAATACTGTAACTATGAGCAAGAAATTGACAGAAAAAAGTGGACTGCTGTTGGAAAAATTTGTCATAACTGCCAAAAAAATAATTTTCAGTCTGTATGCAAAGTTGAAAAGAAAATAGTATAGAGAAAAAGAGAGAACTAATGACATTTTTTTTTTAATACAAAGACCTAAGGAAAATAATTCTTTTGAAAAAAATTACATGGAATGATGTTTCCAATGCAAGTGGATACAGGGAGTGAAGTCAGTCTGGGCCCAAGAAGTTTCTAGGAACAAATGGATAAACCTAAATTAAGAAAATTTGTTTTTTTTTTTTTTATAAAAACTTTAGGATATTTCAATGGAACATTTGAAACCTTTGAACATGTGAATGTAAAAAAAATCATGGACTACTAGATGTGCTAAAGATGGATATGTTGAAATTAATCAGTAATGTAAAATCAGAAAAAGTAAAAATGCAAGTGTTAATGCAGTATAAAGGAAGTATACAATTAAAGGAAAATAGTACCCCCTCTTATTTTGAATCTTGTAATTTACCTATTCACATTCTACCTTTGGTAGTTGTCAAGTTAAAGAAAATGGTAGAGGAGGGAATTTTGGAGCATGTTCCTTCAGGTGGCAGTAAATAGATCTCTCTCATTGTAGTCTTGCAAAAAGCAGATAGAATTTAAGAATATGCGGTGATTTTTAAAATAGATGTAAATCATAAAATATATTCAGACTCTTTTCCTATTCCCAATATCAAAATTGCTATCCACAAAATTATTGGGCATGAAATGTTTTGCAAAAATTGATTTAAAATCAGCTTATGATTAAATGCAGATTGAAGATAAATTCAAGGAAATTAGCACAATAAACACCCCCATAGGATTAAGATGGAAAAAAATATTTTTTGGAGTGAAAACAGCAAGTGTCATTTTTCAGAGAGCAATGGAAAATGTGTGAACTAATGAAATCAGTAATATGATTATTTATCATGCTACCACTAAAGATGAATTAAGACAAAAAACAGAACATGTTAAACAAGAAAAATGACAATAAAAAGAGACAGATATGAATTTGATTGTGGTACGATATATTTAGACTACTAAATTTCAAAAGATATCTTTGAACCATATCCAAAGTTAATTAAGAAAATTTCAGAGTATCTATACCTACTAATAAAAAAGAATTAAAATTCTTTTTAGGATTGGTTAATTTTTATAATAAAAACCTACCAAAATACAGCGACTTAATAGAACCATTTGGTAAATGGCAGGTAAAGAAGTAGTGATTTTCCAAGTATTGCTTAGATGTGGCACAAGGCCGAAAGTAAGGAGCACCCAGTGAGGATCGAACTCACTACTCAGTCATAATTGTTCTAGCAAGACAAGCTTGCTAAAAAATGGCAGGTAAAGAATAGTGATCTCAAATCTACTCAAAGGCAAAGCTTAATATTCAAGAATTTAAAAGAGATACTCACAGAAAAACCCATTGTAAACATATTTTATCACAGGAAAGAGGTTACATTAACTATGGATGTGAGGGAGCAAGCTGTTTCAGCAATTTTATCACAAGGAGGCCCATCCAATGATGTACCTTTTAAGAAGATTGATGGCGACAGAAATAAATTATTCAATTATTGAAAAAGAGGTATCGGGCATTGTCTGGTGAAGAAAATTCAAAATTCATGAACATTTTCTCAAAGGAGTTGTGAAAATGTACAAAGAGGCATTTTTTTAAATTAAAGTAAAATGTCATACCAGTTTTTATGCCTAAAAGAATGATACCCTTGATAGGTTAAAAACTACAGAGTTATTGAAAAAATAGATTATATTTAGAATGGGCTAAATCAGCAGTTAGAAAGAAAATAAATAAGATTGGTTTATGTGCAGATTTTTTGACTGGGTTGAATGACTGCCTCATACCACATGTATATTCCCTCTCAACTCCAGAGGATATATTTGCCAAATTAAATGGTGGTAAATTTGTTTAAAAAATTGATCAGTCTGAGGTATATCTTTAAATTGAAGTGGATGAGTAATACCATAAGTATTTGACTATTAATACACATAAAGAACTCTACAAGTTTAGAAAAATTACACTTTGGTGTAAAAGTAGTCCCAAGTATTTTCGAGCAAATAATGGATACGTTGTTGGCTGGATTAGATGGTGCTGTTACTTACATAGATGACATACTTAAGAGTCTTAAGAAAATATAGCATATAAAACAGATTCAGCAAGTATTTCACAGACTACATGATTACAGTTTCAAACTCAGTGAACAGAAATGTCAATTCTTTATGGATAAGATTAAACATTTAGGTCAGATAATTGACAAAAAAGAAGACCAGGTCCCGCTAGAGCAAGCACTATGAAAGAAATGCCTCCCCCAACAAATTTGATGACCCTACAATCATTTCTCGGATTAGCAAATTATAATATTTATGTACCAGATGTACAAAATGCAAGCACCTCTGAATAATTTATTTAAGAAAAGTACAAAATGGAACTGGTTGGCAGAATGTCAAAAAACTTTTGAAGGAATTAAAAAAACTACTAACTTCAGAGTTATTGCTGACAGTGACAGATAATAGTAGCATCGCACACAAGCGAATATGGCCTAGGAGCAGTAATATGCCATAAATTCAAAGGCAGTACAATGGAAGTAATCTCCCATGCTTCAAGATTTTTGACACATCTGGAAAAATGCCATAGTCAAATTGAAAAGGAGGCACTTGCTATAATTTTTGCTGTAAATAAATTTCACGGGATGATATTAGGAAGAAAATTCATACTTCAAACTGATCATCATCCATTATTAAGTATATTTAGTTCTAAGAAAGGGATTCCCATGCATACTGCAAACAGACTACAGTGTTGGGCAATGATTTTATTGAACTATGATTTCAAAAAAATTGTGGCACGCAGATGGCTTGTCCCGGTTGATATCAAAATATAAAGAAGATTTTGAAGATACTGTGATTGCTTTGCTGGAATCCGAAAGTGAAATTAAGCCCCTGGTGTGAAATACTATTAAAGAATTGCTGGTCTTGATATCAAAATTCATTCTGAAATGTTTACATTTGTTCAAAAAACTATGAATAACCTTAAGTTGAAATGGAGTAAAACTAAAATTAAACCTGGTAACTATAATACAGCATTTTCTATTTGTAATAGAGTACTTTTGTATGCAGAAAGATTAGTAATTCGGTTTTCACCACAAAAAAGGATTTTGAAACGATTCTATGTAGGACATCCAAGAATAGGGAGGATGAAGTCCCTGATAAGAAACTATGTTTATTGACCAAAGATATTTCAAAATACAGTTAGGAAATGTAATGATTGTAATTCAGCAGCAAATTCACCACCTATAAATTAAAGGCATGGCCGAGCACTGATAAACCATGGGAAAAACTACATATGGATTTTGTGGGACCACTAAACAGTTCATAAAATTTAAATGTGGTCGACAGTTTCACAAAAAAGCCCAAGAAATTAAAGTGTAAACAACTTACTACCAAAATAACAATTAAATTCTTGCACAAACTTTTTGCAAGGTTTGGAGTACCTGACAATGTGATATCCTATAATGGAACTCAATTTACTTCTAGGGAGTTTAAAAATTTATTCAAAATGTACATGGTTGAACATTTGACAGTGCTGATTTATCATCTGAGGTTGACTGGTCAAGCTGAGCAGTTTGTTGACACCTTCAAAAAAACATTAAGAAAAGCTAAAGAAATGGCATTACAAGAATTTTTGAGCATATATAGAATGACCTTGAATGCAAACATCACTGCGAAAATGTCACCTGCAGAGCCCATGTTTACTGGGAATGTTAGATCCATTTTTGACAAATTACTGCCAGGGAATCATAAGAAAAGTTGACAATTTGAAACTACCAGATCATTTAACATCAGTGATAAAGTCTTCTTTAAAAGCTATAAGGCCAGAAAATTGGCAAGAAGGAAAAAAACTAGTTAGGAGTGGACCTTGTATCCTTACTCCAGAATTAAGTAAGACTATGTTGACTCCAAGCGACACTATATTTCATGATTGTGTAATTTTCATTCAATGGAATGAAAACATAAAAAACTTTGACAGAGAAGAAAGGATGAGTTCTTCAGATCAGGACAATGCAATACAAGACAAGTCTATGGATGATAGCAGGAGTGACTCAGACACAGAAGAATATGAAATGAGACCAAGATCTCAATTAAAAAGAACAGAATATAAATCTCAAGAAAGAAAGAAGTTGTAGAAGTTTGAGAACAACTAAAGGTATTAAACCTCTTCAGTTCAGGTAGATGTAGTGTATTTGTAGATAGGATTGTACTTATTTGCATGTTAGGTAGAAGTGATATAAAATATATAGTAAAGTAAGAGACAAGGAAGGAACTTAACTGCTGATCACATGTTGTAGAATAACACAACACAACATTTTTCATTAATGTGAATGTGTAATCATTATCAAATATATAGGTTTGGCAAAATTGTTAATTTTATTTTCTAAGTGAACCATGCAGAAACTAGATGAAATTGGATTGAGAGGCAACCCTATAACTACACTGTCAATCTGTAGGTAAATGTTACCATAATGATTATAAAAAGGTACTTGTGTCATGTAGGATAGAATAATTTTATAGAGAATTGTTGCTTTAATGCTGGAAGATGGGAGCAAAGAATATATATATATATTTTGTATTATCATATGAATAATTTCTTTGACAGAGACATTAATAAAAAAAACTTCAAACATCTAACAATGTAAGGATGACATTATTACTAGGTTTATTTGAGTATTATTTAAAAGAGTTTTTTTAGTGGAATTAACACTTGTCAAATCCACAGTTGTGACACTTGTTGGATTACCTCCCTTGCCTAGAAAAATGATTTAACTCTGACAAATCCTTTGTTGATGCTCATCAGAAACATGAAACCTGCATGAACCTTTTCCAGATACATATCAGAACCTTTGCTGATAGAAAAATAATTTTTAATTATCTACATAATTTTTTGTAGCAAACCAAAAGAAAACAAGTAAGACCATTTCTGTTGTAGTACTTGTAGTATATAAGTATAATCACTTTTCAAACTAATCCTCTGGCAGAAGCTGCTTCAAAGGAAGTACCAGTTAACTTCCACCTTAATGGTAACAAGGCACTCCTTCCTGTTTGTTGACTTTGTTTTTTTTCTCTCTCGTTTCACATCTCTTTCTTGGAAAAATGCTTTTCCAACTTTCTCAGCTAGAATTCTTTTTCTAAGTTATTCTTTCTTTTTGTTCTGGTCTGGTGGTCAATTAATTTCCTGCCTTAATGTTGATCAATCCATCCTGATGCTTGTTCATTTACTAACATTGTTTTGTTAATTCCTAACACACCACATTCAGGTGTGGTTTCTAGCTCATTGCTGTTGTTTTTGTATTTTAAAAAAGATTTTTTTTAAGCATTTCATCCCAAGCAAGGCAGGAGTGCAACTAACATGCAAGGGGTTACAAAGAGTGAAAGTAAGAGTAGGAGGTTCTTTTCAAGACCAACAGCCAGGTTAACTTTGTCAACAATGCTAGATTTACTATTGAGACAGGAGTAAGTGTCAGTGTCATCTATGTAGATGCCTACTTAAGAACTGATGACATCAAGAAGATCATTGATGAAGATCAGAATCAGTGTAGGACCCAGGATCGAGCCTTCGGGAATACCAGGGTTCATATGAAAGGAACTGGAGGAGAATTCGTTTAGGACAATCCTCATTTCATGGTTTGACAGGAATGATTGGATTAAATCAAATAATCATCCTGTAATACCATATCCCTGAAGCTTACGTAGAAGGCCGACATGCCAAACCCTATCAAATGCTTTAGAGATATCTAGAGCCACAGCTCAAGCTTCACTGTTATTATCAAGAGCTTGGTATACAAATTTAGTTATGGCCGTAAGCACATCAGTGGTAGACTGGGCAAAGCGGAAACCATGTTGTTTGTCAGAGAGTAGATCATGGGAGGTAAGGTGTTTAACCACTTCGGCATCGATTAAGGCCTTGAAGACTTTGCTGAAGAGTGGTAGGAGACTGATAGGACAGTAGTTAGATGGATCAGAAGGGTCTCCAGAGTTCTTAACAGGGACAACAGATGAGGACTTCCAACGGGCTGGAAAGCAAGAGTCAGCAAAGCAAGAGTATTTTGCCATTTCCTGCATGTTCAATTTGTTTTTCTGCCAATTCTTGGCAGTAAAATATAGCATTCAAATATCTCTGCACATGTCAGTTTTCCCTGTGCACCAAACATCTTCTGTGACATCAACCTGTTTTCTGTGCACCTCACCATTTCCAGCATGTACAATTGATTTACTGCCAACATTTTTGGTCTAACTCTTACCAATCAACATGTGGCCCATTTTTGAATGTATTTGTTATGGATTATACGTTACCATCCACAACTCAAGGATTTTAATTTCTTTTGTGCTTTATCAAAAAATTTTGGCTTATCCTTCCTCAGCAATATATTGTCTCAAGACTAGACAATGGATTTACTATTCCTTTCCAAGGACTAATTATTTAATCTATTTGTATTGATACTACCATCAATGAGTTTTATCTATGAACTCTATTCCCTTTTGTCCAGGACTATATTTGCTTTGTCCTTCAATGACATTACTCGGTCATCAATGTCTCTGAGATTTCATCTGATACTCACCTTCTTTCACCAGGGATAATAGCAAACTTGAACTTTCATCGACATTACTTAGGTACTAATGTCACAGGGTTTCAATCAGAAACTCCCTCTCCTTTTGTTCAAGTAACTATATCAAATACACAAACACTTCCTAAGGACCTTTTTGCACTGCACTTGTTTATACTTTTCTTATTTCAAGGACTACTAATTTATTCATTTGCATGAATATCCTTCACACCTTGGAAGACTTCTAAGCACTGTTTGATATTTTCAGCACATTCATGAATTATCTATCCTTTTCCTATAAATATATTGTTGTATTTGCTATTAACATACAAAATGTGCCACAATGGCTAAAAATGGGGTGGGGGAAAAAGACTGGTCTTCTCTAGTCCTACGTCCTACCTCAAAACTAACTAGTCTCATTCGTTGATTTAGTTGAAGAACCCAATGATAGTTGAAGTGATTATATTTATATACAATAAGTGCTACAACAGAAATGGTCTCACTTTCTTTCAGCTTGCTACAGAAAATTATGTAGATAATTAGAAATTATCTTTTCTATCAGAAATTGTTTTGATATGTATCTGGAAAAGGTTCATGCAGGT
Organism: Acanthosepion esculentum; assembly: GCA_964036315.1. Classification (NCBI taxonomy): domain Eukaryota; kingdom Metazoa; phylum Mollusca; class Cephalopoda; order Sepiida; family Sepiidae; genus Acanthosepion; species Acanthosepion esculentum. Next base: position 139,600,004 of record OZ038482.1, on the reverse strand, counting down.
TTCAGGCTTCTGACAAGCATCAACTCTGAGAAACTAAAGGATTTGTCAGTGTTAAATCATTTTTCTAGACAAGGGAGCTAATCCAACAAGTGTCACAACTGTGAATGTGACACACTAAATTTATTTGTAAGTATCAGTTAGTTTAAAGTTTTAGATATGTGATATAAGAAGTAGGAATTTGTGAAATTATAGAATGTAGAAGTGAGCCAGGTTTTACGTGTTTCTATATTCCAGTATGAAAAGATGAGTTAATATTGTTAATTACAAAGTCATTTCTTGTCATAAAAAATAATAGGAATAAGCTGGAAAAAATCCTGTACCTGTATGAACTCCCTACTCCTTCAGCTCTATCAGTGATATAAATTGAAAGTGACTTGCCATCAAAGGCAAGTGAATTAATAATAACTGAGTAGTGTATATAATAGAAACAGTGGGTATGACTGTAAGCAAAACATGGGAGGCCCTGAAAATTGGCAATCAGCTTCAAAAGACTTATAAAATAAACTCTGCTGAGAAAGAAATGCCACTTTTAACTGAATTACTACTGAATATATGAATAAGGTGCTACCCATAGTTGAAGTGTGTATAAATGGTGTCAAGAACTTGGTGAATACTGGTTGTTCTTGATCTCTCATGTGCAAATCAGTTTGCTGCTTTTAAAAAACAAAAAGATTGCATGTACTGATAGTCAAAAGGAAACCCATTAAGTGCTATAGAGTCAAGAATTTAAACTTACTGTGAACAATATGAATGTTATTGATGTCAAAGTCTTAGTCTTGAACAAATGGTTGTACAGAGCCTGGTTTACAGGCATAGGAAGGTTCATTTGACTACTTTGAATTTCTTAGATGAATTTAATTCTTTCCAGCTTTGGCATTGCTTACACTCAATGCCAAAGCTGGAAAGAATTAAAATAATTGAATTGGTCAACATATGCTTTCCCAAAGACAATGTACCTGTATCTATTTCCATTAAGATCAATGAGATCAATTTCAGTACAGAATTCAACCAAAACAAAGATCTGGATGTCATCATAGAATTGGATTGGTCAAATATTAGTCTGTTGGACTGAATATCAGAATATTCAACTGCAAATATAGCTAGATAATGACTGGCTGCTACTATGCCTTGAGGACTATCTCTGTTCACTCAAGTGTTTGATTTTGCTTATGGATTTGGTGCAGGAAAACAGAATGCAGGTGTGTATCCAATAGCTGAACAGATAAAAAGTGAAAATACCCACTAATGTTGCAAATGGGATAACAATAAAGCAATAGCTCAGCACACATGGAGAGTATGTCAGAGAGTACAGCATGTTCATAGCTGTGACACTAACCAAAACTGAGCCAAAAATCTGACCAATCTCAATCAATAGGATGCTGTGCTATTTAAAAAAACCTTCGTCCTGTTTTGCGAATGCATGCGCAACAGCAAGTAACCACATTATTGAAAAGTGAGAATGTGATCAAGCTTGAATCAAATTAATCTGATAAATCCTCTGAAGATAATTAATCTGAAGAAGAGGTAAAAATGCTCTCTTGCAAAGGAACACTAGCAAATCTGTAATCAAAGAAACCAGGCCTGTGCTATCACTTCTATGGTCATAAAATTAGGAAGGATTGTGACAGTATTTACATTAGTCGGACTATTGTCCTCATCTTTGTCGCCATTTTTGTCACAACGTTTCGGCCGTTGTACGCTCCGGTCTTCTTCAGGTGGTTGGAATTTCGAACCACCTGAAGAAGGCCGGAGCGTACAACGGCTGAAACGTTGTGACAAAAATGACGACAAAGATGAGGACAATAGTCCGACTAATGTAAATACTGTACATAATACCTCATCTCAGAAATATAGACAGACTCAGAAGGATTGTGACAATACATTATTTCAAACATATTGTACCTGCTAATGCAATGCAGCAAGAGTAGGAGGTAGTTTAACTGAATGAGTCAGGTTTTTTCTCCTCATGTTCTATATGTGCTCAATAGGACTTGTGTGTTGTGAGCAAATACACTGTAGAAGATGTTATTCCCCCATCACTTGTAAAAATTTACTCTCATCACTGAATCCAACAAATTGCTATTCAGGTGACCTTCTCACAATACCACTGGATAGCATTCTGTCATAAATAGAAGTCCAGTGAGAAAGACACACACTCCAGTTTATGTTGACAATCTTGGGTACACATTTGCTCTGATCTGGTCATCATGCAGTCTCTCACTGTTGTCCTTGTAATCTTGGTAAGTTTCTATATTACATGGTTGTACAGAGCCTGTTTTACAGGCATAGGAAGGTTCATTTGACCACTTTGAATTTCTTAGATGAACTATTGTCATTAATTTTTTACTATTTAAAAAAAAATTTGTCTCATTTTCTTGTTTTTATTACAATGCTCCTCTGATTAATTTTTATCCTTTTTCTCTGGAATACTTCTTAGCAATTTTTAATATAAAGTTTGTATAAATCAGTAACTTTGATTTTATGGAGTTTATCTTGTATTCTAAATAATTTTTTTTATGATTACATATTTCTCATCCCCTATAATGTGGTTAAATTAGAGATATGTGTTCGAATTTAATGAAACTTTTGTGTAATTTGATGCAGCTACTTTTTTTCCTCAAATATTAATATCACATATGTTTTGAATCCTGACTACCTATGTCTTACAAATAAAACAAATAGTTTGCTCTTTTAAGCTTTTTAATAACTCAAAAACTGAATTGTTTTCTTTTTCTCCCTTTGCAGGTAATGATGTTGTCATTGTTAAAAATGGAAGAAGAATATGTGGATCTGGAGGAGCTCTAGCCAATGCTCCAATTGTACAGAATAAAGCTTATTTTGAAATCAAAGTTCAATGTGGGGGTAAGAATTGTCATTGTAAATGATTCTAATTATTCCTTATCACAGATGTAATCATAGAATTGACAAATTTGCTTTCATTGCCAGTGTTGGTCAAAATCATAAACAACTGTCACTGAGGAAACAAAGATTAATACATTGAAATGAAAATCCAACCATGCTCACTTAAGAAGTAAGTCATTTAGTGTGACACAAGGGTGAAGATTCTATTAAATGATCACAATTTATTAAGCTTGCTTTAGTAAGGAACAGTACCAAATGAAGATAAATATGATCTTACAAGTGGAAGGAGTCTGTCTTCAAAATCATCAAATTAATTCTTTTCATTAAACTGCATTAATTGTTTATATGGGGACATGCATACACCTACCATACACCAAAAACGCCACCTTTAAATTCCATAGTACTTTCTCCTCACTAAATTCTTCTCATTCTCTTTCACTCCCAGTAACCCCCATTTCTTATAGTGGCATTACTGCCTTGCTTGTGGTGAAATGATTAAAAAAAATACATGGATATACAGAACACAAATTATGTGTGACCAGAAAGGCCAATTAATCTTTTGCTTCTTTTTGCTTTGTAAACTATATAGGAAGTCTTATTTACATGGTCCAGCAGTATTTGCACATCTTCCTGATGCAGATAGAATATGAAAGTTTGGGGTAACAACTACCCTGTATTAAGCATAATATCAGGTTCTCATACAATGAGAAAAGTTAAGAACAACAATAAAAAAAAATGCCATAGTCTGTCTACCATTCCTAATGAGTATATTTGAAAAAATTAAAAGGATCTGTCCATAACACTATCAGGACAGTATTCAAAAGCATTTCAAACTTTTGGAGATATCTCTCCCAAATCAAACCTCCTTTGAAGAAAACAAGTCTAAGAACTGTGAGGATTGCATTCCATGCAGTTGTGGCACGTAATACAATGGAGAGACCAGCTGTCCACTAAAAGTAAGTGGAAGAACATTGAAAGTCTTTTTACTAGGGAGAGATATTGAAACCAGGCTTAGTTGCTCAAATATGGAGGGAAGAGTAGTCATCAACCCCTGAGTAATTAAGTCAAGATAATAGAGAAAAACTCTAGAGGATAAGAAATAATCAGTATACATGTTAAGCACAGCCAACCACCTCAGTAGAGTTAGCATAAAGATGAATACCATCTTAGAGCCTCTGAATAAAAAAAGAAAGTATACTCAAAAAATAAATTTTACATCTTGAGTTAGGGCACTCATTCAGCTTTGCTTGAAGGCAGATATTAAGTTTAAGGCTCCCAAATGACACATCTAGATTGTTTAAGAGACACAAGGCCTAGTGGATTACAGTATTAGTTAAAACATATTTAGTTCCCTGGCAATGCTGAGTACAGTGCCTGGATCTGGTCATGCTGAAAAGTTATATTCTGGTTCAGTAGAAGAAACAAAATGTAACACAAAGGTGAAGAAGACTGGAAAGTATTAACTAATATGAAATATCCCCTCAGCATGGGAAGTGAAATGAGAATACATTCCCAGATATTTAATAGAAATTGTGATTCAAAATTTTAAGAAGGTTTACTGAGTATGACAACAGATACCTGAAGAAAGCTGGAGGGTCTACCAAAATGTTCTGAATATAAAAACTAAGATGAGAATTCTAGTCTGAATAGCAATGTATATAATAATGATATTTCCTCATCACAAAAATTTTGTCATAAAATAGTGTATTATGGTTGATTTGTTTACATGTTATTTCATGTTTTCTTTTGCAGGGTCCTGGGGTGTTGGTTTGGCATTAAGAAAAGTAGACTTGAATTCTCTCCCTTTGGGTAAGGAAGCAGATTCATGGGTTCTCAGAAGAGATGGTAAATTATATCATAATGGAGATGTAAAGATCCAAATACCAGAACTAGCTCAAGAAGGAGACATCATTGTGAGTGATATATATATATATATATATATACCTTTGTGTGTATCAAGAATGACGTCTTAATTTTGGTTAGAAGTAACTTCCTCTACAAGCGGTTAGAGTATGAGTACTATAAATGTATTGTTATAAGTTACTTATAACCAAAGTCAAGATGTAATTCTTTACATGTTTTTTTATTTAATTATTTTTGTCTTAGTAGGTTTATCTTTCATGATAACTTAAATATTCTTTAATTTCTATGTTCAAATGCAACTAATAACTATATATTTAAGTCTTAAAGGTAATTTTAAACAAATTAATTTTCTTTATAGGAAGTGTTAGAGCATGTATTTATTATCAATTAAAAAAGAAAATTTGTAAAAAAAAGTTGCAAATCAAATTTACCTTTTTTTGCTGACAAAATGCTAAATTATTTTGGAAGGGCATGAACCCAACCTCACTTTCCTTCTTCCCGCCACCACCCATTTTGAACAGTGTGCTGTTATTTGAATGCTATGACTGTAGGCAGTTAGGTTGAGATTTTTCTGTATTGTTGATATTATGTAATCTAATGTTATCTACCACAGTTTGAAGAGAATTTAGGCACCATCAAGTACCTCACTGAAATGGCATGTCAAATAAAATTTAAAGCCTTGGCAGCCATTACATGGCATCTCTTCAATTTTTAATGTTATACTTTTATTAAAGTCATCTTACGAAGACAATCATTACAATTTTCAAAAAGTAAATATGCTTTAAGACTATGAAACAATATATAAATTTGCAAGAAAATAATTTTTTCTTGTACATCATTTTTCCTTATTATTATGCACTATTTACATTATTTAAAAAACTGAGGTTTGTATCCTTATCTTTGTTACAAGAAGACTATTGAACTTATCAGCACAAATGTGCTAAAAGCAATGAATATGATAATATTACCATGAACTTTTATCAAATTGAAGCATTGTCAGCCATTCTTCATTTGTGATTAGTATTTCTTTCATCTGAATTGTAGTTGCTTTTTATAGCAACTACTCAATCAAACATTCAGTCTGTGGTGATTTAATAAACAATATAATTTCAAAAAGCTATAGAGAGTCTATGTAGTTCCAATGAAAAACAAGTAAAATTCAAATGAAATAAATACTAGACAAAAATTAATAATAGTTGACAATGCTTCACCTATGAACATTACATTACTGCTGCTAATAATGCTAGTGTATATTAAAACAATATAATCAAATATTGGGCAAGGAAAAATAAGTTTAAATGGTTAGATTTGGTTTTCTGCTAATGGTTAAATGTTTGGCTCAAGTAGTAGAACAACTGTTATTGAAAAATAGGCTTTTCTAGGCAAAACACCTCCTAGGCAACATAGTCTCATAAAAGCTTTCCAGTCTCCTTAATAAAGGTTGTAAACTGACAATCTGAAGTATTGCAAAACAACTAAAATTAAGATGAAAGAAATTTTTCAAAAATTAATATTAGTTGAAGATAAGGATAACAATCTAACTAATGAATGGAGTAATGAAAGTCTCATCTCACTTCAGACAACATTTGCTTTTTATTTATATTTATTTTTTCATGTTATGATATTAACCTTGTAAGCGGTTCCTTTTCTAAGAAAAGATTTCCAAAATAATTATTTACAGTTATACAAATGTTTATAAGCAAGTTTGTATTGAAGGATTGTATATATATATATATATTATTTTTTTATCATTTCAGGGTTTGGCATATGATCATGTAGATCTGAATTTCTTTTTGAATGGCAAACCTACAAACACACCAGTGAGTGGACTGAAAGGTACTTTATACCCAGTGATGTATGGTAAGTAAATTAATGACCTCCTTTCCTTCCTCTTCCTCATGATGGCCAGTATTGAGCTTGCATTTTCATACTTACTGAGCTACCCAGAAGATAGGACATCTATGAGGTCTGCCTGGAAAGCATTGAGCTATTAGCAAAAAATAGCATAAATAGGGCAATGATGCCTTAGTCACCTTTTATAGTGTTGTAACCTAGGGAAGGTTACTGAATAGAATAATCACACGAAGGATGGTAATGAACGATAATACTTAGGACAAGAACAACATATATAAGATTCGCCAGTGGCGCATAGAAGTAGTAGTCAACTGCTAGAAGTGAGTCAAGTGAATTCCACAATGAATCTTCAACTGCAGACCAACATACAGTATTTACTACTGTATTTATATGAATGGAGACATACTTATTATCAGCCACAGGTATACTACAACATATAGTAATCCTTTTAGAATTTTGCATGCTTATTTCAGTATGCCTACCACTTTTTAAAAAAAGTTTGACAGTGCCACTCTCACCCATCCACTCACATACATGGGATTAAGTAAAGTGGTTGTACAGCTGGTATCAACAAAACCTGCTGCTATCACACCACCCACTGACACTTCTTTGATTGGTAGAGGTTGGTACTACACCTTCATTCTGTTGGTAAGGTAATAACTAGCGCAGAAGCTCCCTCTTGCTTGTTTCCCTGAGCCTGAGGGCTTACCTCACCATATGCCCCAATCTCTCACAATTGTAGGACATTACTTTTGATCTCTACTCAGTTTTACCATTCCAGACTCCATATAGCTGAAATAGCATGTGGTTCAAAAAATAAAAATGAAATTAACTTCTCCCAGGATCTTGTCCTTCCTTAATCTTAAATATCCTTCTCCCTCTCTCACAACCTTTCTCATACCAAATAAAAAATTGCCGACTCCTATTTTTGGTTGAGATTTATCACTTTTTTTCCTTCCCATAATTTGACTCTTTCCACAATATAAAAAAATCACCACCTCTTCTCTCTCTCTCCCCCCATCACGAGGTAAGTGACATTCCACTTCCTATTCTTCCTTCATTCAAACTACAGTTGCCTTGTCCACAATCTGAAATCTCATCTTCAAGCTTTGAGGAAAGTAAGAAGTCACAGAAAGCAAAATCTTGTCTGCAAGTGGTGATGATAGACTTGGGTGATATGATTTGCCAAAAAAAATAAACCTCAAGATATGAAGAACAGTCATGATGAATGCAACATTTACACAGTACACAAGCTCACTCAGTGGCATCTCACTGCAAACTGAATACCTCCATAAGAGATATTTTACATGCAGAATAAAATTTCCTGTGATTGGTTGCCAAGTTACATCAAGGCCTCACAGTTCTTTTATATTCAAAATGGTTGGATTCTCTGCAGACAGATTTCATATCATCTCTTGTGTTCAGAAATTTATGAGAAACTGATTATTTTTCAGATTTTTATAGTTCTTTTTCTTCCTATAACCACATATAAGCTGTTCCTTTGTTCTTTTTTCAATCAAAATGAATTACTGGATAATTATGAAGTAGATACTGGGATATGAAGCTTATTAATTTGTTGTTAAATAAAATAAATATTCATAATTCATTTAAAAGTAATTAATACTATCTGAAAATATGCTTAAAGATAATCAATATTTGATTAATAAACAAAAAAAATCATTTTTGTGATCAATTTGTTGACATTACAGTATTAAATAGTTTTCCCAGTGACAGTCAATTCGGCCCAAGAACAAATATTTAAGAAGTTTGGGATATACTTCCTACTACAGGTATTTAGTCAAGGTCAACTTACTGTTTCTTTTACTGCAGCAGGGCATTACAAAAATGTCATAATGATCATGTATAAGAGTTTAAGTAATACAGGTACAAAATTACATGGAAAAGATGCTTGGTTTACAAGGCTGCTTTTATTTTATTATTTTTTTTACTAATAAAAAAATGACTGTAATCTGATTGTCTTTACCTTATTTTATTTACCACTTTCAAATAAACTGTAATATTATTTATAGTCTTAGTTTACCTAATTCAGTGTGAATATTTACTGCAGATACATTGTTATTCTGTAGTTCTGTATCAACTTGATATACAGAACTTATACTAATATTCTGAAATCTGAAAAATTCCAAAAGTCATCTGATCTGATGGGTTTCAGATAAGAGATTGTCTATATTTAAAAGTATAGAAAAGAAGATTTATTTTTCACAATAAATTTTGTTTTATACAGTTTTTGAAAATAATGATTATTTAAATGTTGAAATTAAGTATTTTCACTTTTAATTTTTAGCCAGCTCGGAATTGAAAATTGGAGAGCCAAGTTCCAATTCTATTTGTGTTTGTTTTATTCCCCGCTCCCATGCTATCAGTTAATTTGTAAGACTTGTATCAGTAAGTCATTATTATTTCTAAAAAATCTTACAACATAAAAAATATTTTCTGGTTCAAATAACCTGCAAAAGGTTAATAAGCTGTAAAAAAACAAATCAGTCTTGATTTTTAGCGTGTTTCTTTTTATTGCCAACCTTTATCACAACATGGTGTATCAAATACCTTCTGATTCTTTTTAGTGCACAACAGAATTGATATTTGTTAAAAATAAATTTATACTCAAAATTTTATAATTAATTCTATGATTAAAAATTACTTCAAATCAATAAATTTTATAATTTAATGTAAAGTTGTTTATAAAAATTTAATGACATAACAATGTATGTAAATTGTTACAATTTCCATATTTTTCAATGTGTTTTTTTTTTTTCAGTTGATGAAGGTGCAGTGTTAGATGTTCAGTTTGGTACATTCTATCACCACCCACCAGATGGTTTTGATAAAATCATGATTGAACAGTCACTGCTTTGAACTATGCCAGATATTCAACTGTGAACAAGAAAAAAGTTTGTATTACAACTAATGGAATGACTGTCCTTACAAAATAAGGTCACTTAATGCATTTTGTCATCACAAAAATGAAACAAAGATATATTTAAATATCTATATATTTCTCACCTGATTTCCAATCACACTTTCTGTACAACTCATTTCTAATTTTGGGCAACATCTAGTGTTTTTTTTTCTTTTTAAACCAAAATTCAGATTAGAGAGAATAATAATCAAAGAACAAACTAAGATCTTCATCTTTTTTGTCACAACATTCTAAATCTTTTTATAATTACCTTTGCTTTCTTCAGATGGATATATGCAATATACAGTTTTTTTTTGAGATTCTTTAGTTTTCATTGAAATTATGTTTTTATTTTTTGATATGATATTTTGCTAAAACACATTAGACTATTTTCAGTTTAATTTGACCGTATTTTTTACTTTTCAATGTTTGCTTCAGATTATCATCCTCATCATTATTGTTTACATCATACTGTTTCTGCTGTGTACTCTGTACCCCCTTCTAGTACACTGGCCAGAAAAATAACTAGCAATTATTGAATAATAAAAATACCTTGTTTTAAAAATTGACAGAATTTCTAAGAATGATAAGTCATTATCATTTCAAGAGTTGTTCAAACTATTGAATTTATCCTTTGTGCTGCTTTTGTTACTATATATTGTTTCAGCTGATCCATTCTACAGCCTTCTTCAGGAAAGAGTGAAGTCTTTTTGTGTACAGAAAAAGTTATTTTATCAGTCTCCAGAAAAAGTTACTTTCCATTTGGTAAAAAAATTAGAAATAATTTTCTTTCATTTGTTTACAAATTGTAAACCTGAGAAAGGTTGTAGAATGGATTAGCCAAAATATTTTAGTAACAAGAGCAACACAATAACTTCAGCCATTGAAACTTGGAATGACAATTTCTTATGATGTCATTTTCTTTTTGTACAGGATTTTGATCTGTAAACATCCTGAAAATTAGCTTAATTTCCAAAGCTTTTACAATAATAGTAACAATTTTAAAAAGTTGTGTGTATTTTTTGTACATTTTACTAATCAATTTTTTATAGAAAAACTCTCATTTGGTCGTTTGATACATTTTAAAATTAATATACTGAGAAAATTGCATTTCATAAATTCTAGCCAAAACAGATTCACATTATTAAATCTGCTTACAGGTTAGTTACTGTATTTCCCACTATATAACATATGCATAGGAAAAAATCTAATAATATTCAACTGATGATTAGTCCATATTTATATATGTAGTTATAGTTTAATCATTTATAATCATATATATTTAATTCTGGGATCATCAGGGAATGTGCATGTCAAACAGATGGTTGGATATTTATCTTGTACCAGCAACCCTTTTGAGGATTTAAAAAAAATAGAAAAGTGTGCCTTGTATCTTGGGAAATATAGTATATCATTTGTTATCCATCTATTGTCAAGAATTGTTCATTGATTGCTCAGTGCAGAATCAACAATCCTACATGTAATATTATTGCTACAAATCAGGGTTGTCAGATTGGTCTACATTTGAAAACCAAGCACTATTAAATTTTGAATTGACATTCTTCTCATTAGTAGCCCAATCATTCCAGCTTATTTTTAAAAATAACTGTAAAAGTAGCAAGTATCAAAATTTCAAAAATATGCCAATATAGCAACCATGCTATATATTAGTACACAATATATGCGCTATTGTAAGTCTGTCAAAGAGAAAATATAGTTTGCACAAAATTTTATTTGCATGGCCATTCTATTAATGGTCTTTAAAAAGTGTCTAAGATATTGAATAATAATACAAATATCCTTTTTAAATTCTAGCAGAAAATAACCCAACCCCAACTATATTTTTTAATTGTTCAAAAGTTCCCAGTTTGTGTTTTTTTTAATCAAAAGGTTGAATGCATAGTTGAAAATTAGTTTTTACTAAAAACATTTGCACATCCCTAATACTTTGAACATTCCTTCTTGTTTTAAATATGTAATATTCAAAATTATTTCATTGTTAATTTGCTTAATAACAAAGAAAATATTTTTTAAAATTTTCTTTAATTTCCCTTTTCTTAAAATTATATATATGTTCATTTAATGAATGAAGAAATGGGAATAAGAAGAGAGCCTGTGTGAGTGTGTGTGTGTGTATATATATATATAGAGAGAGAGACACACACACACACATACACAAGGGAAATGCTGGTAAAATTGACAATTGAACAGACTTAGCAATTTGTTCAGATTCATAATTTTTGTATAGCATATAATGTACATTTATGCATAAAATATTAGTCTGAAGATCACATTGAAGCATGAAATTAGCAATGCCATTCAGTGTTGATTCCTACGTTCTCTCTCTCTCTCTCTCTCTCTATATATATAATATATATATATATATATTATATATATATATATATATATATAATATATATATATATATAATATATATATATAATATATATATATATATAATATATATATATAATATATATATATATATAATATATATATATATATATATATAAATATAAAAGTGAACATAGAAGTCAACACTTAGAGGAAACAGTCTGTTTCATGCTAGATGCAATTGTCAGACCTGATGATTGCGTCTAGCATGAAGCAGACTGTCGCCTCTAAGTGTTGACTTCTATGTTCACTTTTACATTTACACACACTCTATCTCTGATATTGAGCACTTTATCCCATAAATATATCACACCTTAAGACTATATTTCATCAAAGATATATATATATATATACATATATATATATATATATATATATATATATGCACACATATAGTGATTGACTGAATAAGGCAGTCTCTTCATATATACACATTCATATATTTCTACAGGTAGATACATCTCTATGTGCATTGACACATATACATACATTTACAAGGTATTTTTCACATCTTAAGGATTTTTTTACCATATGCTTTTAATGAGAAATTTTACAAGTTGTGATATTGTGAATCTTATTATAATTTTTAATATCAGGAGGCTTTTAGAGTTTGAGAGATTAAAATAGGAATTTTTTAAATGTTCAACTTCATTTCAGCTATTTTCATTTTAGTTTTTTTATCATTTATAAATATCTTTTACCTGCCATTTCTTACTTTATATAACTTTTATATTGTTGAGTTGGAAAACTGATCTCTGCAGAGTAAAGAACTATATCATGAATTAGTTTTCTCCCTTATTGAATGTAAATTGTCACCAATCTGGTATTTGGTGTGGAGCATCAGATTGAGGATCATCAGTTTTTTTTGTTTTTTTTTGCTGTGCCAGTTGGTCATATTGGAAAATGGTGTTGAAAAGGTTTTAAATGTTTTAAATTGTCTCCCTCTTCATATATTGATCAACAATAGCTGCTGCTTGACACAATGATAGTAATTGCTGAATGAAAAGCAAATTATAATTTTATAAAACTGATTCAAACATGCCTTTCAGTACCTATGTGTGCCTGATATAGAGCATTGGCTATTGCTAATGAGTTTGATCCTCACTGTGTACCCCCAATGTTCCAGTTTTGTACCAGATTAAATTAAGTTTTGTAAATACCTACCTTTCATGAACCTTTCCTCAAGATAATATAGAATAGTTTCAGTTCTGTGACTTATTAATCATTATAATTTTTAAGTAGTATTTCTTTCATGTTTATTTTAGTTATTTTTCTTCACAACTATTCAACCTTTTAGCTCATGGCCATCAATATAAAGTATGGATTGGCAATAAAGACTAATTTTTTATTGAAACTCAAACTTGCTGCATCCTTTTGACTTGGGAAGCTAGATTCATCATACTCCCTTCTCTACTGACTGACCTTCATAAGTCCTACAATTGAGGGAAAATCAAATTTAAACATATGGAGTTATAGTTTATACTTTGTTTGAAGTTCATGCTGTTTATTGATGGCCATAAACTGATTGTCTGAGTAGTTGTGATGAAAAGCAATTAAAATTACGATGAAAGAAATACTATTAAAAAATTAATGATAGTTGACAGTGCTTCATCTGCTGAAAATCATAATATTGTATCCTTATCAGTTCAGTTATAACAATAAGGGTTGCTGCAAAGCATAAAAATAAAATTATTTCATGACAATCTGATTGTTTTCATTTGCTCCATGCAAGAAATTTATCAATAAATATTACTAATGTAGCCAATATTGAAATTCAGTTGTTTGTAAATATTGTAAAACACTGACTTATTCTAAGTATTGTTTGCATCTTTGTTTCTATAATCAAAATGTTTCACCTAATGTATCATCCAGCCTCTTGGATACCTGTCATATTTGATCACAATTTCAGAAAAGGACCAAAACATAACTATAATCAAGTTGAGGGAAATATGATGAATAAATCAATTTATAGTAATAAGTCTTCATTTTCATTCTTAATTTATATTGATTTTCATGGAATCTTTTACTTTCGTTTTTATTAACAATTACTTTAAAAATAATTTTAAAGATGTACTTTTATCTGTATGTTCTGTTATTATAACTGGAATTTTTGTTACACTCATTAAAGAATTCTTTGAGTAGGGTGGTATATAATTTTCAGCTGAATATTGTTACTGCATAAATAACAATGTTGAAATCTCTGACTAGGTACATGAATTAAGGAAATCATAAAACCTCATAAAACATGTATATTTTAAAAATATATTATAAAAATGACAAAAATATAAAGATATTGGATGGAATAATTTCTCAAATTGTGACTTATATTTTTTGAAAATGTCACAAAGCAACAGGTATATGACTAGTCTACAAAAGGGGGAAAATGAGTAATAGAAATATATTGATAATCAGATTAATCAAGAAAAAGTATATATTAAGATATATTATCTGTTGACAAAAATAATGTACAATCTACATTTTTGACGAAAGTATTACAATGCAATATTTTTACTTAATTTTTTTTCTAATTCTGATGAACAATAATTTTGTCTTTACAAAATAAATATTAATCTCAGAATTTATTTTCTCTAATCTTACTAAAATTTCTTTAACATTTATACAATTTTACATTCTTTTATTCTTTCCTTTTTTTATTAAAAACTTTTAAAATTGTTAGATATGCAATAATGCTATTTACAGAGTTTCAACTTTATTTCATACTTGTATATTTTATTGACATAACTTATTTGGGTGACCAAACTTGTTGCAAGGTATTTATTGTCTGCAGATATAAACGTGTTGAATCGTTTTTTTTTGCTGTATGCTTGATCACAGATTTTTCTTTATTTTTTCCTGATTTTTTTCTTTCATTATTTTTTTAATTTGATCATTTTCTTTCCTTTTTTTATCTGATCTCTTATTTCAGATGCATTTTAAAGAAAATTTCAGCAAAAAAAGTAATGAGTTGCTTTAGACTTGTCGAAAGCAAATATAAAAAAATAATAAAATCAACTGATGACATATTAGATTCTTACTCTTTACTCATGAGGAGAATGTTAAGTAATGTGATCAGTTATAAATTTTTCTCAAGGAAAGTTAACTCCTTGTCTTCAGATAATCTCTTCTCTTAAAACATTTTGATTTCTCTTGACCTTGAAAAAAAATCTAATCCTACAAATTGTTTTTAAAAGCTGTCACTTAAATATGAAGTCAGGTAAAAATTTAATATTTTTTAACAACTTTTTTATTCATCTTTAAAAGACCATCCTTCCCATAAGAACTTCTTGGTTCAATAGATATATATACATTTTTCCTCAAAATATGATAAACTCTTTATTCTGCATGCATCTTATTAATAGCACATCAAAATGGCTTGACATCAGATGAAAACTGTTTAACATGAGGTGTTTCAAGCAACATTTAGCAGCCAGATGGTACATTTTTTTAATGTGTGTGCTCTTACCACTCTCTGTTTCTGTGTGAAAAATATCTCCTCATATACTGGTTTCAAAAACTGGAAGATTTGAATGAGGGGACCAGGGATAGAACTATAGATTTTCTGATCCAACCACCCAGCAAACATCAAACCTACCTAAGCATATGTTAAAATTATTAAATATAATAAAATGTTATTAGTTAGTTGCTTATTTCATTTATGAAAAATATTTTTCAAAAAAAAATATTACTGCTCAACATGATATGATTATTTTATCTTCATTTGATGGAGAGGTGAGAATGTAACAAATATATAATTGTTTTATATATTTATATTTTCTTATATGTGTGTCTTTTTCAGTTTCCTGCATTTTTTTTTCATGTAGACTTGTTTCTGTATATAAAAGAAAAATAGTTGCATTTGAATTGTACTTTCATGTTAATATATTTGTAAAAAAAAAGTATTTGCTTTCTAGAAATGTTGTTTTTGTCTTTCTTTATTGTGTGCGATCAAGTACATTTCTTTGTTTTATGAATATGAAAGTGTTTCTCTTTGATTACAGAAGCTGTTTCAACTAAATTCTGTTTATTCACTGCTCAAATTTCTTATGTCTGAGTTTTCATAACTAATATTCATAATTTTTATTTTTGCTAATTCCCTATTGCTGAAAAAAAGTTAAATTGTTGATATTTTATGAGTACAATGCAATTACAAAATTCACATCTATTTATTTGCAAGCTAAACACAATCTATAACATAAATTGTATCATTTTATTTGTCAAGTTTAAAATAATAAAAAAATTATTTTTACTTCCTACAATATGAACAAGTGATCAAATAACAATTCAGTTTTTTCTTTTTGGAAAGGTTTATTTTATTTTATTTAATTTTGGTTGAACTTATAACAATTCAGCACCTACTTTATATCACCAGAAAAACTTTTGTATTGCTAATACCAACTGAAGAGTGGACAGACAAGTCCATCTATGGAACTCTGGAGTCAGGATGCTGAAGATAATGTCAATCAGCTAAGTGACAAATTTTACTCACATTAATCCTATATATATATATATATATATATATATATATATATATATATATATATATATATATATATATATAAAAAGAAAGAACAGTAAGATATAAAATCCAGTGTTCTTATAGATATTTTTATTTTTACACAATAGTGCTCAATGTAAATTTACAGAGCATTAATATTATAAATTAATTGATTTAAAATGTTTTTTTTTGCTACACAGTGATAACCATGTTTCAAAAATGGAAGCTAAAGCCTTCAAATTTAATTTTGTTATTAAATTAAAGACATTATATATATATATATATATATATATATATATATAGTTGGGAATCAGGGGTTCAAGACATGATACAAAAACAATTTATTGCATTATTTAATAACACATTAAGTGTTCAGGGGTGTAACTGTACTCGCTATAATTGACCAATTCCAGGTTGGAAAGGCTATTTAACCCATAGTTGTGGTGCTTGACCATTGACTCTGAGGAGTTCATCTTCTCTTTAAAGTTGTTTAATGTATATGTGCTGCAGGTGATGACTTATGGAAGTTAGACAGAGTTGCTCAACAACACCACTGTAGAGATTCTTGCAGTGGCCCAATGAAAAATGGAGTGTATCATGCTCAGCATCA
The DNA here is from genome assembly GCA_964036315.1 of Acanthosepion esculentum. Classification (NCBI taxonomy): domain Eukaryota; kingdom Metazoa; phylum Mollusca; class Cephalopoda; order Sepiida; family Sepiidae; genus Acanthosepion; species Acanthosepion esculentum. The sequence continues at coordinate 139,583,006 of OZ038482.1, read as the reverse complement.
CCTTGTGTGACAGGAAGAGCAACACCTGAATTAGACAGCAGACTGGAGTGAAAAACATAATTTAGACCATCAATAAGGGCAAATGTTAATAGACAGGTCACATCTCTTGTCTCAGAGACAACAAGTGCACTATTAGAGTGACAGAGTGGATACCAAGGCAGTGGATAAGACCTAGAGAGCTGCCAAAGGCAAGATGGTGTGATGATCTGACCTGATACCTTGGCCCCACATGTCCAGATATCGGAAGTGGTAAAGGTAATCCAGGGAGTGGTTTCTCCAACAGGAGTGAGAAGGCCCTGAATTTGGATATTAAGTATTTACCTCAAAATTATGACATGTTTGATCTTTTACCAGCTGTAAAGTTCTTAGCACAGAGTACAGATAAACATGCTTCTTTAGTCAAATAAATACAAGCTGAAATCTTCTCAGGAGTTTATTTTTTAATTCCAATCTGTGCTATTTACTTATTGTTAATGCTTGTGTGGTGAGAAAAGAAAACAGCAACCAGCAAGTAAATTCAAGTTCTCCCAACTGGTATTCCAACCTTGAGTCGTTCCTTCTTGAGTTCTGTCTCAAGATCGCACTAACAGCATTTTCCAGCCGCCAACCGTGAACGTCACTCCAAGAACCCCGCACTGGGAAAAATTAGTTGCTTTTATATTTGTCCATATACCCATAATCCCTTGCGTCTTCATGCGATCCCCTAATTCATTGCGTCCCTGTCCCATAATTCATTGCATCTTCATTGCATAAAAATGCGATGCAAGTCCCCCCTTATTCTTTTACGTTATCTGGCCGAGGACGGATTACGGCAGAGCGGTAAGTGCTTTTTTCTCCTTCATTTCAACTGCAGTAGCTTTACATGCTAAACAAATACGGGCTCTTTTTTGGCGGGGACAAGGCAAGTCGCAACCAGTTGTGCTCGTCCCAGGTTCTGCCTCATCACGTCTGCCACACTACACCCTGATCACACAGATGACAGTGCAGGTACGGTCTTTTGTTACCGGTGCTCCTCCGAAGGGGGAGTGGTTGAGCTCCTTCATCGGAGCAGCTCTCATTAGATACGTCCTGATCTATTGGCAAACTACCGATATCGGAGTGATCGGTTGTTGAACCCAACTCTACATATATCGGCTGTTCGCTATCCTCCGTGTCTTCTTCGTCAGTTGTGGGATTTGAGCCCAAAAAAGGGTGCAGGTCTCTAACATGACGAGGTGTTCCATCAACCCGCACTGACTGCTGACTCACCACCTCGGTCACACGTCCGGTTCAAAATTTGGTCATGCATTTATCATGTGGAGTCTTGACCCAGACAATGTCCCCTTTCTTGTATTCCCCTTCAGTTATTTATGATTCAGGCGGGGGCGTCGCTTCAATGACTCTCACCCGGACGTGGTACGTGTGCAGTACATCAGCCTGTGCCGTGGAAGGTGAAAGGTTGTACTTTGGTGTGACGTTATACCAGTAAACCGCCTCCAAGACTGAACAATTCTTCCTGGCCGCCATACTGCAAAACGGGAGGGACTACAATCAATGAGTGTAAGAAAATGGCTACCATTGTAATGGGTCACATCCATTGCCAACCTGCTCCAGTTTCTTCACACACTCAAATTTCCTTTTTTCCAATGCACTGGTGCTGGATCGATTGATTGGCAGGCTTCGCAGGTTCTAACAACAGATTTTATAGGTTCCTTAGACACCGTTGGATCTACAATCCTAGCAAAGTACATTGTTCTTTTAACACCCAGGTACCCACTCTGTTGGTGGATGTGGGTCACCTGATGTTTGTTCAACTGGCTCGTTGCAGTGGCACAACTCACTTGCACCGGTTCTCCTCCTTTTTTGTGCATCTCTAACCAGCGTTGCAGCACTTTGGTGAGGCTGTCAGCGCGGTTCTGACAAGATTTTACCAACGTCACAGTCATAGTCAGTGCGTACTCCTCCACCAATGCTCGCAGTGTCTCTAAGTGCCACCTCATCAGCATTTCACGCGCGTCTTTCCTGTCAGGGTGTCAGACACCTGCCGGTGCACACATGCTGAATCGGTGACCACATGCATGACTGGTGCCTGCCACTGTAGGGCAAGATTCACGCCCTTGATCACCGCATCAAGTTCAGCAATATTAATCTGTTTGGCATCATTAGTTGGATGTAACCAGCAAGCTCCCATTCACCTCTAGTGCTACTCCCGTAGCCACAGAGCTTGCATCCACCCAAACTGTCATTTCATTGCCGTTCACATACCAGTCTCCACCGACAAGATCTGATTCCCGCACTCTGGCCACTGTTTCCTCCAGCATACATCCAAGAGGGGCATCCTTTATCTCGTCGTCCCATCCTTTGGTTAGTGTACTTGCATAACACTTAATAAATGCAGTTGCCACTCTAAGCCAACCGCACACTGGGAAATGACCCACGAGTTTCCCACACAAGGAGAATACGCTTCGGCGGGTCACCATTTGAGCAATTTCTGGAACCTGACCTCCCCGCTTCCATCGAAGGGAGTTGCTTTCTTCCCAGACTTGCAGACCCAGGACCTTAGTTCCGTCTCTCAATCGCTCCGGATCTTTACACACTAGCCCGTAATCAGCAAAGTGCTGTCTTACGTGCGCTGCAGAAACTAGGCCTTCATTTATGAAGATATTGTCGACGTATGCCGACGTGGCACTCATAATGTCCTGATCCTGGGGACGTTATTGTGTCGATCACTGACTTTATGACAAGTGGTGCCACATTCAGGCCAAAACCCAAACGCGTAAGGCAAAACCACTTACCCTTAATGACCACTGTTTGAAAAGGCCATAGCAATTTGTCAATGTGGATCTGTAGGTACGCATTTCTCAAATCCAACAGCAATACGTCAGCTTGTCGCCATTCTCGTAATTTCTGCGCACACACCTCTGCGTCGGCCATGAATGCGTCTATAAAGCCGTTCAACTCCCGATAGTCAAGTACCGGCTGGACCTTCTGTTTGTGTTCTTGTATGACCGCCATTAAGGGAATTAATCCCTTGGGTGGGCCAAGCTCTTTCTCAGGATATGGCAGTAGCCACCCGTCTTGCTGCCACTGTGCTAGTTCTTTTTTGTATGCATCCCGGACATGGCCAGGTACTGTGTACTCCTGCATTTTATTAACCAACTTGCTAGGTGAATGACCACTCGCCCACTTCCACAATGCAGTCCACAATTTTGTTGCTCGGGTTGAACGTTACTCTAAAGTCAGGCTTGTTGATAAGAATAGCAGCACATGTGTTCAAGTTTCCGAAACGCACTTTGCCTGATTCGGTCAGGTGTACACCTGCGAGCACCTTGATTGCATCAATCCCGAGAAGAAGATCGAAACCTAGCAACTGTCCGTCCATGACCAAAACTTCAACAGTCACAGGCTGAATCTGCTCGACGCCCAACTTAATTAACTGTATCCACGGCACTTCAGGGTCCTCCTGTCGGTGGTCAATACTCCCACCTCTTCCTGCCTCCAGCTATAACACACAGCCTTGCTCACCAGCATTTGTGAGCATCCCAAATCCACTAGAGCTGTGCACTCTACTCCATTTACAAATACTTGTACGGTGGGTAACTTCCGGGTTTTTACTTGCTCGGGGAGAAGGCTGGCGTTGACGCCTTCTCCTCTTGGATGTTTCCCTGGCATTCTGAGGAAATGTGTCCAATGCCATTGCATCAAAAACACCGCTTGTTATGGCCAGACCTCTGCATCCTGTTTGACCTCTCCTGACGTCCTTGTGTACAATTCTTCGCCATATGGTTGCACTTGTAGCAGGTAATCGTTCTGCTAACAGGTTTGGCAGGGAAAACCTCAGCTTCTGAGTGCGGTAGTTCTACGGATGCGGCAGCCAATACCTGGCACCCTTTGTCATCCGTCATAATGCTCGGGTCAGAATCTGTTCTAGATTCATGTTGTCCATCCTGGACGAAGCTTTGAGAAGCTGCCTAACATGATGTGGCAACCCTGACACAAATGCACATGCCATCCACCGATCAGGCAACGGTTCTCCTATTAGCCACGCCAAACAATGCATTTCAGCCAGGAATTCATCCACCGTTTCCCCTGGGCGAAGACACCATCCCATAAATTAGTCGAATGCATTAAATCTGTCAGTCGTGTATGCAGTCATAAGAGGATATAAAGGACATTATTTTCAGTACATTGACAAAATATGGCTCAGATTTTGGCAAGTAGATTGAGTCAAGAATTTTCAGCAACCCATTATACACTTTGGGACACAGAATTGTTGATTTTGTCATTCTTATTTCGTCCCAGTGTTGCAGATGTCAATAGATAACTTGAAAATCATTTAGTTTATCCAGAAGACTTTTAAATTACTCTGTAGCAACATGGCTTTCACTTCTCTAGGTCAACTGCAGATCTATTAACAATTATTGCTGAAAGAGTCTATCAAGCATGGTGAAGCTTGGGCTGTAACTTTGAATGTTTCAAACGTATTTGACAGGGTTTGATTGGGTTGGTCTTCTTAACAAGTTGATATTATTGTATTTCGGAACAAATATTTGAATTGATTCAGTTTTTCTTATCAAATCATGAAATAAAATTTGTCCTGAATGGCCACTCCACTGGATCTTATTACATTAATACAGGTGTCCTCCAGGACTCTATAATTAGACATAAGTTGTTCCTAATTTTCATCAATGACCTTTCTAATGGCTTCAGCTTTCAATAGTAAGTTTTATTGCTTCAATGAGATCAAATTGGCAGCTGATCCCAAAATTGGCCTAAAAACTGCTGTTAATTGGAGTATGGAATGGCTTGTTAATTTTAACATCTCCAAAATGAAACTGCTTTCTATTAATCATCTGAGAGACCCCTTTCTACCTTCCATCAACATGGCTGATGCTAATCTCCAGGAGAGTGACTCATTGCGCCTTCTTGGGCTAGTGTTTTCTGCTGAAATTAAGTGGAAAGATTATATTAACTCAATTGCTAGGTCTGCTGCTAGGAATGTTGGTTCCCTGTGTTCTGCTAGAGAAATTTTTCTCTCCATTCTTTCTTACATATTTATAAGTCTGCCATTCATCCATGTTTTGAATATTGCTGCCATATTTGGTCTGGTGCTCTTGCTATATATTTAGAGATTCTTGATAAAGTCCAAGTTCATGGAAATTGTTCTGATAAACTTTGCTCTGTTGTACCTAGACTTTATGAATTTAATCACAGTATAAGACTGACAACAAGGTCTCATCATTTTACAGTTGAACTGGCTAGATGTAACTGTAAATTCTTTACTAACAGTTTATTTTTTCACACTTCTTGTGTGTATAACTTTCTTCTGACTTCTTGATTTCCAGCTAACTTTATCTTAAAAAATTTAAATGCAATGCCAATCATTATCTTCTTGATTCCTGTTCTTTTATTGTTCACACTCCTTAATAATGTTTTCCTTTTTCTTATTCTTTCACACTCAGTACCCCCCCCCCTTACGTCTTAGTGGCTTTATTATCTAGCTTGGGGTGAAATGATTAAAAACAAAATCTTTAGCTTTGAGCATCATTTATTACTTTACTAATGCTATTATTAACTTTCTCTCTTTAAGTATCATGCCTCATCACAACTTTCTTTCTGTAAGCTGTGATGAGGCATTGCCATAATTGTTCTTGCAAAGATAATGATGTGTTTCTTTGAGTTTTGAATTCACAATTGTGCCCTTGGTTTGTTTACCAACAAAAGCTAAAGAAGCAAATCTATCCTGGTATTTAATCTATATTAAATTAAAGAGAGAAGAGATGGATTCCTGTCTTTCCAAAGGGCATTAGTGCAAAGTGAACACAGTCTGAACTAGAATTTGAATTCTGCTTACCAATTCCATTTCCAATACTGTCAACCTCCATTGTTTTAATCTGCAATAAAATGGATGAAAGAAGAATCTTAAGACAACATATTTAACTGAAATATAGTTTTTCAGTGAATTGTGAGGTACTCTGATCAAACTAACATTAAAGTCTATTTATGAATGGACGGTCTATCTTCAAAAACATTTTTATAGTAATTCTTATAACATGGGTAATTAATGAACTCTCCTTGCTAGTTATAAACTTATTAAATTCAATGTATGAGAGACTGTGTATAAAGCGCATCTAATTTTCTTCAGGCTGGTCATTCATCTCACAGTATTAAGTGAACCACCTGATAGGTTGAACAAAAGGAAATGTCCTTTTTGACAAAGCTGTAATCTTTTATTAGAATGCACTCATCAATAAAAAGTAGCCATTATATCATGAGAATTGTGTTACATCATCCAAGCCAGAGAAAATTATCTTCTGTAACCTGAAAACTTTTCTGCTGGCAATTACCAATTTCTAAGACATGTATTTGATGTTGGCTGTTGATATCATAACCAAAAAGTGAATCCATCTGAATCTTTTAAAGTATACTATCCATTCAAAATATTTAGGCTATACCTATATTGTCTTTACAGCCAGAGCACATGACAAACATACCTATTACACAATCTATGACAAACACTTCCTAGATTAAATGTTACTATAAGACTTCCTTATAAATAGTCTTTCTTTGAAAACTGTTTTAATCTAATTAATTATACAGTCAAGAAACGGCCTCTGATGATGGATATGAGGTAATATTGAAACATTTCCAGACTAGGAATTCCTGGCAGAGACAACAGATTCCAGTCATGTGAAAGAGCTGATGGATTGTTCAGTAGTGATGGTCTTCATGGATGAGTTCACAATTTTTTTCCACATCTTCTGATGTTTTGATGTTGATTGGTCACCTAAATGCACATCATCTTGAACTGTAACTCAACTGGCTTTGAAACCAGTAAGTCACTGAAAAAGTCTTTGATCTAAAGAATCTTCACCAAAAACCTGATGAAGCATTTTGAGAGAGTTGGTAGAAGATTCTTCAAGCACCATGAAAATTTAATGCAGACACATTGTTCAAGTTTGTCAGCCATGGCAAAGATTGCAGAACCATTCTAATACAATGTTACATAATCTTAAATAATAACTGAACCCAAGTACATTGTTTTTGTTATCTCAACATTTTGGCTGTTGTGCTCTCCAGACTTCTTAGGTGTCTGTTGATTCAGGTTACCTTCAAAGAATTTGGGACTAAATCTTTTATTTAGTGGGGATAAATTGTTCACAAATCTTTTGTTTCAGTGTTTTCATTACAATATTGTAAGAAAAACACTGAAACAAAAGATTAGTGAATAAAAGGTTTAATCACATAAGGGAAATAGATTAATAATACAATAATAGCAAATACCCTAGTTTAGTGCAGCAATGTGTAACATCTTGTTTACTTTTTTTTCATTCCATCTCACTTTTACATCATTCATCAGTTTCAAAATGTACTTATTCTTCTTGGATTATATTTTTAGTCCAAAATTACAGGTAGTTCCCTTATTGTTTTACACAAAACACTTTATCTCATTTTCAGAAATTGAAGAAGCAATCACCATCTCCTAAAAAAGTAAAAAAAAGTTTCCTTACATTTTGGGATTCATCTGGATAAACCATCCTTATTTCTTTGATAGTAAATTCTTCATTTTAAAATCATAGTTTAGTAAAATCGTTCACCAATGTTGCAACCTATTTGTGAAATTTTTTCACTGCAAAAATAATCACACTTCTTTGTCAATTTGACTATAAATTCTTCAGCCTCTATTAGCATTGTAGATGCATGAGTGACAGATTTTTTTTACCATCCTTGAATTTATGACAACTGCTTCAATGCCATAATTGCTAGCATCTGATACTACTATTTTTTCTAAATCAGAATTGAAATGCATTAAGGATATTTCATGTTAACATGTTCTTTATGTTCTCAAAAGATTTTTGACATTCATTGGACTAATTCCACACTGCACCTTTTTTCAATAATTTATTTAAAGATGCTCATAATTCATGCATGTTTGGCACATAAAAACTGTAAAAGCTTGTGAGTCCTAGAAATAATTGTAAAGTAGCAACGTTTGTTGGGACAGGCATATTTTTAATTGCACTTATCCTTGATGGGTCTGGTCAGTGTTCACTTGCATCAATTATTTATCTCAAGCATATTGCTCTTGAAAAATTTGGCATTTCTCTTCACTGAGTTTGAACTTGTAATCCTTTATTCCCTGGAATACTTGTTCTGAATGTTGCTGTCTAGTTTTGCTTTTTATAAGTACGTTGTCAAAATATGCAATGGCAAAATCTAAGTCAGCTAGCATTGTATCCATTACTTGCTGGAAAATGCTAAGTGCCACTTTGAACCCTAAAGGTAGCCTATTAAAACTGTATAGACCCTTTGTGTGTTAATTTTTAACAGATTTTTTTTATAATTTTCATTCAATTCAATTCATAATTATGCATCTGACAAGTCATTTTCTGAAAAAATCTTCCCCATTTAATTTAGAAAAAAAAATTCTTCTGGGGATTGTAACAGATATTTCTGAAGCAGTAAACACTCATTTAATGCTCTAGAAAAGTCTGTGCATATACAAATATTATTATTTTTCTTTTTTTACTTACGCTGTTGGAGCTGCCCACTCAGAATAATCTGCGGACAAAATAACTCAGAAAAGTTTCTCATCTGTCAAGTTCTTTGTTAATGGGTTCCACAACTGCAATAGAAACACTATGTTTAGGTTTAAAAACAGGAAATACATTTTCCTTTAAGTGAAACATTGCATTTGCCTTGATACATTTTCCAAGATCTTTGAAGAACACAGTAGTAAAATTATTTTTTAACTCTTTTAAAAAAAATTTTCAGTTGCCATACTTGTTTTAGAGGAGGAGCAATTTGCTTTTTTACAGAATGAATTTACGGGCAGAAATTGAACAGTTCCATTCAATCTATGCCCAGTAAGTTCAACGTATTATTTTTTAAGAGAATGCCTTAGTTTTTATCATTTTAATGGCACACAAGACATTACTTGCAAACATTTTTTTCTGAGATGCTACTTGCAACTTTTTTGGTCTTTGTTAATATAGGTTCACTGATATTTTTCAAAGTTTTTTTCAATAATTATAGTAATGTTGCTACCTGTGTTCAATTGAAGTTTTACTTCAACATTATTCATCTTAACTTTCACAATTTTTCTGTTCTGGCATCATTCAGATTTTGAGTTGTCGATACAACTTTTACTGTATTAAAATGTCTTATATCTTTTTTGCTCTAATTTGCAATGACTTTGTCTACGACTCAATTTTCCACATTGGAAACACTTTTTATTTTTGAATGGACCATCCACCTTAAAATGAAGTCCTTCACAATTGAAACACGGATTTGGTGCAGTAATTTTCTTCATTTTTCTGCCCTTTGGTTACACTGTTTGCACTTGTACAACATCCTTATCTTCAATTTTTACAGTATTATATCTTAAATTTAGAATTCTTTGACATTCTTCTACCTCTGTCTGTAAGGTTAATTTTGGGTCTTGCTCAAGTTTTGTTAGAATGCACATACGAATTTCTGCATTTTTACTTGAAGTTAACCCTTGCACAAAAATTAAACATTTAAACATATCTGGAGATAGTTCATTCAGTTTAAATTTTTCACATTCATGATTGATAATACCAGCATAAGTAACAAAATCTTTTTTTAAGATTTAAGCATTGCTAACCTGTATGAAATAGAGAACTTCTTTCAGTGAAAACTTTAGACAAAATTAACAGTTTCATCAAACATAATATTTCCTGGAACATATCATGAGGGACATGGATTAATAATACAATAATAGCAAATACTGTAGTTCAGTGTGGCAATTCAACGCTAGGCCTTGTGACCCACTTTGCGATCCCTGTTCCTATGAGCAGACGTCCTACTCATAGTGAATGGATGAGTCTATGTTTAACAATTAGTGTAGAGATGGTTGGTCATCTGTCTGCACAACATAATGATAACTGTATAACAATAATTGTATGTTCAATTGCTGGACCAAGTAACCCATACTTAAACTCACACACTATTCAAATTATAAAATAGATTTACTTCTATCACAATCTGAGACATTTTCCCTTCATTCATCACATATTGCTTTGCAAATTTAAAATCTATACGTTTCAATTCAAATTTTAACAAAAATATATGGTTCTTTTTTGTTTTCTAAAAACATGATTAGTAAACAAGACACTAAACAATAAGCATAGTTTTAATAATCAATAACAATGTCATGGAAGATAACATATTAAATCCAGAGTCAGTTATTGATATAAGGAAATTTGAATTAGTAGTCAGACATTTTGTAACCAACTCCCCAGTCCTGATAAAATCAGCAATTCATTTAATTAACACTTCACTCATATATTAAAAACGTAGACATAGACAAATTTAATTTACAAAAAAATAGCACTTACTTTATTTAAACATAAATTCCAAGTGCCTTGGTTTATGGCAAACTCCTCGAATATCTCGTGTAATTTTTTTGCTTCTCAATCAAAATATGAGCCAGTGAATACAAGTGTTCTTCAGCCATTGTGCATTAGGGCAGGTTGATTTGTCACCTTTTTTAGATAATCAAAACTGCTGTGATGGCAAAAGCTGGGGTTTGGTGTGATAAGAACTGATACCAAAAACTGAACTGATTCCTAACTTTAAAATTTTACTGAACATTTATTTTTAAAGATTGTCTGTACAGCAAAACCTGATTTCCACAGAATTTTGCTGACAAACTGACTTCAAAATTTTTCTATTTCAATAATAATTCCAGATAAATTGATTTTTCTTATTAGATATAATGAATGGAAAATATATTCTAACCAGAATCCTAAGTATGAATTACCACTATGCCATTTTTTACTGTATTTAATAAACAATGACTGTAAAAATTGTAAAAGATTACAAAAAAGACTAATCACTTCCTAAGTCTCTTACATTTTTTGGTCATAATTAAATTAGCGAATATATAGATAGAAGCATATTATACAATAATACTACTGGGCACAAATTATACGAAAAATGTTTTAAATTTGAATTGTTTATTGAACATTGCACTAAAACCTACTGCACTATATAAAATTATGTCATAATAGAACTAAATTGTCTGGTGTAGTTTCTCTTCAAAGTAAATGAAGGATTTATTTAGTGGCACAATGATTTAGTTATAATGTACTTGTGCTTTGTTTCCTGTCCATACATAATTTATGAAGGTTTGGTTGTTAATTTGACAGCTCTTTCCATGCAATGTGAATGTGCAAGTAAATTTGGAAATTCAAATTTTGTTCCATTCCTTGAAGATTCTAGAGGTTCATTGTTTGAAAAACTTTCTGCAAGTGCAGGTTCACTGACCCGGCTTTGTGAGAGGTCAATCAAAGTTGATCAATGTGTGGTTTCAAAATTGATGGCAGTAATTTTCTTCAATCTTTTCTTTGGTAGTTTGCTACTTCTGAAACAAAAAAAAGTTTTTATTAGAAAACTTTACCTATATTTGGTTATATTTTTGATGTAATTTGAATAAAACTTAAAATTATTCTTGTAAATTGACACAACTAATTAAGCATAAATAAATGTTTACTTACCTAATGGACAAAATCTTTTTTATGGCCTCTTCCCACACATCCAATTCAACATTGACAACGGAATGTCTTCTGGATGCAAAGAAAAAGCATTGTACTGTAAATTTTTTAATGCAACATTCTGGATTTTGGTTGACTGTTGCTTCACTCAGTGGATCATATTGAAGATTTACAGTTGTTGGTTAAAGAATGTATTGTCCCTTTTGATCTCAAACCAAATAACTGCATACACCTCAATTATATATTTGATAATAGTGTGTAATTTATCTGAGAGTCCTGGTGGATAGACACCTCTGGTCCACAAGCACATTAATCTGATGGCTAAAGTTATCCATCTTGATTGATCTTCCAGGCAGCAAATCTAGAGTTCACTTTTCCTCAAGAAATGCCTATAGCATATTCTAAAAGTAGTTGCTGGTCACCACTTAGATCAACTATTGCTTCAGCAGTAAGATAAAAATTATCCAGTGGGCCACTAATAATAGTAAATTCTACCTAGGACAAATCTTAGTAATTACTTCCACAAAATTTCCCTAAAGGACTATTGAAAGTAGTAGGGCTTCTGGTAGTTCCATCAGTTAATTTAAAGATGGCTCTAAATCGCAATTCATTTTGATGAAGTGAACAGCCAATGATGTGTAATTTCCTTTTAAGTTTTCTCTCCACAGCTGTAACCAGCCCTGCTTCACAACCAGTGATTGTACTGGTATTGTCCACCAAAATTGCCTTAACAGTATTTACACTGTTGTACTCTTCTAGAACAACAGCAACATCCTCTGCTAGAACACCAGTTACACCAATGTTGGGTATCACTCTGGGGGAGATATTTACATCTCTCTGGTAATTGTTAAGTGGCACTCTGGTCCCTTGCAATTCTTAATCCTTTTTTCACCATTTTCCCTGTAATCTTGTAATGCAAAGTGTCCTTATCAATTCTGCAATCAACTCCAATGCAAACAAGATTTTCATAGTTCTGGACAGGTTTTTGATGGCTGGTTACTTTCACTCTTGTCTTTTCCTTGTCTATTTTTGTTTTGTTTATAATATCTTTTAAATTAATGGTTGGATGAAGAAGCCTCATATGTTGTAGGTCTAATAGAAAGGTATTAGCAAGGCAAGCCCCAAGGTTAGAAGATACATCACATCTAATAAATTCCATGGAATATCTAGGGATATTTAAAAGACTGTAAGGTCCCTTAGACTTCCTGGCTCAAAACTGTCATCAGTTATTTCTTCACTGGAAGATGTCTGTGAAAAAATATTCTATGTAGAGAAAGCAACATGTGAAGAATCTTGCTGCTGCCTATCTGTCAGCCTAATCTCTCTGTTTCAACGAATATTTTTCTATTTTTGACAGCATCTTTGTCAATAGGTCCCAGTTGGAAACTGCCTTTTGGTTCTGTTTTCTCTCTCTGATCTTTTAAATATTCCCTCTCTTCAATGGGAACTTGCAATTTCAAAATGTGCATGTGTTTAATAACAGATCTAATATACATGACAAATAGTAAAGAAAATATCACATTATAATTTACAAGAAAAAGGAAGATTATTAGAGTTAAATTTTATTTTTCAATTTAAATTTTGAAAATCAGGACATAAACTAGTTCAAATTAAATAAAGCAAACAAAAAACAACCATAAAATTAACATTACCTTCTTGTTAAAAGAACTAGTGCAGACTATGTGCCTTGTTTGGTAATGTTCTGTAGGGCACTTTACAGTAAATTCATCAGATAAATTTTAATTTGAAGCAAGAAAAAAAATCAGAAAGACGGGTACAGTATTACTTACCTAAAAATGGAAATATAATTTCTTCAGCAGATGTCAAAAATTTCTTTTGACTCTAAGGGTAGCTGGAAGGCAGTCCAGTACACTGCCTATCTCGCAACCCAAATTAAAACGGATCAGTTAACTATGTGAGATGAAGAGAACTTGTGGAACGACTCTGTTCTCATAATTCCTTCTCACAAAGGAACAGTGGTGAGGGAGGGAAGGTATGCCTCTAAGTAACAAGGTGGCAGACCTGCACATTCCACCCTTTCGGTAAGACGATTACAAAGAACAGAGTTCCGGGCGGCCTCACTTTGGAAAACCAGCATGGCAAACGCTCCGCCTCCTACATCTGACCGCAACCCACACCACACAGGTAATTTCACTTATTTTACCACACACTCCCAAGAAACAAGAAAGAAAGAAAAAAATTACGGAAATAGAAGGGAAATCACAGGCGCATCTCAATTCCCCACGTAGGATGCAGAACAACTCAATCTAGGCACCATCACCAGTAAGCATGACCATAACCCTGATTGGGAACAAACAGGTTCCAGGCCGTCATCACTGGCCACCTGTAGGCAACAGTAGTTCGGGGTCCTCTCATTCCATCCTCTAGTCTTAGCTCTATTGTCGTGTAAAGTTCAGGACCGCCAATTTCATGCTGGAAGCAAACTGGGCCTACCACAACGTTTTTTCACGGAGCGCATTCAGGACAATACCACTTCCACTTCTCCGATGGAGGCTTTGTCCAGTCCCATGCACCCGAAATGAAACAACTCATCACAGAGGTCGCAACCAATCATGTCCATATCTCTCTGAGGGGCATTGCAGACAAGACAAAGCCAAACCATGGCCTCGCCTCTGGATGGGGTGTCCGAGTAGGCATCATTAATAGGAGTCCCAGAAAAGAGAGGGAGGAGGGAATCAATTCCCGTTTCACCTTCGATATCTGGAGACAGAGAGAGTTCCAGGGGTACAGATGTCTCAAGGAGTGGACCTGCACAGGGCCGACCCCCCCCCCACACACACACACACACCATGCTTGATGCGAGCAGTCCTGACGACACTGTCATCCCGCCACTGAATAGCTCCAAAACAGTTCGCAGAATCTAGAAGGATCTTAGTTTGAGGGGGATTTTGACAAGAACTACGTCATTAATTTTTAGCTGATTTCTGAACGTCACCTGGGATCGTCCGTGAGACCTCTCCTTGAGATGCAGGAGGTACTCATTGTACCAAATGCGTTGGAATTCGTCCAGCCAATTATTAAACAGCTTCATAGATTTGATCAGCCTTCTCCAACTAGGAGGAACAGCAAAAGAAAGATCACCTCCTCCTATATGCAGCAACACTCCAGGGTTTTTATTTGGTCTGATGAACATGTTAGATGTTATTGCTTCCAATTCCCTGTTTGCAGAATCACGGTAAATCAGAAGACGGTTGTTCACTACTCTCTGAATATCCGATATGATCGTCAAGAGAGAGAAATAGTTTACCTTGCCTCTGCTGATAACTTTGTATAGGCAAGCATTTAAGATCTGGATGTTTCTCTCCCAAGTACCCCCAAACCAAGGAGAGAAGAGGGGAATTGTATTCAGTCTAATGTTGCACGTGTCAAATTTCTCTTGGTACTCGTGGTAAAGAGAAAGACTGCTGAATAACCTGTCACTTCCCAAAAAGGTCTTGGCATTGTCGCTGTACTGAACGGAAGGAATGCCGTAGAAGTTGGTAAACCAAACAAGGGTTTGAAAAAATGACAAGACGCTCATGTCAGGCACCACCTCTATATGAACCGGTCGGACACTCAGGCAAGTGAAGAGCAATAAATACATCTTTTTCTGTAATTCTCACCTTAACCCAAAGATATACTGTGAAGTCGATGCCAGTATTCCGGAAGGGAACCTCAAATTCTATGCGCGGAATGGGCTGGCTGACAACGTTGGGAGGCAGCACAGGTCTTGCATTGAACTTCCTATACAAGGTGCATGATGCCAGAGCCTCTTGACGACCTGTCTTCCTTGGGAAATCCAGTATCCACTGCGTCTGAATACTGCCAGTGTCGACCTAGCTCCTAAGTGTGAGCCTCTCAACTTTGAGACGGGGTGATTTTATTCCTAGCAAAATGTTTTTTTTTACCTCGTAGCTAAAATGGGAAAATCTACTTATTCTACCAGTGGAATGGATCAACCAATCCCGATCCAGGAAGAGATCCAGTGCCCAGACCAGTCGAAGTAACGACTTCTCGGCGGGGATCCAACAGGAATTCCAGCTTCTCCTCAAAGGCCTGATGCTGAAAGAGCTTCATCAAATGCATCACAGCCTTCCTTTCGCAGTCCTCTTCTAGTCTTCGCAGTCTACTAATAAATTTGCATACAAAGGTCGCAACTCTCGACAGACGCTCAAATCCCGAAAAACGATCCAGAGCGATGATGAAAGGTCATTCCTCCTCAATAACGACAGAGATGTTTACTGACTCACGAGCAACCAGTTGGCTGCGTCTATTGAGGCAAGGTAATTCCTGGACTGGCCAATGAACCCCACCGACACCCAGCCAAGAAGGTCCATGGCCCCAAATTTAAGGTCAGATTTAAAACCTCTTCAATGACAATCCTTTAGTGATGAGGTCAACTAGATTTGGGGTACCTGAAGGAGGGTACCAGGCCAAACTGGATCTCCAATTCGCCACTCATTTGGAGAACATCTCTCAGTCTATTCCTAGCAAAAATATTCTTGTTGACTATAGACCGATAGAGAACCCAAGACATCACAACCTGGGCGTCCGTTGCCACGTACAATTAGAAAAGCAGAAACTCCTTGCAGCTGTTCAAGATAACAGGCAGTCACTTCAGACACAGATACACTGCCACCAGCTCCAGGGTAGGAAGAATCTTACTCTTTAAGGGAGCAATCTTAGCCTTTGAAAGCAATGGTTCGGTACAACATAAGCGGCAAACCCATATGCCCCTGTCGAGGCATCTCAGAATACGAACAAGTTTCTTGTCTGGCCCTCTCCACGATCGACCAACAAGAACCTGACTCCGAAAGGTCATGGAGAGACAGAGAGACAAGGGGTCAAACAATTTAGTTGCTTCGGAAAGGATCTGCCTCTTGTTCGAAGCATCGGGACTGCATGAAATGGCAGCTACACAAATTTTATCCAAGAGGGGACAGTACCGGTAACCCAACACTTTCTCTCACTCACTACTGTGAGTACTTAAAGTATCATCGAGGCTCATCTTATCTCTGAGGTCGAGGCAATTCGAGCTGCAAAACCGCAGCTCAAGCCCACGTCCCTGCAGTCGCTCCCTGGAAAGGGAATACAGTTCAAGCAGCCTTGCAGGATCTTCCATCATTACTAAGGACCTTCTTACATCATTACTGCATAAAATGATTCTCCATAACTGACTGTCATGGGTCTTAGGGAAATTGGGCAGCATGGTACTTCAGTATAAAACTCAGTATGAAGGGACTGGAGGTGAGCCCCAAAATAATGGTGGAATATCGAAAGCAGTGTATCCAGTTGTCGTCCTTAAGGAAGAATCAGAATAGATTCTTGTCAGCATCCAATTCAAGGCGAACCATCAAAAAGGCTTTCTTGATGTCCGCCAACAGGACATAATCATACGTTCGGAAATAGAGCAGCAATTTCAGCATATCACCTGTCATATTCCTTCCTGGATAAGCAGCCTCATTCAGTGAGACGGAGTAGTCAGTCTTTAAACTGCAGTTTAACACTGGTCGCATTTTGGTTGTGGAAGCGGAGTCAGTCTTCATGATGGGCCAATGTGGGTTCCAATTATAGTTCTTAAAGCTATTAAGAGGCACAAAGATATCTTCGATGGTGCCACCTCGTTCCTGTTGGCGAAATAGTTCCAAATATTTCTGATAAATTCCTCTCTTCTCCAAGTCTTGCGCTACGCGATCCAAAATGCGCAAGGATACTGCGTGGTTTGAAGGAACCTGAGCCAGTTTCTCTGTATGCCAAGGCAACTGTACATAATACTTATCGCCCCTCAGGATAATAGTTTCCTGAAACTGTCTTATTTTTTCCTGGTCGTAATCCAAAAAACCTGTCGCGGCCGCTATTAGCCGCTCCTTAGAAAAACGACCTTGACCTTTACAACCCCTGACCTCGCAGATTTAAGTCCAGTAGCATGCAAGAAACTGGACGACTGGCCCATATGGTTGAGTCCAAAACCATACCTCGTGAGCATCGGATTAGGCAGTGCTTCCCAAACATTGAACAACATGGGGAGTAATTTTATATCTATGGTTTTCTACTCCCTCTAGCCAGGGAGTACTTGAACAAATCCTTCCACATATTGTTAGTATTATGGTCCAAGTTCCTTGTACCACGATGATGGTCCAAGGTAGAACCAATGAAGAATAACTCGAACACAGGTATGGAATAACACAGATATATTACAAACAGAAATATATACAAAGAAGTAGAAGTATTAGTAATGACTATCAGATTTGGTTAGAGTGAACTATGTTGTCTCGACAAGTATCACTATTCCAATGTTCTTACAATAATCCCCCGCTCCCTCTTGAGGCGCAGTATTTATAATGTCCGGAATAGTCCATTATTATTATGGGTAAGTTCCCATAACAGTTAGCCTCTTTTTTTCGTCCAAATGGAGGCTACTCGGCCAGGATCAAAGTGTAGTACGCTACCTTTGGGAGCCTCCGGTGCTTCGTCGAGAGAATAATCTTCGGCGTGATCCCGTTTCCGCAGTCGACCCCATCCCCCGGAAGACGTATCGCCTCTCTGACTCCAGCTTCATCAAGTGTTACACTTCAGCGTGATCCCGTCTCCGCGGTTGATCCACCCTGGAAGTCCTAACACTACTCTGACTCGGTCCTGTTTAGGGATTTCCGCCTTACAAACATATTTCTCTAGACAGTACAATCCTGTACATTTTGGACAAATAAAATCGACGTTTATTGTTTTTTAAACCCCTGTTTTATCCCCTCATTGTCTTGGCTGTTCATACCTTTCTTCTAAAAGCTTGCAGGGGCGACATCCTTATCGGCTCCGCAACAAACCTTCCTGCTCAGGGAGCCGTAGCATTAGTTCCAGCCCCAGCTGTACTTGACTGTCAGGAAAGAAATCCCTAACGGGGTCCGTATAATTTTCTTCGGACTCCAACACAAAACGGAGTTGAGAAGACTTCACCGGGGCAGAACGACGGATTACCTTCACCAGCCGGTGATTGGTCAGTCGGGTAAAAAGGATTCCACCTCTCCGAAGGGAACAAGTCTTGACGAAATGGAAAAGGGCCAACCCTGAAAAAAAGGGTACTAACTGCAAGGGTCCCAAGTACCGAACATTGTCAAGGCCAATTATACTCTTGATCGATACAATTCTGGAACCTTGGGTAAACTCCCACGTGACCACTTCAGCTTTCGATCGATCTTCATCAAGACAGAGATTCGCTTGAGCAGGTCATCTTGGCTGTCTGCCATATCGCCACTGCAGAAACAACAGTAACGAGAAGTATAAAAAAAAGAAGATAAACGCGGAGCCAGTGCTTTGTTTCGCAAGATGTCGAAAAAATCTTTTTACTCTAAGGGTAGCTAGAAGCCGGTTCGGTCAGTAAGTGTTGCGAAATACTGCCTATCTCGCGACTCAAATCCAAACAGGGATCAGTTAACTGAGAAGAAGAGACCTCGTGGAACGACTCTGTTCTGATAAATTCTTCTCACAAAGGAAACGTGGAGGAGGGAATGCAGGCCTTAAGTAACAAGGTGGCACACCTGCGCATTCTACCCCTTCTGGTAAAACGATTACAAAAACCAGAGATCGAAGGGGCCATTGCTTTGGTAAACCAACATAGCAAATACTCCGCCCCCCCCACGTCTGATGGCAACCCACACACACACAGGTACTTTCACTTATTTTTCCACACGGAATAACAAACACATTTGAATTAACGCCAGTCACTTAAAATTATGTAGATTAACCAAGCTTTTTCTTTCTTTTTCAAATAATTAAGCCTGTTGTATAAAAATAAAAAAAATTCTAATCATTTTTTTTTACAATTAAAAACAAACAGCGGTCAATATTTTAATAAACAATAACAAGAACACGCTTTTAAAACGATGTAAACTTAAATAATAACCACCAAAGAAAGGCCGGAGACATTATTCATGAACAAACTATATTATTTTATTTTATCATTAAAATGAAGAAATTTCTTGGTTTTATGGTGTTTTATTTAAGATTAGTCTATTTCTTTCTACTGAACAATAACAAAACCTGAATTCTATTATCGAGTAAAAGAAACGCTCTTTTATCTAGGTATGTCCAATTTTGACCTTTTTAGCGTTTTTTTTTAGTTGTTTTTTTGTCAGTTGAAAGACACATTAATTTCGAAATTCTTGTAAAAATTAACTACTTGTTGGATTTTAATGAAAACTTCAGAACTTATTCAGAAATGAATGAACTTAATTTAGAAATGTCTGTCTCTTTGAAAGTCATGGTATAAATATTTTTTTTTTATATCTGTTACCCCCCTCGAACTTAATTTTATGAAAACACAAAAAAAAATTTATTTGCAACCTCAATTTTTTTTTTTAATTAAATGCACAAAACTCTGAAAAATCTAAATCATCGATTTTTTTGTTAAAAAATGTCCGAAATTGTCCAAACTTTTACCTCAATTGTAAAAATACAAAACCCAATAAAACTAAGACAATATTTAATTAAGAAAGTTTTTAATGGCTTTTCTGAATAATATATACGAAGGTAATTATTATCTGAAAGAAAAAAATTTTTTTGATGAACAATAAATTTTTACATTAATTTTCTTTTTTTTTTCAATTTTAAATACACAATATGACAAAAGGTTGTTATATATTTATACATTAAGTTCTTTCTGCAACCTTATGGAAATAATATATTATGTTCTCTACTTTTTAAAGATCATAAATTTGAAAGCTTATTAAAATCTGACAACCATAATTATTTTAAAAATAATTTTTAATATTCCAAAATTGTATTTAAAATCGTCTACAACGAAAGTACGGATGCACATTGTTGAAATAATGTCACATGAGTAGTTTCCTTTGATAGAAGCAAGTTTTTTTTTTACTTCAGAAATGGCTTTGTAACAAGAAAACAACGCTTGTCAAGTTTTCTGAATATCGTCGTATTATTTTCAATTTTTTTCTTTTTCTATTCAAATATAATCGAATAGTGGGATAAAAGAAAATATCGACTATTTACAATTACAAAAAAAAAAAAACGCCCTTGGAAGTCCACCCAAATTTTCAAGTTTGAAATCGAATGCATAAATTCATTGTACATTACTTTGGAATTATTATCCACACGACAAATTATCAATTAAAACGATTTTTGGAGTTTAAATTTTCTGGAGTTAGCTCGCTACTACTCAAACTAAAAAATACTTGTCGAGTCAAAACAAAACCAACATAGCTGCTATTAGCATGTTAATTTTATTAATAAATAAAATAAAACTCATATTACTGCCATATAATTATTAATAAATAGAAAAAAATCTGCCTTAATAAAAAAGAAATAAAATCTCATTTCATTAAGTTAACCCGTTTCAATTAATGGTGTTTCATGTAATTTTTATATTCTCAGAAAAATATTTCATGACTGAAATAATAAACCTCAATTTAAAAAAATGTATTTTTTTTACTGTTTTATTTTTACTTGTAAAATTTGATTTTCTTTCATAATTTAAATGTTATTTTCAGTGCAGAATTCTTCCTCAAACGTAAGGTAAAAAAAAAAAAAAAAAAAATTTGAAAGTGAATTTTAAAAAAAAAAATCTACTAACCAGATTCACTTAAAATTAGAACGAATTATATCACTTTGGCGGTACCGTACAATAAATTTCAGTACCGTAAGTTGTGAATATATTGACGTACATCAATCAACGCCTGTGAAAATAGACTACCCTGGTGGGAAATATCTCTCTTAAAAAATTTTCTGCTAAAAATGTAAGTAATGTTTCTTTCAAATTACATTAAGTATACTTTAATCATTCTAAATTTCCTAAGATAACAAAAGAAAAAGGTGTAATTTATTTTTCATGATTTTTTAACTAACAAACTATGATCTTTCCGACAGAAATGTCGATAAGTTCGATTTTACGAAATTTTTTGACTCGAAAAAAAACAAGATTTTTAATAAAATTTTTAACATTTATAGGAAGGATTAAAAAATCTGAAAAAATATTCAGAAAATACTTTGGTCTTTCCTCTTTAATAATAACATAAATATTTAAACCTTAAAAATTGTTTTATCAATTTGGGGACCTTTTGTCGTCAAGGTATACCACTTTTTAGCGAAATATTGGACATACCTACTTTTATCCCTGTCAATTACCTAAACACTTCTATTTCACCTTTACAAGTGAATATTTTTTTTTCATTATTTACAATCCTTATTTAGTTTTATTTGATTTATTGAGAACAATGAAAATATTTTAATCGACATTTTTTTTATTAAATGACATTTACACATTTTTCTTTCCACAATGGTAGGGAAATTTTTGACAGCGGTAAATCTTTGACTAATCACCGGAAGAAGATGCCAAATCTCTAATTTTCAACATTTAAAGTCATTTTTTCGTCTAACGGTAACGATTTTGGGAAATATTTTGTGTCATTATTTATCATGCCAAAACCCAACTGTCATAACCATCGCATTATCATGGTTCCAAAATCGACCTATTGTACATTGTTATCTTTAATTTTTTTCATTAGTTTTCTTTCACTTTTTTGTTGCAGGTAAAAGTCAGGTTGTTTTTAGACTCGATGATCATGTAGCCTATAAAGAATTAACCACCGACGAGATTTTGAATTTGCGCCCAATATCCTTGAGAGCATGGATAACAATATAAAAATAAGATGAAAAGATGTCAGAAATTAATAATAATGATAAACAAACGAACCTGTGGAAATTTCGCAGAGGTTGACAACTAATCGTCTCATGTATCTGCTTTTCTTTCTCCCTTTCCAGCTATCTCCCCATCTTCTTCCTTATCCTTTCCACTCTTCCTTGTCCATTTGTATAAAAATGGCAAAAAAGAAAACATCGGTTACTTTAATATGCGAAAAAATATACGCAATGTACACATATTTTGTCCATGTTAAAGTTTATCTTCTCCATAAAAAAATCACATGTATTGTAATTTTATGCCTTTTCTAACCTTTTTTTAAAATCATTTCAATCAAAGCAAGGGGGGATGCCATTAGTGCGCAGGGAATTACAGAGAATGAAGTTGAGAGAAAAGACAAGCTATAGAGTGGGCCGAGGAAAGGCTGAAGGAGGTGCAAGAAAATGGAACATGGCGATTGATGTTGCATTTATATTTTTGAAGATTGTAGTTATCAGGGAAACAAGTAAACGGGAGGGAGTTCCACAGACGGGAAGTGCGAGAAAAGAAACTGTTGAAGTAGAAATGGTGGTTATATTTAATTATTTCAACAGTAAAAGGATGGGACCTAGATGCCAATCTAGTAGCACGCTTAAACTCACGTAGTCCGAGAATCAGGGAAGAAAGAGCAGTAGCCATGAAAATATTTGTAGAAAAGACAGAGGGAAGCCACACCACGTCGGTGAGAATATGACTGAAGTCGTGATGCCACATAGGATTGATTACATTGCAGATCTTTCTTTGGACGAATGGTAGATGTGTAAATGTGCAAGATGGACTCTAACGAGAAAAACCTTCTGGCACGACACAAGGACTTAAATTTGTAGTATAAGCAGCTCGATTCGATGTAATCGTTCCACTTCAAGTCAATTGAAAATGTGAGGTCAGGAAGGCGCTGTGTGTTGCTCTCCATGAGTCTAGCATCAACCATGCTGTTGGCGGGGAGGAAAGGTTCTCTATGATGGTTAAATGAAAGCAGTCGTTTTGGAGGCATTCAAATTTACGAGCCGTTTCCTACCCCTGTTAGCCACAGATTGGAGGTCCTTTTCAAAAACAGTGGCCAGGTTAACTTAGTCAGTTCTGACGGATTTGCTATTGAGCTATGAGTAAATGGCAGTGACATCAGCATTAATGAACTTGATAACTGATGACGTCAGGAAGATCATTGATGGAGATCAGAAACAGCGTAAGACCTAGGATAGAGCCTTGGGGGACACCCGCGTTCGTGTGAAAGCATCTGGAAGTGAGCCCGTTTAAAACGACCTTCATATCAAGATTTGATAGGAACCATCGGATTAAATCAAACAATCGTTCAGTAATACCGTAGACCTGGGGCTTACGTAGAAGACCAGCGTGTCAAACCTTGTCAAACATCATCGAGGTATCTAAATCCACAACTCGAGCTTCGCCGTTATTATCAAGAGCTTGATATACATATTCAATGATGGCCGTTATTACATCAGCGGTAGACCTTGCAAAACAGAAGCCATATTGTTTGTCAGAGAGTAGGTCGTGATAGGAAAGGTGCATAACCATTTCAGCATTCATTAAAGCCTCGAAAACGGTAGGAAGCCAATAAGGCGATAGTTAGAGGAGTCAGAATGTTCTCCAGAGTTCTTAAAAATAGAAACTACAGAGGAGGACTCCTAACAAGCAAGAAAGCAGGAAGCAGCCAAGTAATAGTGGTAGAGTTTGGAGAGAACTAGTGTGACAGAGAATCTGGGAAACACACACACACGCATATTTTTTTTTTTTATTGAAATTGGAGATTTGAATAGCGAGAAAGCAGGAAGCAGCGAAGTAATAGTTGTAGAGTTTGGAGAGAACTAGTCTGACAAAGAGATAATCTGGGAAACACACACACACGCATATTTTTTAAAATTGAAATTGGAGATTTGAATAGCGAAATTAAATCAGAGCATTTTGTTTACTGATGGGGAAATCTGATCTAGGGCAGAAGTTGTACCCATTGAATCTGGGTCATCAGAAGACAATGTAAATGGTCGAAATAATTTTTATCGATTAAAAATTGAAATAGAGCTGAGTAACCTAGAAGGAACTTTGGAATTCACATGATTTGGGTTGAAGCAGACAGAACCCCGTGATAATCGAGTGCGAAGAAGTAGGGACGAGGGTCAGTTATAACCAGCCGGATTTTTCTATATAAACGCGTAGGTATGCTGAAAAAGGCAGACTGGAGAAAATTCTTGAAGAGAGAATTGGTCCGGGCAAGCGTTGGGAGGAGGAACGCCACTATACCTTTAAGCCCCGCACAGAAATCTTTATCCCTCCATCACAAGAGTCATATATCGTTCTGAGACGATTTAACAAGTTAATCCCATATACTCTCTCTCTCCGTCTAGAATCCAGTGTATGAATTTTTACGTTAAATACTTTTCTTTTCTGTAACCCGTTTCTTTTCTCTACTATTATTTTCTGCTATATAAAAGACATTAACAATTCAACCATTGAATAGTTGTTTGTCCGGCTTTCTGCAGATATTATTTTTTTTTCTTTGCTGCATTCTAAATTTCTTAGCGCAGACTCCCCGGCCGTGTCTACATCTTCAGTCGACCGTGAATGGACGGACATAACTTCTGCTTTCTGGATCAAACAAATCACAACGTGGGCAGGAAGCAGGATTAAATCAGCGGACCGGTCGAATAATCTACGGATGCTCAGGGGACCTATGGCCACTCCCTTAAGTTCGGTTAGGATCGAGTAGACACCTCAACCCAGAAAGTAAGACGCCGGAGGTTGAGGGGATGGGTCGAAAATGCTAGAATAGAGCCTGTTAATTACTTCACGTGGGCAGCTCCTATTGTAGTTATTACAAAAGGCAAATGGAAAAGTCCGGATATGTGCTGATTATTCGACCGGTTTGAATGATTCTTTGGATTCACATCAGTATCCATTTCCAGTTCCGGATTGTTCTTTTTACAAAACTCAACGGCAGAATTTTCCTTTGCAAAGCTTGATCTTTCCAGTGGTTTTCTTCAACTGGAAGTTAACGAGTAGTCCAAAGAGCTCCTTACTATCAACATTCACATGAGATTATTCAAATTTAACCGTCTTAGCTTCGGTAAACGCCATACTGACAGGATTGACAGGAGTTGCAGCATTCATCGATAAAATCATTTTTGCAGGAACAAAACAAGATAAACTTTTGCAACATTTATTTTTTGTTTTCAGCCGAATTCAACACTACGGATTCCGTGTGAAAGCTGAAAAGTGTGAAATTTTCCGAGAACAATTCAAATATCTTTGGTTTATTTTCGACAAATTGGTAGACGACTAATCTCGGAAAATATCTCAGCAATAAAAAAAACATGCTAGCACCGACAAATGTAGCAAACTTATGTTCTTTCCTTGGATTGATTAGCCACTACAGTACTTTTTGGCCTGCACTTCATCGAGTTCATGTAGGCTCAACGATCTTTTGAAAAAAAGATGTTGCTGGGAGTGGTCTAACGCGTGTCAAAAAGGTAAAATCCTTACTTTCTTCCAATCTTTAGCTATCACACTACAACCCATCTAATGGATATTGTTGTGGTCTCTGATGGTTCCAGTTAGGGTATTGGAGCTGTCATTTCTCACATTTCATTGATGGCAGCCAAAAAGCAATAGCACACGCATCCAGATCACTGACACCTGCAGAGGGCAATTATAGCCAAATTGAAAAAGAAGCATTACCAATAGTCTTTGCTATTAAAAAGTTCCACAAAATGCCGTACGGACGTCATTTAACTCTTGTTACAAGCCTCTTGTTAGTATTTTGGATCTAAAAATGGTATCCCAGTTTTATTTCTATAAAATATAATTCAACAAATACAATTGGTCATGCCGATGCATTATCTAAGCTCATTACTACATAAAATACAGTACCAGAAGACTTAGACATTGCAGCATTATCTCTAGAGTCAGGAGTCACTTCAGTGCTTGCAACCGCTGTAAAAGCATTACCAATCACTTTT
Organism: Acanthosepion esculentum; assembly: GCA_964036315.1. Taxonomy (NCBI): domain Eukaryota; kingdom Metazoa; phylum Mollusca; class Cephalopoda; order Sepiida; family Sepiidae; genus Acanthosepion; species Acanthosepion esculentum. Next base: position 139,556,847 of record OZ038482.1, on the reverse strand, counting down.
ATAATGATCCATGAAGTCACAGCCTCTGTTCCAGTGTTTAAAAAAGCGATATGATTCCATCGTACAAAATGACCAGAAGTATGCACTAACAAAAGAATTCAGCCATTCTTTCAACTTTGATCTTCATTGTTCGAAGTCGATGACTGTTTTCTTTTTGCTGAGCGCGTGATTCACATCTTCATTACATGAAAGAGTGATAAAGCAATGGTCATCAAGGTATTAGTCATATGAAATTCCTAGCACGCAGCTATGTTTATTGCCCAAACATGGACAAGTATTTGGAGTATTTCGTACGCACACGTTCCAATTGTCAACTGGCAGCAAAATGTCACAGAAAAACTACACTCAGTTCCAGGCCTATCCCTGAATTAGCCTGGTCACGTCTTCACACTGACTGAAAAGGCGTATCAAGTGACAGTATTATTTTATCCTCGTTGATCCTTAGAGAAAATAGCCGGAAATCTTTCAGATTAATCGCATCACCTCGGATGAAACATTTCTTAAGTTAAAATGAATCGTCAGTCGATTTGGAGTCCCACAGATACTAGTCTCTGATAATGGCACTGCATTCGCTTCAGCTGCATTTTCAACTTTCTGTGTATAGAATGGTATTCGACACATTAAAACATCACTTTTTCATCCACAATCAAATGGACAAATGGAGCTTTTTGTAGAGGTCACGAATTTGCAATGTATAAAGGTATGAAACCCAGTTTAAAAAAAGAAATAGGTGGGTTCGCTCAAATAGGAACACACGAACAGGTACCGACGAACAACAAACGCATGATTAACATTTGTAAATAAATTTTATATAGAAAAATGCAAAATATGGGAAAAGTATGAGGTGACAAACGTACAGTTAATAAAAGAACACTTAACTGATATTGGATGTCAATTCAAACGTCTATGTTTCAGGAATTTGGAGTTTGAATGTTCATAATGACATACAAAGTTGCTGTAGAATGTTCATAAAAGTTGGTTATTCTTTCTTCCACAAGATGAAATATAGGATTCCGGAATAATGTTTGTGTTCCGTTTCCCCTTGGTTAATTGGATTGCATCAGGGATGAAAATAAGATGATTTCTTGTATCCAGTTGGGTACAATATTCCTTTATCCTTTACTCATTAAACATTCAAATAGATCCAAGATCTCCGGGATTAAATTTCTTTATTCCCTACACAACAAGTAATGGAATAGGTTTGTGGGTGTATTTCTCATCCCTTACGATCGCATGATGAGAGTATATTTTCCTCGCGAACTGTTGTCGTCGGACGTCACTGGGAGACTAAAGTTACAGTACCAAAATCCCACTTGGTGATGTATGTCACCTGAGCGTAGGTAGCCGATTCTTTCTCATTTTCTTAGGAGATCATTCTGTTTTTTGCCAAGCAACCCCAAATTCCTTTCCTGCTATCTTTAGGAGGTCATTCTATTTGTTGCCGAATGACACCAAATTCCTTTCCTGTCCGCTATTAGCCAAAACACGACTCAATCCAGATAGGTAGTAAATAAAAAAAATAGAGGGAAGGAAGAGAAGAAACATTGAGGGTCATGCCACAGAAAGCACTCCTCAACTAGGAGGGAACTACACAAGAAATATGAGAAATATTCCTCGGAAGTTACAGAGCTACACCCAATTCAAAGGCACCTAATGTAAAGTTCGTTTAAACATAGATGTCATCCATTTAACTACAAACCATTCCCGATAAAAGAACACAGTGATGGAAGAACAATTTAACCGTCATCATGGAGTAGTGAAACGCAAATATGTCCCAGGATAACCTCTACTTGTAAAAGATTACCGCATCGGTAAAGATAAATGGATCCAAGGACGTAATATACGTGGCTTTGGAAATGTTACGTATGACGTGGATATACTGTCTTCAGTCTGAGTTCGACATGCAAACCAATTTCGACAATCAAACTCCCAGAGACCAAATTAAATTCCACTTCACCATTGGACATTCTATTGCAGGTGTGTCAAACTGGGGGCCTGAGGGCCGCATGCGGCCCTTTACATGCATCTTGGCACTCCTCACAAAGTTTTCTATAGCCGTGGAATATCGAGAATTTTGTCTATGTTGGTAAAGCAAATTATTAAAAACTGAGATTTTTGTCAGTTGGTTTGATTAAATTGTTTATTCTATCTCAATGTTTTTTTTGTTTTCAAATGTCAGCAACTATTTTTAACTTTCGGTTAATCATGGGATCATCCTTGACAACTAAGAACAAATGTAAAGTGAAAACATTCGTAATTGTGTAATATTTTGCCTCAAAATGTCTAATTCTACTCCATCTCGTAAAAAGAGAAAATTATCTGAAGAAGGACGTGTGTTTCAAGAAAAGTGGGAATTACAATACTTTTGTACCACTGTTAATGTAAAGATAAACTGTTTGATTTGCAACGATTGCATTGCGACGCCAAAAAATATCATGTGAAAAGACATTATGAAACAAACCATCGATCTTATGATAAAAATAAAGGAGATATGCGTGTTTCAAAAGTGAAGGAATTCAACGTTAAGTTAACGCCGCAACACAGTTGCTTTACAAAAATTCAGAAATGTTAAGCAGAAATAACTCCAAGGCTCCTGTGTATTAATATACGTGTTTTATTGCTACCATCTTATCAGGAACTGCCACACAATTAAAGCCCCTTAAGGCATTACAGATATTGGGCCGCTTATGTATATAAGTCAACCAACATCCCCCATAAATACAAAAGTATGAAGTGTTTATTTTATGTGAGTTGCCATTCACCATATCGGTTGGGTGTCCTGCCTGCAGTGACTCTCTTCAGACGTGGTTGTCTTTCAGTTTTGTCTGGTTGCTGCTGTTTGGTGTTTTCCTTACTGCCACTGTTGGTGATATCTTGTTTGCGGTTTGTTTCCATCATGTTGCTATGTTTTGGTCTAGTTGTGAGTCTTAGGTGTCTCCTATTTCTCACTAGTCTTTTCCCATTTTCCAGTTCGATCATGTATCGTCGGTATTTAAACTTTTCTGTGATAACTGCCCTTTTCCAATATTGGTTCTTGCCATATGGCTGCACAGTCACCTGGTCACGCTTTCTTAATTCTATCAGGTCATGGGTATTTTTGTCATAGTATTTCTTTTGATGTTGTTTTGCCTTTCGTATTTTAGTTTTTGTTTCTTCCGCATTAAATGGGGATAAAAATTTCTTCATCGTAGACAGTACACTTCTCAATTGTCTTTCAAAGAATCTCTGCGCTGGGGGCATTCATGTGGATTTTGATGGTGTGTTGGTGAATTCTAGTATGGCCAGACAAGGATCGCTGTTTTCATTATTACATTTTTTTATGATGCATTTTATTTGTTTTACAGCCGATTCTGCCATTCCATTGGAGTTTGGCATCTCTGGTGGGCAGGGATTCCATCTAAATCCGTATTTATGGGCCAGTTCTCTCATCATTTTGTTATCAAATTCAGGGCCCCCATCACTTACAACTTCTTCTGGAATGCCATATCTCATGAAGTGTTTCTTTATCAGCTTGATTGTGCAACCTGATGATGTTCCTTGGAGTCGATCAACCAAGGTATAATTGGAGAAATAATCCACACAGACTAGGTATTTCCTTCCATCCAGTGTCATGGTATCGAGGCCAATACGTTGGAATGGGTATTCCGGCACTGGTCTTGTGATTAGTGTCTCTTTGCTATTTCTTGCAGAATATCTGCTACACTGTTCACAGTTGATGTAACATTCCTGTAGTTCGTGCCTCATTCCAGGCCAGAAGATTGTGTCTAGGGCACGTCTCATGTTACCTTCAACTGCTAAATAGCTTGTATGTGCCTTCTTCTTCATGTCATTTCTCATTGAGGCAGGTACAAAGACAGAGTCTTTGTAAAATATTAGATCATCCTTTGTTGACAGGTAGTCTCTGAATTTATACAGGTGCTTCAACTGAGGTTCAAGGGCTTTATATCGCATTGGGAAGCCTTGTTTAATTAGTTTTATGAGCTTCTGTAGATCCCTATCTTCTTTGGTGGCACTGACTAGTCTGTCTCTGGTCTGTTCACTTACAGCAAGAAATTCTAATAGATTTACTTCACTGAAATTAAACTGGAACTTGTCATCCTCTACTGGAGCTCGTGAAAGAGCATCAGCAATAATTATGTCACTGCCCTTTTTGTATGTTATTTTGTAATCAAAATTTTGTATTGAAAGCATCATTCTTAACAGTCTTTTTGGTAATTCGCTTAGAGGCTTGTTGCTGATTGCTTCTAATGGTTTGTGATCTGACTCTATTGTTGCATGTCTTCCATAACAATAGTCGCTAAACTTGTGTAGTCCAAATACAACGGCTCTCATCTCTTTTTCAATTGGTGCGTAGTTTTTCTCATAATCGCTCCACACCCTTGACGCGTATGACACTGGTTTCCCATTCTGTAGGAGGACAGCTCCAACACCTACATCAGACATGTCAGTCTGTATAGTGACTGGCTTTTCTAAGTCGTAGTAAGCCAAGATAGATGTGTTTGCTATAGCTTTCTTTATGTCTTCGAATGCTCTTTGTTGCACCTCCGCCCATTTGAAAATCTGGTCCTTCCGTGTTAGCCTGTTTAAAGGTTCACATTTTGTCGTCAGTGAGTGATCAAATTTCGAGAGGTATTTAACCATTCCTATGAAGCACCTTAGATGATGCAGATCGCGAGGTGATGGGAATTCTGTGATTGCCCGTATTTTTTCTTCATCGGGCTTCAAGCCTGTGTTAGTCAGTGTATGACCCATGTAGGTAACTTCCTCTGTGAGGAATTTGCATTTGTCAAGGTTAATTTTAATGTTTCTTTCTCTGCATCTCTGCAAATATGCTCGCAAATTCTGATTGTGGTTATTGATGGCTTGGTCTGAGTTGTTTCCAAATCCCTCAACCAAACAGTCATCTTGGATGATGCTAACCCCGTTTATCCCTTGGAATTGTTCGATCATTTTTGTTTGGAATGCCTTGCTGGCTGGTGTGATACCCTTGGGTTATCTTTTGTATCGATAATTTCCCTGAGGCGTGCCGAAGGCGGTCAGTTATCTTGCCTTGTTGTTCAGCTTGCAATGCCAGTATCCACTTCTTACGTCCAATTTGCTAAATTTTATTGCGTTTTTATTTGCAAACCTGTGTGTGATGGATTCCAAGCTTGGTACCTGACAGTGGTAGTTGTTAATCAGTGCCTTGTTTAATGGTTTGGGGTCTAAACATAGCCGAAGTTTTCCGCTGTGTTTTCTCTCAATCACATAGCTGTTGAGCCATGAGCTAGGTCCTTCCAGTTTCTCAATTATATTGTCCCTCGTCATTTTTTCTAGTTCCTGTTTAAATTGTTTTTCCAGTGCAAATGGGACACCTCTTATGGGTTGTTGTATAGGAACTGTGCTTGGCTCTATTTGGAGTGTTAATTCACCTTCAAATTCACCAACTCTCTCTTCAAAAACGTCTGGGTATTCTAGTAAAATCCCTTTGATGGAATCATCAATATCTAATTTTCTGATGTCTTTCAGAGCTTGTTCTTTGAGGACATTGCATTCTACAGCTGAAACTGTCGAGTCAAACTGATCTAGGTTGAACCGTATTAAATTTAGCTTTTGGCAAAGACTACAGCTTAAAACTGGTTGTACCTTCTCATTCACAACCATGACTGAGGCTGTCACTTTTCTTCTGTTGACAGGGTTGATAAGTTCTACACTCATTGTTCCTTTGGTTCTAACCCTTTTCCCTCCGTATACTGAAATATCAAGTTTCTTACTTTTTTTTAGTAAGTGCTCCATTTTGTTGTCCTTAACGAATGTTGCAGGAATTACATTTACAGTTGCTCCGGAATCTATCATGAATTTAATGGGCTTCCCGTTTAATTTTAAATTCGCATGAACCTTATGAATTGTCTCCCCTTCAACATGAAAACATTCATTAACTCTTTGCTCACTGTAGTTACCCCTGCAAATTCTTGATGTGGCAAAATGTTTTTTTCTTTTACATCTAAAACATTCCTGACCATAAGTTGGACAGTTTCTTATTGCTTTTACATGTCTTCTCTGACAATAAATGCAATCATATTGTTTTTTTTCTCTTCCAGTCGCATTGATATCTTTCACGTATGTGTCGTCCTCAACATTTAATTTGTCGTATTTTTCAATTTTTTGCGACTAGATTTTACTTTGTTCTGCAGCTCTGCATCGGTCAATACACTGTGTCAGGGTTAAATCTGGTTCCCTCAGGAGAATTTCTCGCGTTTTTTATCGCATATTCCTTTTATTATTTGTAATTTTATCATATCGTTCTCAGTGACGTTATTCCATTCACAATCTTCAGAACTCGATTTCAAATTTTAAAAAATAGTCTTCAAAGCTTTCATTTTCACTTTGTTCTTTCAGTAGGAATTCCACTCTGTCTACAGTCAATGTTTTCATGGGTTTGCAGTAGTCGCTAAATGCTTCGATAACCATTTCGAGTTTTTTTTCGTCGTCATTTTCAATCGATTCTCCTTTCGCATTCTTAATTGTTAGGGTTTTGTATATTTGTTGGCCCTTTTTTCCTAAAAGGTAAATAAATAAACTCCTTTTCTTCTTTTCAACATTTGCAGCTTTAGCGGTACTATCTCTACCCTCCCCTTCACATTTCTGAAATTAAAAAAAAGGTTCACTTCTTCAAACTACTAGTTAAAGGCTTTGTGCAAATTTCTTACTGTCCAGTCAAAACTTTGGGGTGGGTTGATTGACATCATTTTTTGTTGTTTTAAACAAAGTAGTACTCACTCAGTTTATCGTCCAGTTCGTCCCTCTGACACCATGTTAAGCAGAAATAACTTCAAGACTCCTGTGTATTAATATACGTGTTTTATTGCTGCCATCTTATCAGGAACTGCCACACAATTAAAGCCCCTTAAGGCATTACAGATATTGGGCCGCTTATGTATATAAGTCAACCAACAAGAAAGGCAATGTTAATTCTGTTACTGCAAGCTTTGAACTCTGCAAAATGATCTCCATCATTAGAAAATAGTGAATTAGTGAAGATTTCATAAAGCGATTGCTTGTAAAACAGCTGAAATTGTATGTCCATAGTGGTCACTTATTTCAAGACATCTCATTAAGCAGGAACACCGTTGCTGAACGGCAAGTGATTTGAGTCGACAGTTGAAGATTTTATCATCAAGTTTTGAACATTTTTCTATTGTTCTGGATGAGACTGTTGACATATCTGGAATAGCACAGCTCACCGTTTTTATCAGGGCTTCTAACAATGAATTTCAAATTTGTGAAAAACTAATTGAACTGGTCCCAACGCATGATACTACAACAAGCCAGGACATTTTTGAGAAAGTTGAACAGTCTCTCCATGAGTATGGCCTTGATCTGAGTATACTTGTGTGGTTATCTACTGATGGTGCTGACAATATGGTTGGGAGACATGATGGTATTAATGCCAAGTTTGGTACAAAATAGAAAACATATATCCAGATTCAATATTCAAGCATTTTCACTGTATAATTCATCAACAGAACTTATATTCTAAGAATTTAAAATTAGATCATGTGTTGAGTTTTGTCATATGAACAGTGAACTATATTAAAGAACGTGCTCTGCATCACCGTCAGTTTAGCCAGTTATTGGAAGACATGAATAATCAGTTCACAAATGTCCCATTCTACACAGAAGTTCGATGGCTTTCATGTCACAAGGAACTGAAAAGATTTTTTATTTCGACACGAAATTGTTGTGTTTTTGGAGATGATGGATCAGTGCACAGATGAATTGAAAGATGAAAGCTGGCTCCAAGATGTAGCTTTTTCAGTGGATATTACTAACCAATTAAGTAACCTTAATTTGAAATTACAAGGTAAAAATAAGCTTATCACCCAGTTATATGATGATATCAAGTGTTTCATTGCAAAATTAGTTTTATTGAAGTCCTAGTTGTCACATGAAAAGTTGATTCATTTTTCTATGTTTAAAAAGTTGAAAAAACTGCCAAAACTGAGTCTGTATTTATCTTTTCTAAGTACGACAGTTACCTGGAATTGCTGTCAAAGGAATTTCAGCGAAGATTTTGTGATTTTACATCTTGTGAAGATCAGTTTGCTTTATCCACTTTTGATGTTACTCAGGCAGAGGAAAGTCTACAGATGGAATTACTGGAAATGCAGACTAACTGAACACTCAAAGGAAAGTACCTGGAAGTAGGGGTACCCGGATTTTTTTCATACCTTCCTCAGATATTTAAGAACTTCAGAATGTTTGCCACAAAGATTATGGCGATGTTTGGTTCCACATATGTCTGAGCAGTTATTTTTGTTTATGAAGGCCACAAAAACGTCTCACAGAACCAGATTAACTGATGAACATTTGTCATCTTTGATCAAAATGGGATCTACACAGACATTCCAACCTGATATGTCGATAATAGTTTGTCTAAAGCGATATCAATCATCAGAACAACATAAAATGATTAAATTGTACTACCTTGTATTGTAAATATTTTGTATTTAAAGTTTAGTTACCACTAGCTTTGATTAATGTAAGACTGTAAGCAGGTGCGGTCCTCGAGGCTTCAGATATGGCCGATGCTGTGTTTGACATGCCAGTTCTATTGGACACCTTCGAACTACCTCAATAAAGTTCCCAAGTAATGCCAAGGAACAAAGTCAGTACTCCAGCTAACTGTGAACCAAGGAAATTCCATCGACTACGAAGTAAGCTTTACCCACTGCAATTAAATCCCCGATAAAAGTCATACGAGCACAAAGCTAAAAAGGGGAGGTGTTAGGGGTGTAAACTTACTTTCCTCTATAAAAGACGATAACTCAAAATACAATTGAGTTACCGCCCTTGTCCGCCAGTTGGACCGTGTCACTTCTGAATTACACATGGTGATAAGCTGACACGCACGTGGAATTCATGGTTTAAATCCAAACAGTTCCTTGCTGTTCTCAGGCAGCAAATGAACAACAGTTATTTTATTATATGTTAAAATACACTTGTTTTTATTTTCATTTGTTTTTCTCCCTCCCAACAACCCGGGATATAACAAAGGCTTTTCATATTCTTACTTAAATTTTCACAGTTACCTGCCTGTGACGCCATCATTAATCACCACTTCAGATGCCGAAATTTAGAAGTATTTGAATATGCGAAAGAGGCGACGTTTACATAATCACTGATCTTGAAACTCTTGTACGTAAACAAAAAAATTAACTGAAAAAGTCAAAATACTTGCCTGTCATTTTTATTGAAGCATTTTGGCTGACACCAAATTAGTTGAGTTTCAATCCTCGCTTGAGGCATTCGGAAGTCTAGTCACACTGAGGAGCTGTGATACAGCGAAACAGTACTGTCTGTGAATGACATATATATATATATATATATATATATATATATATATATATATATATATATATATATGAATAAAAAAAGAGAAGAGGCAAAACAATTCTTAGCCGACGCGTTTCGTCCTCTGGGGTACTTTATCACATTACCTTGATAAAGTCCCTCAGAGGACAAAACGCATCGACTAAGAATATTTTTTCTTTTGTCTCTTTTTATTCATTTTGTTTCCTCTGCAGATACATTCTATCAGAATATTTACACACACACACACACACACACACACACACACACATACATATATATACAGTGAGAGTGAGATTCTGTTTACGTTTAAATAATTATGGAGTTTTATTTATTAACTTTAACATAAAATTCTACATTAATACGTCACCTTAAGATTTAATTATGCAGAGATTGACACTTATGCCACCAGACAAATCCACTGTATACAGATAGGCAATAATCCCATCTCTATCTAATAGACTGTTCTGATGATGCATAAAAGTTTTAAACACAATATATATCATGTGGTTATGTGTAGCGTTCTATCAAGCAGACGTCTGCATAGATTTATTATCAAATGTCAACAGTGTCGAGGTCACTAAGGGAGATAATTTGAAACTGACTGAAGACGCAGGCAGGTTCAACATACATGGAGCCACGTCTTTAACGAAAACATAGTCAATGTCACAATTATAATTGCTTGTACTGATCCTTAGTGTTTGTCCGTTCTAAGATAATTACTTGTCTTGTCATGCTCTATTTTCAGTATTTTTCTTTTCTTAAGCCATATATTATAATGAAAAGTGTGACGTTTTCTATTTTTTTCTGTGTAGTGTCCATAACATCCAGGATGCTTAAGCAGCCAAATATATTAAATTAAAACGTGAATTCTGCCCTGATTCGAACATCTGACCCCAAGACCGGATGTTCGCGAATTCAGAATTCAGCGTATGCTGACACGCAACATATCCAGCGTTCTGTTACTTGAATAACACGGTAAAATTAACAAAATTAGGCAAGGGTTAGTTACTATTCTGATTCTGGGCAGAAGGATGCAGAGCGACATTGTAATCCGAAGCAGTGCATAAATATTCTAATCCTAAGCAGAATAAATAAACCTATCATGTTTGACAAGTAAGTTTCTCGTATATGGAATTTTCTTTCGGTTTTTGCTTTCCAGTCAACTTTGATCTTCAAAACTCCCTATGCAATGTTAATGGTTATATTCTACTTTCTTAATTCCTGTTATTTTATTGTTCACTCTTCTAAATGATGTTTTTCTTTGTCACATATTCTTTCATTCTCAATAACTACTTGCGTCTTAGTGGCTTTATTTTCATGATTGGGGTGAAATGATTAAAATAGTGTTACGCCTGTACTAAAATAATTTATGTAGTTTTTTTTATTTATGTCAAAAAGTTCAACAAGAACATTTTAATTTTGTGTTACTACTTACAAAATAACATTCAACATTTTCGTTTTTATAATGTAACGGTTTCAACAACAAACAACTTCGGCTTTTGATGTAAAATGCTGCTTGATACAAAAACCACAACAGCGACATCTAAGGTGATGGGGCCTATACACAAAGAAGAAATATTTAGGTTAAAAGTATACACGATGGTAAAAATTCAGAAACACTGTGGAAAGCTGAATTATATAGCGTCGAGTAATAAAAATCTGTACAGTGTATTCAGAAGATAGTACTAAACAACATATACTAGGGTAATTTACCGTACATATAATATGTTGACACGTACTGTTACTAAAGAATGTCATGGATGGGTTGATCAAAAGACGCTTCTCTTATCCTAAGATGAAAGAATGAAACAATGCGTCACAAAAAATGATAACCAAGAACTCATCACCAGAGGCTGGTGTGGATTTCAACATATATAAAGTGGCTAGTATGCATTTATGTTGTATTCACAATTTCGTGTCTTAAAGCACCCAGTCCTTCGAATATGTGGGAACTGTAATCCACTGCTAAAAGTGGTTACACATTCTGAAAAAAGTTGTCCATTTTTCGACCCAGACGTGTTGGCTTAAGGAAACTTTATCTCTTCTTAGATCTTTTTCTCACTCAATTCCATGTTAAAATAAAGATATGACATTGAACTACATTTTAGTGAATTGTGTTGGGATTATCTTCTACTATCACTACTTGCTGGTCGTTATCTAACCTGTTTATATTTGGTTGGTAGGGCCGTAAAATGACAGTTTGTTTTTAATATTTTATAAGTACGAAGCAATTCTAAAATTACTACCCCTTTATCTACTAGCTAAAATTCATTTTAGAGCTAAAACAGCTTAAGATATAAATTACAGCTATTTACATTATTTACATTGTTCGGACTGTTGTCTTCATCTTTATTGCCATATTCACGTTCAAAATTCCAATCACCCGAAGAAGGTCGGAGCGTGCAACAACCAAAAGGTTGTGAATATGGCAATAAAGAGGAGGACAACAGTCCGAACAATATAAATAATATAAATAATTACAGTATCTAATTTCAGAAATATAGATAAATATTGAAGGATCGATAAGGACCCGATATACCGAAAATATGGAGACAATTAGAAAATTCCAACAAGAAGCTGGCTCGAATATCGAACCATCTGATATTTCTACAGCGATGCAGAGACTTACGACTCACCCGTTCAGGTCTGTCACCAAAACTTCCCGTCAATTCAAGGAGAGACTGTCTAGTCGCAGAAAAACAGGGCGTCTTCCAGAGACTCGAGGCCTTCTTCAACAAAATTACCGATGAAGAAGACTGAAAGAGGATCCAACATGATCTGGATAAATCCTGCAGGCACGAATTCTATGCAGTCAATGTCCGCCAAGTACAAAAATTAAACAAACTGAAAGATCAGAAGGTGACTCACAAGGTTCATCACCCAATGAAGGCAGTAATCTACAGTCAATACCAGCTGAGTGCCTCTGAGGAGTCAATACTAAACAAGGGTCTCAACTTCACCACAAGCATCAGGATGATACCATACTTGGACATTATTACCAGGATCGATGAAATAGCCTTGAACATCCCTCAGGCTCGGGCGGATGAGCTAAGATCGAATGTGAGACAGATACTGCAGAAAGTCAATCCGCCCAAATCACGAAACATCACAAAACTAGAGAGGCTGGCCATAAGAATCCCACAAAGGATTGAAAACATCATCATACTCCCAGCCGACAAAGTCAATGCGACTGTAGTGATGGACAAATCAGAATATACAGGAAAGCTGGAAGACCTCATTAGAAATGATAGCTACAGTAAAATAAAGAAAGATCTAACAATGAAAACAGAACGAAAACTGTCGTAGATCCTAATCAATAACACAGGACCATTTCCCATCTAAGAACTACCTCACATATACGGTCTTCCCCCAATTCACAAAAACGGTATTCCACTTAGGCCGATTGTTAGCTGCTCTGTGTGCTACCTTCTGAGTCACATCCTTGTAGATATAAATGACCCATTAATAGGAAAGTCTCTATATGTCCGAAACTCCGCCTACTTCGTGGAAATAATCAAAGATGCTCCCATTTAACCCAAGCAGATGGTGATCCTTGATGTGGTTAGTTTGTTCACTAAGGTACCCACGGAGGAGACACGGATAAAATATATTACGATCATTTGTAAATACCTATGCTGGTGACACAACGGTATATGGGTGCAATTCACAAACTCTAGATGATCAGAACTTGGCAGATCTGACCTAGCTCTAACAGCTCAGTGAGAAAAAAACTGGCAGGTTACATTCAAAGCAAAATAGTGACATTTATTCATCACCGAGCGGAACCAGAACTTCTACCGATCACGATGAACGGGTGTTCCCTTAGGGAGGTCCCGTGCCTTGATCACTTTAGACTTAAACTCAACCCTGACCACCAGTGGAACTCGTACATACGATTCATCTCTAAAGATCCTGGAAAGATGGTCGGTTCCCTGTACCGCTCCAGTAAGTACCTGACTACTCCTGCTATCCTTTATCTTTACAAGTGCCAAATCAGGGTGAAAATGAACTATTGCTACCATTATGGACAGGAGCTGTCCAGTCTTCACGTTCCAGAATCCAATAGCTTCTCTGCGTCTTGTGGGTGACGAATTATTTTCTACCCTGCAATCCTTTTCCCACAGACGAAAAATCGCAAGTCTCTCCTTGCTCTATCGCTATTTCCATGAAAAGTGTTAAGACTCGCCGTGTCACATTGTAGGGAACTACCCTCATTCCCTTCAAATTCCATTAGTGATATGTAAGTTCCACTTGAGCAGATTCTTCCCATGAACTGTTGCTTTGTGGAACTCAAGAGGATGCTACAATTTTAGCCTGTTCAAGTCTAGGGTCAACCGTTATCTTCCCCACATATCCTCATAAACTGTACCTTTTACTCTGTAACCATCTACCTCTAGTGGCTTTTGGACATTGTACAGGGTGAACATCATTGTAAAAAAGACAGAAGGTACGGATTGCATTTAAATCTTTAAAGATCGTAGTTGACAGAAAAGCAGGAAGCTGAAAGAGATTTCCACTAGCGATAAGTACGAGAAAAGAAACAATTAACGTAGAACTTACGGTTAAATTTCAAAATTAAAATGTTGAGGCCTAGCTGTCAATTTAGTATTCTTCTTTTATGTGCCGTGTCATTTCGATCATGGCTCTCCACTTCCCCATATCCCTTGTAGCTCTCAATAAGTTTTGTCCCTTTGTTACTTCTCCAAGACCCTGTTCTGTCACCCACTTGCTGAAGACCACTAGGTATGTCATGCGTTTCTTTCCCTGATCTCTTTCCCGTTATTCGCCCTGTGAATATCAGATTCTTCAAGCCCTCCTTTCTCATTACGCGTCCCAGAAATTTCAGCTCTGCTGCTTTTTCCTGATGTTAAGTATAAGCTTCTTCCTTGTTTGCATCCTCTTCAAAACCTCATCGTTGCTCACACGCTTGGTCCGTGATATCCTTAGCATCCTTTTGTAGAACCATACCTCCATTGCCTCGATTCTCTTCTTCATCATTGAGGAAACCGTCCAACATTCGCTGCCGTAAAGGAGGACAGATATCACATAGTAGTTCAATAATCTTTTCTTTATTATCAACGAAATCTTCCTGCCTGGGCATGTTAGCTTTTGAAATGTGTTTTGGCCATCCCAATACGTCTTCGGATCTCAGCGTCGTACTTACCGTCCTCTGTCAGAACACTTCCCAGATATTTAAATTTCTACACCTGGTTGATTTTAGTGTGGCCGAACTATAAATACGAAAGAAATGAAGATGATTCTACTCTGTGTATGTGGCATGTTGGGAAATTGGGGAACTAAGGAATATTTGAACATTTCCTATGGAAATAAGGATAGAATAGTGATAGACTTGCAACGAATCATCCGTGGGAAAGGGCTTGTATGATTGAAAATATTTGGTACTCTGTCCAGGTTAGAAAGTTAGGATTAAGCAGCTCGAAGCTAGATAAGGCAAGAATACTCTATTTTTCGTCTGATCTGAGTCTTATAAAATATATAAGTAACATCAATCAGCTAAGTGATAAACTTTTACTTATATTACTTCTCTCTCTCTCTTAAAAAAAGAGAAATAAATAAAGAATAGACATCATGTGTATGGTTCTATCTATTTAACACAAATGTCAATTCACCATCCATTAAAAACGCAGTAGTTATAGTTCTCTTCAGTAAAATTTTCACAGCCTGCAGTAAAAACTCTGGTGAAAGTAACCTGATTTTCAAGTTGAGTAGTTGATGGTTTTGTCGACAGATTATGTCATTAGACTTTCAGAAAACTTGGAAGTTTTGAAAGTACGTAGGCTCCACGATAAGAATGAAGACAACCTGCTAGGCTGGTAGGAAGGTAGGTAAGTTAGGTAGGTAGGTATATATCTACAGAAGGAGGGAAGCTCACTAGACCTTCGAATTCTCTTCAGATTCATAACTAAGTGAGGATGAATGTAATAAAAAGAGAAACCCGAAAAAAATTTTTAAGTAGCTTTTATTGCATATGATAAACAAGAAATTTCCCGAGAAATATAATTTTTGTCGCATATCTAGCCTTCCATAGTTTAAATGTCTAAAACCCAAAATTAGAAAACATTCGAAACTTTATTCATGAAAGATGTTGATTCTGTGACAGTATGAACTTTGGTACATGCACTGAAACAAGCAAATAAATAGACACAATAGAAAAAGGTTTATTCATTTTACATTCCTGATAATAACAAAATATATGTTATACACGCTTATCCTTATTAGATAGTAACATTTCCCCTATTCCACAAAAAGAAGAGTTGCGTGAAACAGTGCGGACTAGGTATTTTTTCCTTCTTAACCACGTTAAAATGATCATGTGTCAAATTCAGACCCCATGGGCATGTACAGTGTTGGAACAAAAGTTCGTAACAATTTTAAAATTGAATTTCAAAGATTAGATATTTGTACATAGATTTATTCAACCACATATATGTCATTTTGTTTCACTACTTTCCGTCACATTTGAGGTAGCTTCATGGTTAGATCCTCCCAGAGTTTGTCATCTTTCTGAGTGGGGAACTTGTCTAGGTGAGTTTTACAAACTTCTAGAGAATTTTCTTCTCATTAATAAAATTTTGTTCGTACTTTCAAAACTTCCAAGTACCGTAACTTCTCGAAAATAATACGCGCCCATAAATAATACGCACCCCCCAAAATGATCCAAAAATTAACAAATATATCTATCCCTATGTATAATACACATCTATAAATTTTGCCAGAAAAAAAAACAAAACAAAAAAATCAAAAAAATAATTACGAAGACATTTTGTCGGCCTTGACATTAAGAATAAAATCGAAACTAAGCGGCTAAAATAATGTTGAAAATTACCATGCGGTTTTCCCCGATAAATATAACATTTTATTTTACCGTCAAAATGTCAAAACGTGCGCGTTATAGTGCAAATTTTAAACAAAAAGTAACAGAATTAGTAGAAAAAATAGACCGAAGATAATTTTGAACAGTATGAAGATAATATTGTGAATGATAATTTGTTTAATGACAATTTAGATATTAATTCTATAATAGAAAGTGGTGATGATGATAATGAAAATTCAAATTTAAATATATTGTTTACTTGATATCCTCTTTTCTTCGAAATTGGCCTTTTTATAGATTTTTTATTTTTTCGCCAAATAAAAAATGCGGTTACTGATAAACATAAATTTCTTGAAAAAAGTTACAATTAATATTGTTGGATCTAAAATGAAAATTGGCATAATATCTTTCTTAATTTAGAACAACAAGTCCGTATTTATTATTATAAATCAATAACGAAAAACATTTTTGTTTAAACCTTTTTCCAGATACTCTGAACTGTCCTCAGATTGAAACCCAAACACTCTGTAATGTTATTATTGGAGGTTCTAGCACGGATGCCAAGCAGTACAGAGTACCGTTTCCAAATTTCTGGCGGACTGAATTGCGTCATGATGCTTTTTTTCTCACAGATGGTACACAACTGACCCTACTACACTGTGTAGTCAACAAAATAAAAACAAACAAAGCGCATGCCCGAAATTAAAAATATAAAATGTCGACAATTTACCCATCGCACACTCTCTCTCTCTCTCTCTCTCTCTCTCTCTCTCTCTCTCTATATATATATATATATATATATATATATATATATATATATATATATATATATATATATATATATATAGGGTGCGAGTGCTATTTGAGGACATTTTTAGTATGTTAAATAAACAGCCATATCTTAGCAAACAATGTATATATTTAATTCAAATTGACACAAATATCCTTCATGATACTTCTTTATCCAATTATTCTATGAAACCACCTTTGGCTTCAATGACTGCTTCTATTTGGGCTCGAAACCGTCCACAAGATGCAATTAAGTGGTCCCTATTCATTTCGGACATCACCTGGACAATGGCGGCCTTCAGTGTAGCTATGGTACTATGAGGATGTCAATTAGTCTCCCTTTCAACGACGCTCCACACGTAATAGTCTATAGGATTTAAATCTGGCGAGTTAGGGGGCCACATGTTGGGGGTCACATGATCGTAAAAATTCTCTGATAACCAATCCTGGGTTACAATGGCTTTGTGAGAAGGTGCAGAGTCTTGTTGAAAGATATATGGTCTTCCATTGCATACTTTATTTATCCAGGGCTTAACAACCGTTTTCAGAATATTAATGTATCCAGCAGCATTGACCCTAAGACCTTGTGGGAAAATGTAAGGTGGCATGACATGACCTTCACTGCTCACAACTCCTAAAACCATCACAGTAGCCGGATATTTGGTGTGCATCACCCTGGGTACTTCAGAATGAGATGCACATAGCCACCTGTCATTCTATCTGTTTGTTTTCTTTTGGTCAAAGTCTTTTTCATCAGAGAAAAACCAAAGCATGCCATGTTCGTGGGATTTTTTCACTTTGTTCAGCAACCGTTTTGAACGCATGAGGCGGTTTTTCTGTGTATTCGCCGATATGAATTGGCCTTTCCTCATTACATATGACTTATATTGAATGTCCTGATGTACCACGGTTCTGATAGTCCACTCTGATACCTGGGGTTATTTGGCGATGGACCTCATTGATTTTCCGGGGTTCTCATCGATGATATTTTTAACATTCCGTATAAATTCTGGTGTTCTCACGGTATCAGAGCGCTGTGAATACTTTTTCTTTTTGCTACAGGGGAAACATTGCCATCACATCCCTCTAGCTCCAACCGAACTTTATGAACAAATGATCTGGCAACATGTAAAAAGTTACTGATTTTTAAATCACTATGTTTTGCAGCTAAAGCAACAATGACTGTATGTCTTTTCATTTTTTGAGTTAACATCTTACTCTGAGTGGGTTATCTGAAATTAAAAAAAAATAATATAAATGATTTGAGTGTGGGGTGAACTTACAACAATATGTCCTTAAATAGCACGCGCACCCTGTATATATATATGTGAAATTAAGAGATCAGCCGATTCCGTTAACTTGGTTTTAACTTTCGGTATCTTCAGGTGATTTCGGTCAATTGATTTCCTAACGCTTTATATTTTTTTTTAATTTAATGAACGCTATATTATTTAAAATTAAATAAATAAGCGCATGACGTGAGGTGTAGTAGAAGGGGAGATGGAGAAAAGCAAGTGTATTGAAAATGTATCGGTGTGTGTGTGTTGGGGGGTGGGTAAATGAAATATACATACTTTCTTTCCATCCCGGTTCATATGAACTCAAAAGGAACTTTTTAGTATGTATGTAACTGGTCATAATTTTCGATCTCTCATTCAAAAGTTTTTGGTGTCTGGAAATGTTATAGCGAACTTTTCTTGTTGACAAAGACTGCAGAAATTACTATGATTGTTGGTTTGGTCCTTTTTTTAAATTTCCTAGTTTCAAATCGGTTCTTTTTAAATTTTTTTCTTTAATTTTCACACATGGTTGGCTAGTCTTGTAGAATTCCTAAGATTTTCTAGCTTGAAATATATATATATATATATATATATATATATATATATATATATATATATATATATATATATATATATATATATATATATATATATATATACTGCGTATATTTCATGTCTTATCTATAATTAAGATATATACAAATTAGAATCTAAAGGTTTCTTTGGTGACTGTTGACATCCTCTATCTGCGGAGTTAGGACTAAAGTCAGATTGTTCTGACCAGATGTAAACAAACGGAAACCATTTGCATTTAGACTGAACTTCGTTGAGTTTAGTTGACGGATAACGAGAAAAGATTAATAACTTCAGTGCTTGCAAAAGAAATAACACTGGACATGGCAAAAATGCAGAGTACTTATTTAAATTTCATTAAATTAATTAATTAATTAAATAAATAAATTTAAAGAAATTCACTGAACTTCTTTAAATTTATTTATTTAATTAATTAATTAAGTTTTTTGTGGATGACAAATATATATATATATATATATATATATATATATTAACTGATTTAAAAATATGGTTTCATCGCTACACAGGAATTACCATGTTTCAAAAACAAAAACTGTTTTGTAAAAATAAAACTATCAATAAAAACACCCTATTATATATCTTACTGTTCTTCCCTTTTTACTATAATATATATATATATATATATATATATATATATATATATATATATATATAATCATAAAAATATAGTTTTAAGATATACTATATTTATGGATAAAAGTGCTGAATACCAGGAATAGATCCTATGTAAATATAAAATTGGACGCTGAGAGCAACTTCGAGCGGCGACAGTTTCGTGATTGAACACAATTTTCATGGCCTGAAGATATCCCTATATGCATATAGTTTGTGTTTAAATGATCCTTTGTGAGTAGTATCTTTTTTCCAGAAATTATCTCATATTATTGTATATATTTAGGAGGATTTTCTTTATCTTTTACTGTAACTTCGTATATCTGGTTATTTTCTAGGTAGTAAACCGTATAGTTGGCATTCTGCTTTTATAGGTAGGTGTGTAGTTATATTGTTTAGTTTGCTATATTTATAGGACAAACGTTATCAAAATCGGTGACTCAACGTTTCTACACATTAAAATTGTAGGTGTGGAAGACAAAACTGCATTCAGTTTAACACCTTAAGCTATCATCAGACTATACTTTAATGATCACCAAAAGCATGCTGATTTTGATGTCCATTCTGTTTCTCTCTCACATTCTTCTCTCTTTCTCAACACACACACATACACACACAACGCATACATATTATCGTGTGTGTGTGTATTTAGACAGTAATGTGTAAATAACAATAATTTTAATAAGTTTTTCTTATGGGCAGATTATTTTCGGTAAAATTTTCTCCTATAAATGTATCATACTTAAAATTATGATTTATTATATATAAAGTGTTCTTATCAGGGACAAAGCGTTTGTAAATGTAAATGTTGTGTTGTGGAGATAGTTATCAATCGACTGTCGCCATTCTATTTTGATACCTATGTCCATAAGGCTTCTATCTATCTATCTATCTATCTATCTTCTCCCCACTCTTTCTCTCTCACTATTTCTCTCTCTCTATCTATAATCTCTCTCTCCCTCTCTCTCTCTCTCTCTATATATATATATGGAAGTAAATCTGAAGTTAGTGTAGAGATTGTATTTATTGTTTTATTTTTCCCTATCTCTACTGCTATTTGTTGTCATGTAGGGAATGAGGCGCAGTGTAACCCTCTCCATGAGTCTAGCATCAGCCATGCTAATAGCGAGCAGGGATGTTTCTATATGTTGGCTAAATGAGAGCAGTTTCATTTTAGAGGCATTCAAATTTACAAAACATTTCCTGCCCCAGTTAACAGCGGATTGGAGATTCTTTTCAAGTTCAGCGGCCAGGTAACTTTGTCAGTGCTGACATCAGAAAGATCATTGATAAAGATCAGAAACAGCATAGAACCCAAGACAGAACCTTGTCGGACACCCGTGTTCGTGTGAAAGGATCTGGAAGCAAGCCCGTTCATAACGACCTTCATTTCACGATTTGATAGGAATCATTGGATTAAATCAAACAATCGTACTGTAATCCCGTATCCTTGAAGCTTATGTACAAACTCGGCGTGCCAAATCCTGTCAAACGCCTTTGAGATATCTAAAGCCCTAGCTCGAGCTTCGCCGTTCTTATTAAGAGCATGATGGCCATAAGCACATCAGCGGTAAAGCGGGCAAAACGGAAGCCATATTGTTTGTCATAGAGTGGGTCGTGAGACGTAAGATGTTTAACCACTTCAGCATTGATTAAGGCCTCGAATACTATACCGAAAAGTGGTAAGAGGCTAATAGGGCGATAGTTAGAGGGGTCAGAAGAGGAAAACTTCCAGCAACCTGGAAAGCAAGAAGCAGCGAGGCAATAGTTGTAGAGTCTGAAGAGAACTGAAGCCAGCTCGGGAGAACATTTCTTTAGGATAACGGCTGGAATCCTGTCACCTCCGCTGCCCTTATGGGAGTCTATTTAGAAATGGTGTCCGAAACCATTGATAGGTTTATGGGCATATCACTCAGTAGAGCCTCTGTTCTAAGTGGGGAGGGTCAGGTATGGGTACTCCAAATGAGTCGAGTGTTGAGTTGGAAGAGAATTACCGAGTAAAGCATTCAACATTATCTGCTGCAGATGTCAGGACTTCGAATTTATTGAATAGAGCTGGGATTGAGGATTTGCTGTTGTTCAGCACACTCTTGCAGATCCGTCAATAATCTCTAGAACCGAACTTGCGAGATGCTATACGTTGTTTCATTCTATCAGTAAACAGTAACTTCGCTTCCTTGAGGACACGCTTGCTCTCGTTTCGAACAGAGAGAAAGAGACTTCGATTGCAATCAAACGTGTCGCTCTGGTACAACCGGCAGAAGTGATTCATGTGAGCTACAGCGGCCGAGCATGCAGGTGAGAACCAAGGAGATGAATGCGGTTTAACTTGAATGAAAGTCTCGATGCCGGCTTTCACCCAGGAGGATACCTCAGACGCACATTTATGAACAGGATAATTAAAACTTCATTCCAAGAGAAATCAGGAAGGAAATCACGAAACGACTCCCAATCTGCTCATTGATATCAGAAAGATATTTTGTTGATAGACGGTTCTTGGCTGGTGGGGGAGCGGGAAGAGAAGTTTACAGATACTAAAGCATGATCAGAGTTGCCAAGAGGACAGAGCTGTGTAGTACGACAAGCGTCAAGAATATAGGTATAAAAGACATCGAGAAGATAAGCGTGTCCGTCAGGGTTACTGGGGAAACGCGTGGGGAAGTCCACCACTTGCGCGAGAGATTGAGTGATTGAGAAGTTAAGGGTTAGGATGTCAGCGAGGTCAGTGACAGAGTATTTACGCCATCTGGTATGGTGGGCATTATAATCACCGAAAACAAATATATTTGCAAACGGGTGTAGGGAGATGGCCTTGTTTATATTATCAGAAATACTATCTAGCGCGCAATGAGAGTCATGAGAGGAAGGGGAATGGTAGAGAAAGAAGAGATAGCTGATTGACTTAAGTAGAGAGAGACAGAGATGTGTCGAAAGAAATTCAGCTGTCTTTTTTTGACTATTAGTAACAATTTATTTGTAGCGCCTGTTCTTCCTCATTTATCACATACTCTGTTCATGATATTTTTAATATTCGTCGGTAGAATCATATCGCTGTCGTTTCTTTCTTTTCTTCATTCACATTTTGTAACAATGACAAACGCCTATTATTTCTTGGTAGTTTGTATTGCTAGAAGTCAGTTAAGTGCCATACGTGATACAAATTTGAACGATCATGTCTCTTTCGATTCATGACTGACTAGGCAGAATATTTTATTAGAATATATATTATAGGTTGCCAGTTTTCTGCAGTAGACGGGTTACCAACCAAGGCTATAGAACTTAGTCTGTCCTGGTATTCAACGCATAGCTGGGGAAGAAGAGATGGATTCATACCTTTCCCATAGGTATTAGTGTAATGAACTCGACTAGAATTCCAACTAACACAGTGACTGCAAGACAAAGGACAGGATCATTTCCATATCTATCAGCTCATCTGCATTGGATCCAGCGTATCTGTGTAATCTGCTGTTGATCAATGTGTCACTCTCCGGCATTTTGCTGTGGTGCAAATTGCAGATAGAAATAAATAAATCCAGTCATTTTTTATGGATACAATATATATATACATATATATATATATATATATATATATATATATATATATATATATATGTGTGTGTGTGTGTGTGTGTGTGTGTGTGTGTGTGTGTGTGTGTGTGTGTGTTATGGTCCAGGTTAGGACCAAGGAAGAACAGCAACACGAACACAAGAGTAGAAATAACGAAGATATATTACACGGAATAATAATACAAGATGTGGAAGGTGTTAGTATGACTGTCAGTCTGATTTGGAGTGAACTACTATCGGCTCGACTCGATTCGTCTCTCTCTCTCTCTCTCTCTCTCTCTCTCTCTCTCTGTCGGCTCGACTCGATTGGTCTCTCTCTCTCTTGAGAGGCGTTGTATACATAGGGTTAGGAAGAGTTAATTCTGTAGTTATAGGTAAGGACCCATAACACCCCCTCCCAAGCTTTTACCTCGCAGGGATCTTTAATATTTTTTTCCTCTTCGGATTAATCATCAAAGGCTCTGTAAATTTTCTTTTTCTGCTTGATTTCCGCGGTTCTGAAATTGCTTGAGGCCTTTGCATATTGAATGTGTCAAATATTGTGTCCATTACTTCCTCCTCTTCAATAAAGTAGACCGTTAGAATCCTCTACCAGCCTCTTTCTGATCTGATTTAAGTGCCTTTTATGCGAGAACTTCGGACCCTGAATTATGTAAATCACGTTCCCGATTCATTTCTCTATTGTACCTGGTTCCCAATAGGATGTGTTGTTTTTGAACATTTAAAAAAAAAACTTTCTCGCCTGAGTTAAATTTTCTTTTTGTTACAAACGACGTTGGTGATTGCTTTGTCTGTTTTGGCAGTAATCTGTCGAATACCGATCTAATTTTTCGGGCGAACATTACTTCCGCCGGCGACAATGCCGATGGTGTAGTACTGTTCGGTGTAATTCTATACACTTGCACGAATTGTTGTAAAGCCTTTTCTGTTGGTACGTCATAAGCTTTCCTTAGTGCTCTTTTTAATGTATCTACAAACCTCTCCGCTTGCCCGTTTGATCTTGGGTGATATGGCGGGGATTTGATGTGTTTCACCTGAAAAGTTTCACAAAATTCTTGAAAATCCGCAGATGTAAATTGTGTCCCATTATCGGTGACTAAACAATCAACAACTCCGAAACGAGCAAACAGCTCGTGAAGGCAATTTATGGTAGTCTCAGAAGTAGGTTTTCCACAACGAAATTCTTCTGGCCATTTGCTGTAACTGTCTACTACAATCAAGTAGTAGAAACCCTCCAATGGACCTGCGAAATCTACATGGATTCTCGACCACGGTCGATCTGTCTTAGGCCATGGCTTATGAGTGATCGGAGGTGCCTTGGCTGCTAAGGAACAACCCTTGCATTTGTCCACCATATGTATAATATCTTGATCCATGTTTGGCCAGTATACGTAACTTCGCATTAAGGATTTCATTCTGTTCTTTCCTGGGTGGCCCATGTGAAAATCCTTGAGGATTCGCTTTTGTAGCGTTTTCGGGGTTACTACTCTTTCATTATATAGCAGAACATTATCACATAACGAAAAACTGTCTGATATATGCTTATATTTTCCTATAATTTTTGTTTTCGTTTCCTTTATAAATTCGTCATTCACTGCTTCGTTTCTTATTTCCTGTAATGTGACGGGGAGGTCTCGAATTGTACTACATAATTATGTTCTAATATCTTCCTCATATCGTAGAGCTGCAATTACGGAATCTTCTAATGGCTCCGTTTTCTTTGGTATTAGTCTCGAAAGACCATCTGCATGCCCGATTTTGTTTGATGGAAGATACTCCAATTTAAAGTTATAGTTTAATAAAATCGTCCACCATCTTAGAAATCTATTAGCAGTGTAGACAGGTAGACCTTTCTTTGATCCAATATTGTCAATAACGGCTTGTGGTCCGTCTGTAAGATAAAAAATCTACAGTAAATATATCTGTGGAATCTCGTAACCGCAAAAATAATCCCGAGTTTTTCTTTTTCGATTTGCGTGTAATTTTGTTCGGCTGGTTAAAGCTTTCTTGACGCATGCACGATGGGTTTTAGTGTCCCATCCGGCATTTTATGAAGTATACATGCCCCAACACCATAGGCACTCGCGTCACTCGTGACTATTATTTCCAATTTTGGATCATAATGCGCTAAAAATAAATCTGCTGTTAGAGTCTTAATGATTTTGTCGAAAGTTTTCTGACATTCATATGACCATTCCCAAACTTTTCCTTCTTCAACAGTTCGTTTAGGGGTGCGCGTAATTTGTGCATGTTAGGAATAAATTAGTTCCAATATGGTTGTCTTAAACTCTTCCATGTTTACACCGTAATTTTGTGTAACGATAAAAAGTTCACTATTTAAAAAAAAAATAGAAAACTAAAATTTGGCAAACCATTTCGATTTGCCATAAAGAAATAAAAACAAAAAGATAAGAAAAAAAGGAAATAAATAAAAGAGTAAATTGTTATAACTCCTAAATGTAAGTGAAGAAAAAATGAATGGTCAAATGAGTCACATCTGTGAACCAATCAAAAATCAAGAAACAATTCTGGAATCAATTCCTTTGTCTGTGAAAAGTGTAATAACAGATGACCAATCAAAGGAACCAGAGAGCCGATGAAATAATTTCGTCCGTTCTCCCATGTCTTACATTTTCGGACACATAAACATCCGACAGGGAGTCGAAAGGATTACTACTATCAACGAGATATTTACATACGTACATACACATTTACAAAGACTCTCTCTCTCTCTCCCTCTACCCCCCTCTCTCTC